>JAMPIV010015062.1:247500-355000 GCA_024509875.1 Oreohelix idahoensis
TATAATTATAAAGACTTCTCGAAGGGAAGCTAAAGATTATTTCCACATACTTTTTTTTTTGGTTTCATATCTTGAGAATGTGTGGTAGTCAGTTTTGTGAGTGTGGCATTACAAGAACAAGCATATTGTCACCAGATTTTATAGCATTTAAATCCCTTTAAACGCATTCCTGATACCCACAAATCTTAAATAAGGTAGTAAAAAAATAACTTTTTGTAAAGCACCATCTGTTTTTGCATTTTCATTCATGTATGTATGTATATATATATGTATATATATATATATATATATATATATATATATATATATATATATATATATATATATATATATATATATATATATATATATATATATATATATATATATATATATATATATATTACCATGTGAATTTTTATATGTGAAATTCGCTTGTGGATGTCAAAGTCATTTGAGGCTGGCAACCTCAGCGTGTAGAATGATGATTCATGAACCACCACTGCACGGACTTTTGATTGCTTTATTGATAGTTTCGTACAGAGAACTAAAAGCATAAAGTAGTTCCAGGTTCCCTATGGAGCAGGGAGGGAAAGATGAAAGAAATGATGTACATTCTAAGTATAATACTTACAATTTCAAAGCAGTGTAAATGTCCATATAAACATATTCACTTTAAAATTAATGTAAGTTTTCAAGCTTTAAACCAGTATAAATGTCTATGTGAAAATATTCATTTTACAGTAATGGAAGTTTCAAACTTTTCAATCAGTGTAAAACATAAATGAAAACATATTCAATTTATATTGTGAACACTTTTTAATTAGTGGAGATGTATATGTAAACAGACTCTATGTGTAATATTAACCTTTTCATTTAAATATAAAGTAACTATGAAAGCTATTCTATTTAAATGTAAGGAAAGTTTTATCCTGAGGGATTAAATTTAATTCTCATCGAGAGTAAAGTGTGAGTAATTGGGATGGTGGTATAGGAAGATAGGAACCCATAACTATGGGGTAGAAAACGCCATACTCAGAAGAGCGTTTCGTTCTATTCTTTTACCATAGTTATTGGTGGTACCAGCAGAAAGTACTATCTCTGGAACAAGAAGGGAACAGTTGCCTACGCTTAAAGACGAAGAACCCACGTGGTAGACTCTCCTTGACATTTCTGGGAAACGAGCTACCCCCGACAACCTTGATCAGAGACGAGCGTGAGCAGAGTGAAAAGAACAAACCCATAAGAAGGAACAGAACCGTCATTGGCAGCAAAGTTCAAATCTATGCTGCCACTTGAACTTCTTGTAACATCTCACATTCCATAAAGACTGTGATGATAACTTTTCTTGATCCATAACTATTCAAATTATTTTCCAACTGTTAAAACCTAAAGGGATTATTAAATTTTGTTATTTGTAATGTTACAAATTTAACTTCGATTTAATCATTTTAAAGTTACTGCATGTTTGTCTCAGTCAAATTACTACACACACTCTAAACAGAGCTATACTAGAATAATAGAATTCCACTAAGTAAATCAGGGGTAGGGGCTTAAACGAGCTGAAAGTAAAAAGTGCTTAAATCCTTCACAAAAGCGTCGGCAGAATTACAGAGTTAACATGCTCAGCCAAAACAGTATTGTTCTCGCTTATTCTGAATATCTTGTGAAGACTCCCTTTGTAATAGAAGTGTAATCGCCCTTCTATCTACATCTCTGCCAAGAGTAATCTTGTGCGAAGGTAGACACCTTTGACGCCCATATTAGATACTCTTGAGTTTTGGCAAGGAGAATAGTAATCAATCAACCAATCAGTCAGTCAGTCAATTCATCAATCAACACCCTTTAGCTCCTCAATCGACTCTACAAGGCGACTAAATCGAGGTTGTGCATGGAGTAAGTAACCTCATTAGGTAAATTAAATTGTTACAGAAACCACTGCTACAAAATCACGTGACTGCTTGGAGCAGGCTTCTGGTAAGGGAACAAGCTGTAGTGGTGGATCCATGCTTCGCTAGCAGTGTCAAAGAAATTAATGATGATAATTATGGTGATGGTAATGATGGTGGTGATCGTGATAGTAAGTATTGTGATTGTAGTGTTGGTGATGGCAATGATGATGATGATGGTAATGATGATGGTGATGGTGATGGTAATGATAATGATGGTAATGATGATGGTGATCGTGGTGATCGTGATGGAAATGATGACGATGGCGATGCTGCTGTTGCTAAAAATGATGATGCTGATGATGGTAATCATTATATGGAGCTGTACGGTACCGATGATAACAAAGATGAAGGAGCATAAGTGGGCTAAGGTAGTCGGGTGTGTTCACTGATTGGCTGCTATTAATGATAGGTATTAATTCTTGTTTTCAAACATTCGGTGAATCAAGCTGCCCGAACCAACCATGTCTCGTTTACCTACTGAAACTTCGTCGATATCCTTGGGCCGTGAATGAAAATACTTCTCTTGGCGTTATCAACGTGCTGTTGGACTTCGTTAAAACTGTGATTAAACTTCGAGATAACGACACTAGTTTCAGAACTTTTAAATATTGTGTGATGACTTTGAGGTCAAATTCAGCGTTCTCTTCAATGTAGACACAATTTGATCACAGAAAGGTCTTAGACCTCGTGCTGGAACTGAAAAATGTAATCACAATATTCCTGGAAAGGGAAAAGAACTAGCAAAGACTAACATTTCTTTTGAAAATAACAGACTAAACAGTTATTTCTAAGACTGTCCTATTGCGCAGATTTTTTATCTGAGATCCATCACTAAATTTCTCTCTACCTGTACATTGTAAGCTCCGTGAAGTTCTCTGGTGTCTCTAAAGAGCCACAGAAAGTATAGGACTAGTGCACCAACAGGCAAGTCTTAAACAGGCGACTAGTTTGAAGCTGTGCATGGTCCTGGCAACTTTATCGTGTAAAACAGAATGACACAGAAACCATCGCTGCAGAATCATATGACTACTCGGTGTAGGCTTCCCGGAAGGTTACCTGCTGCAGTGGTAGCCCTATGCTCCGTTGGGAGCGAAAAGAAAAATGATGATGACGAATGATGATGATGACGAATGATGATGATGACGAATGATGATGATGACGAATGATGATGTTCAAGGGAAGACGGGGACATTTCTCATAGCTCAAGACAAGGTTCTCAGCTTTCTTAGCGTACGCCAGATTACCCAACACAGCAATGTGGTTGATGATATGTCCATGATCTCAGAAATGTCACTGCTACTGGAGGTGACCAAAAAATAGATTCCATTTACCAATGATGTCATTGGAAACTTGCTTTCCATAGCAGTGTCAGTGAGCTGAAACTTTGTGCATCTAGAATATATGAAACGGAAGGCAGGTGGTACTACATTTGTTTATGGAATAAAGAGTTTTCACAGATGAAGATGTCATGGCACAAGTAGCATGCATTGAGCTATGAGAAGATAACGCATCTTCATTTTCTTTTTTTCTGCTCATGGAGTATTGAGCCACCACTGTAGCTGGCTCACAGGAAGACTGGGTTAAAGCATTCATGTGCTCTCGCAGTAGTGGTTTTTGCAGCAAATAGTTCTACATAGTGAGGTTGCCAGTCACGTGGACAACCTTGTGCGACATGTGTTACAACATAACGTTTGTTGAAGCATTACTGCAACTTTTAATGAACAGCAGTTCTCTTTGGCCTCCCGACTCTTCTTTTCCTTGTGGGTTCCAGTCAAGGGCAGCTCTGGCTATGCTTGATTTTTCTCTTCTGAGTGTATGTCCTATCCATACCCACTTTCTTAACTTAATTTATGTCTGTATTGGCTGGTGTCCGCATCTTTTCCTTAGCTCTATATTTGTTGTTACATCTGGCCATCTTATACGAAGGATCCATCGGAGACATCTATTTACAAATGTCTGTAGCTTGGAGGTGATACTCTTTGAGACATGCAATGTCTCTGAGCCATACAGCAAGACTGACTTCACATTTAAGTTAACGATTCTAATTTTGTTCTCTCTGAATATAGCTGAGGAGTTCCACATTGGTCGAAGGGCATTAAAAGCATATCTGGCTTTATTTATCTTTGAGCAGACGTCACCAGAAGTTCCCCCTCCTTTGTCAGTGTTGCTCCCCAGATATGTAAAGTTTTCTACTTCTTCAATGACATGATCATTAATCTTCATCGAGTCCGTCTGCCTATTATTTATTCTCATTTCTTTTGTTTTATTTACATTTATGTGCAGTCCCATCTTTGCTGCTTCTGTTACTAAAACTAAAAAAAAAAAATTATCGGTATTAACTGACCAGTTTTAATTAATGTCGCTCCAGAAACCTTACGCAAAAAAAACGAGGTACAGAACGAATGGTTAAACTCCCAAAGGAAACATCGCACGTAAATTTGTTATCTTAAATTTCCCAACAGAATTAGTCTGATCTATTGACTTCTCAACCTCCTTGTCTATCACCGTCTTAAAATAATGAAAATAATATCAAATATAAAGTAAACATTCAACAGCGGAAAACAGGCAAACATTCGATTCTTTTTTTTCTCCTTACTTCCCTCTCCCTGTCCCTTAATACCACGGACAGTAACGGTGGACAAAAAATAAAAACTTGACTGAAATGGTTTACCGGAGTCGAAAGAATTAAACAAAACACATTCATATAAAGAGTATATACAATTAGCTGGAGTATGAGAGATATGATGGTACTTAGATAGAAGATGGGTGGATATTGCAAGTTCGGACAATTAAGAACTTAGGAAAAAACTGAAGAGATTGTCAATTTTAGAAACGAACGTGAAAGACAAGTTGATAATAGCCGCAAAGACCCCTCTCAAGTGCTCACATTGTTAAGAAAAAACATGAAGACAAAGAAGATCACAGAAAAGAATCATTGAGAAAAGCTTTAAAGAAATCAATAACAGCAGCAATCACAAGAAGATTATCAGCCTAATTTTAAAAATCACAAACCACGATGGATCACCTGTATTTTCTTCTTCAAATACCATGCCTCCTGGCGTAGGTCATCATGATCCTCCACAGTTTCTTGTCTTCGGTACTCTTTATCATTTCTGTTGTTCACTTCTTTCAATTCCTTGATGCCAAATTGTCCAATATTTTCTCATTTTGTCGTCCTAATTTTTTTTTTGTTTGCTTTCATCTAAACTTATAACAGCGGTAGGTGTGACGTACGTCTAGTTTGACAAGTGAATTTTCCCTGATTCGATGGATGATTAAAGGGACTTTAGCTTTTCATAACATTAGAACCCCTGAACATCAGTATTGTTGTAACTTTTCATCAACGAAGAGTAGCGGCTATGATCAAAGCAGTCAAAGACGATCCCCAGAACAGAGAAGCAGAAATTTAGCATCTCCGTGCGAACACTGAACCGTTCGCAAGACGGACACGAGCGGTCAGAAGAAAGCTTCTTGCAGACTTCGCACCTCTGTGGCAACCGGCAGACTTGCCCGAAAGACTATGGAACGGGAGAGACGGAGCACTCAGCGTAGCGGATACGATCTGAGGAATCAGGAAACTCACCGCGAACGAGGCTAGTCTCGCAGAAATTTCCCATCCTCGTGCGAACAGCCTGAGACGAACGAAGATCGGAAGCCAGTCGGGCCATCGCGGTTAGCATGGCGGCTAAATAACTTCGACTTGCCCTGGGATCTGAATAGACGCGAAATTTTCACACGACCCATTTAACTTACATTCCCGTTAGATATATACAGAATCTGAAAAGGGCAACTTTATCATTCGGTCTGACAGAATTTTAAGATTCACTAGCATATAGTTAAATTCCTGCTAGATTTCATCTAAATTGTTGGCTATTGGAGTGAAATTCTTTTTCTGTGCAGACGGTAGTTTATACTTTAGCTTCGAGTGATCAGTGGTCTAGTTATTTCATTTTTATTTCACTGGATTATGGTGTAAATTTAAACTTATTAAATAAACCCATTTTCAAAGTTCTAGTGCAAACTAAATGTTACATCTATAAGTGTTACGGGCTTCTCGGGATCCCAGTATGTTCTGGGTGCTTCGATGACTTCTAGTATTTGAGGATGACCAAGTTATTATATTCGTATTCAGTTTATAGAGTCAAAGTCCCTCGGGTTCTTATCACTTTTGTAGGATTCCGTAATACTGTTCGTTGGTATCGATAATGTCTGCTTAACCCTTGTGATTCATTATGTGCTGAATGTGTTTCATATTAAATTCGACCCTTGACTGACCTATATTAGTCTCTTGTCTTATTAATTATATTGGCAGTGTGAGATGCAGCGTGTTAAGACATTAATCATCACTGGTCATGATCAGTTGAGGATGAATAGCATTTAACTCAACTCCGAATACGATAGTTGATAACACTGTGATTTTGACGACTCAAAATATTTAATTAGTTATTTCATACCATGAGCAGACACCAACTACATGGGAACAAAAGTCACATCACATTCATATACGATCTGTAAGAGTTCTCATTATTTCATAAGCACATGTTCACAATCTCTATCTAGAGTCCTGGTTAGAGGTCAGTTCCTTTTAACGGCCAATGTCCTTTGGCATAAATTCAGAGGCTAACTAGACTTAACTATCCTGCTAGTCAGCAATACACTTATTATGCTAGGCTTACGTCTACTGTTAGTCGTTTAATATCCATTACACTAGGCTTACGCTTGCCGCTAGCTGTACAATATCCATCTATACTAGTCTTACGCTATTGCTAGTAACATAATGTTCCTTTGGCATACCACGCCAGGCTAATCTGCCATAATTATGCAAACTGCGTTATTCCTACTACGACTTACGTTTGGTTCAAGAAATACACTGCTCAAATGGCTTCCCAGCCACACAATTAAAAAGTGGACTACGCCACACACTTTCCAGTGGTTATACCACACAATATAAGTGGCAATGGCCACACATGCCATACGCTGCCGTTGGGGCCGAAGCCCACACGTCGAATGACCTTACAAAGACATACGCGTCATGCATAGAGATATGCATACTACGTCGTTAATATATATTCAATTGCGATGTTCCATGGTGCAGTAATTCGAGTCGGCCAAAACTCAAATGCCTGCACACATGCAACAATCATCGACATCGGTCGATGAGATATATCTCTATTCGTTTGAGGTGTTCCATGATACAGTCATTCGGATCGTGCACAAATCCAAATGCCTGTAGACATGAAACAATCATCGACATCAGTCGCGGAGATATAATCGTTTGAGGAATGCGCCATGCTGCAGACATGAAGCAATCCTCAACATCATCCCCCTCACTTACAAACGTGACACTTGTGGCACGGATGATAGTGATGGAGAAGACGCCCGTCTCCCAAACATATCAATATTAGTACTACCTACTTATAAGTATGATAATCACTAAGTAGGCACATTAAATTTTATGACATTAATAATAGCACTTGTCAACATGGTGACTAAAGAGTTAATTCAATTTCTTCTCAAAGACGTTGCGCGATAAAAGATCTGCCAAGTTATTGTCTGAGCCAGCAATAGGCAGAATTGTAAATGAAAATTCTTGAATTAACAAATACCATCGGTGTATTCTAGCGTTACGCATTGTTCTAGCTGTTATGTAAGTAAGAGGACTATGGTCTGTCATAATGTAAAAGTGCGTGCCGATGAGATATCTTGACAGCTTCTCCAGGCACCAGACCATAGACAGGAGCTCACGTTCACCTGTCGCATACTTCTGTTCAGCTGGAGTTAGTTTCCTCGACACATAGAAACATGGATGGAGTGTTTCATTGTAACATTGCAGCAAACAACCACCCATGGAGTAGCTCGAGACATCTGATTGGAGTATGAATGGAATACGTATATTCGGTAATAACAAAATAGGTGCATTGCTAAATAATTTCTTAATTGTTACCAAAGCGCTTTCGCAATCTTTGTCCCAACGTACCTTATTAGGACTACCTTTGGTCAACAGTGCGGACAAAGGTGTAGATAGTTGTGCGAAATGCGGGATGAACTTATGGTAATAGTTTATTAGGCCTAAAAGGCTTCTAACTTGTTTCTTAGTAGAAGGGGTAGAAATCTCAAGAATTCTTTTGACTGTATTGTCGTCAGGATACAGTTTGTGGTTACCTATTCGGTGACCAAGAAAAGAAATTTCCTGACAACCTATTTGGACCTTTGAAGGTCGCACAGTCAAACCATGCATACGTAACGTATGTAGAAGGGAAGTTAAACCATCAATATGGTCTTCCCACGAGTCATGAAATAGGCAGATGTCATCGATGTACGTGATGACATCTTTACGATCGCCAAGAAGGCGGCGCATCATGCGCACAAACGTCGCTGGGGCATTTACCAACCCAAAACACATATAATTCCATTGGTAGAGCCCAAAAGGAAAAGCTGGTAAGTTTGTGAGGAAGCAGTGTGTAGTTTGCTAAAGAAGGTAGCATTAGATAATTCTGACAAAAGATCATCTAAAAGTGGCATAGGCTCACCGTCTGTGATTGTAATTTTGTTCAATCGCCTAAAATCAATACAAATGCGCTTTCAACTGCTAATTTTAGCATGTTGACATGGAAGGTTTTGATTTTTCCTCTAACGTTTACCGAGTAGTCAACATCTGTGACTTGTTTGATAATATCAAATGGACCTTGCCATGATATCAGTAATTTGTTATCGTTATGAGGTAGCAACAACCAAACTTTTTCCCCTGGTTTAAATGATCTTAATATTCTCTTTTGATTATGTAATAATCGTGATCGTTGAGTGGCTGATTTAATACTCTGGGATGCATAAGTGCACGCATCGATGATTCGTTGTCGGAGATCAATCACTAACTCGTAGCTGTTTCGAGTGGCTGTATCAATTGATGCTCCAATCAACAAATCTTTGAGTATCATCATTGGTCCGCGCGGATTCGAACCATAAACCAATTCGAACGGAGACCACCCCGTGCTCTCGTGGGGCACTTCACGAAAAGCGAAGAGGGCCACCGGCAGAAGCCGATCCCATTCACGAGGGCATTCTTCAATTATCTTAGATAACATCTGTTTTAGAGTGCTATTGTAGCGCTCGCACACACCGTTTGATTGAGGCCTATACGCACTACAAAACGAGTGGTGAACAGATAGCATGGATTCTAAATCCCTCATAATGTTGGAAGTAAATTGTGATCCTTGATCTGACAAAATCTCTTCCGGAAAACCGATTCGACAAAATATCGAAAATAATGCATCAGACACAGATGCAGTTGTGATGGTTTTTTCAACGGTATGGCCTCTGGCCAACGCGTGCAAAGATCTACGCAAGTTTAAAATATAACGAAATCCATTATTTGAAACAATTGATAACGGACCCACTATATCTACTGCTATCTTTTTGAAAGGTCTCTCAGGCACGTCCATAATCTGTAAGGGTGCCGTATGGAACCTGCCCTTACGTGCTATACCTTGGCATGTTGTACAAGATTTGCAGTATAACTTTGTATCCTTATTAACCCCAGGCCAATAAAATTGTGACGTAACACGAAACAATGTTCTTTTGATCCCCATATGCCCTGCCATAGGGGAGTCATGACCTGTTTGTAGGACCAATGGTCTGTATTCTTTAGGTACTATCACTTGATGTATAATTGTTTTTACCATCATCATAATATCTAGTGAGTATTGATTTCTTTATCTTGAACCATTGTTTAGCCCCTCTTGTGTATTTAATAGTTTTTTGTTCTGCTCGGCTAAACAATCCTTGTAAAGTTGGGTCACTCTTCTGTTTTTCTGCAAAAACAGAAGGTGAGACAGTGCCAACTTGAGACATAATTGTATCTATTATAGGAAAAGGTGGTGTAGCCATATCCGTAGCTAACTGTTGTGCTCTTGTTACAACAGCATTTGCCACCTGTGGGTGAGATTCAACCCACATTGCAATCTCCTCAGGAGTGCAATCTTTAACTCCTGGTATGTTTCCTATTATAATTTCAGTTATGGGTGCTCTCAAGCCGCAGGCATAGACAGTGCCTGTGTAAAAAGGAGTATCAATATATACTCGTGCCACAGGGAAAGTTTCTATATTCCCACCGAATGTGACACACTTAACTGATTTGCCTGTAAAAGCAGAGGGCTCGATAAGCGAGTGCTTAATGCCTATCGTTGAAGACCCTGTGTCCCGTAAAACTCTTACTACCTTACCCTCCAATATTCCGGGATGAAATGTAAGATAACCGACATTTACACATGCCGACATTGTTGGCATACAATGACCACAATCAAGTGTAATTGTAGATTTTAATGTTTTTCGACTGACACTCATAACATGTATCATTCATTACCATACATGCGTTCGCATGATCATTATCATCATTACCTTTTTCCTTTTTAACACTGCAACTATTTGCATGTCTGTGTTTATTTTTGTCTCTAGACGAAGATCTAGCATAACCTTTGTTATTATTGACTGACTTTTTATTGCTATAATAAAAATCAGTAGAGTCATCCTTCCTGGCATCTCTACCATAAGATGATCTTTGCTTATAGTATCCTTTTTGATGTGAACCATCATAATCCCTGCCTCTGTGATACCCACGATCATGAGGTGAATATCCTCTATAACCTCGTCGATATGAATTCGAAGGAGAGCGATGACGACGGAAGTTATAAAAACCTCTGTCGGATTGATAATAATCTGAATGACAACGTCCATCAAAGCTCTTCGATCGAGGTCTGTGATCATGTTGTACCGCGCATACAGGCATAGGATCTCGAATAGTCGATCTATGAAGATCTTTATTCTGATGTGCGGTTTGATACTGTCTTCCGAGTTTTTCATACTCATCAATAGAATTAGGATGTCTTTCCTGTAAAAATGCTTCTAATTCAGTGCTGCATGCGGATAAAACTTTATCTCGCAGCATGACATCTATAACACCTTCATATGTTTTATTTATACCTGATAAATCAATCCATCTGCTAAGGAAATGTTTAATAGATGCAATGAATTCACCAAAATCTGCATCCTTGCTTGGTTTTGCAGCATGAAAGCGATCTCTGAATCCAGACTCAGTTAACTGGAAACGTCTTAGTAATACCTCTTTTACGACATCGAAATCGCTTCTGCTCTTCTCATCAAGACTCATGAAACATTTAAGTGAGTCACCAGTCAAAAAAACAAGTAAAAGACTGCTCCATCTTTCCTTGGGTATGTTCAGAGCTGTGACCTTGATGATGAATCTAGATAGGAAAGAGTCAACACAATCGCGAGTCTGGTCAAAATGTGGCATTTTTAACTTAGGATAAAAAATATTTGTAGCAGCCGCAGTCTTAGTCTGTTCAGACTGCACTTTAGCTAATTCTAAAGCTTTTTCTTTTTCTGCATGAAGTTTTAATGTTTCCATTTCCATGGCATTTTTATGTGCTTGATCCAGTTGCATAAGTTCCATTCTCCTTAATTCCATTTCTTTATCTCGTTGTGCCATTCTTTTTCCTTCAATTCCCTTTCTTGGGTTAATTCAAACCTCCTAAGCTCATCAGCTCGTTTAGTCATTTCGCGCTGTTCCATTCTTTCCAGACGCGATAAATATTCATCATATTTTGTATCTGCAAAACTTTGTAGTTCCGCCCCTGATTTTCCATAACTTTTTCCAATATCAATGAATTCCTGTAGTGTAGACATGATAATAGGTTTTTGAGTACCTTCAATAGTCTATAATATACACTAGGATTATAGAACTCGCTATAATATGTACATGAATATATTAATCAATAACAAACAAGTTACAAGAACATGTGACAAAGACAGTGAAAACAATCAAATGAGTGACAATGAAATGATTTTTCAGTTATACAACAACACTTTACACTTATAAAGTAAATAAAGAAGACTTATAAACAGTAATGAGTAAAAGAAAGAAAAGGATTTACATTACAAAAATATAACAAGACAAGTCGTCTTAGACAAACGTGTAGACAAAGAAGTTTTAGATCACACACGACAACAATTGTCAACAGTACTGAAAGTAGGTTATGTAAATAAAGAGGACGTAACTCACTTGACGAAACTGCTAATCACACAAAATATGGTTATAATACTAACTGAAGAAACATTTATTCCCTGACTCAAAAGAAAAAATATAATCAGTCAGATCCTCAGTTAGTAAAATAAGCATGTAAATCTAATAGAAGTTAACATTCACTGAAGCTTTCCTGGGAAAATTCCAGTCAATATTAAACAATACGAATATACGAATATACGAAAAACATGAATGGGGAAACACAGATGATAGTAAAAAAGTAAGTCAAGTGATGATGAACTGTAGACCAAAGATAATACAAGGACAATATGATAATGTTCAAGCGCTCTAGTAAAATCAAGAACTTATCTGATTAGTTGTCCCTCTGAGAAATACATGAATGCATGTAATTCTAAAGCAAGTGTCTTCAACAGCTGTGGTCCATTGATGGTAGACCTTGACCTTCGCAGCAGGGTAACCGTTTGAAAGTCTTGCTTCGGTCTTCGAACGTAGTTTCTTCAAACGATCTGCGTCGCAGCTTCAGATGACTTTGATGAAGAGATACATTCTCCACTGGTTCAGGTTCTTGAGTGGAAGATTACAGTTCTATCTGCGTGAATCAGTCTCTTTGATGGAAGAAAAATTTCAGATTCTCAAGCAATGTTGTCTGCTAGAGTTGACGGCATCGATGTAGTGACGTCACTTTCTGTCCTGCGCATTTCAGTTGCCGGTTAGGCTTGAAAGAATGATTTTGCCTTCATAACGTTCATCATCAGTTTGACTTTATTCGATACTTGAAGGGGGGAATCCAGTATTCACGAAATCCAGACACTTTCTGACACCAGAATGTTACGGGCTTCTCGGGATCCCAGTATGTTCTGGGTGCTTCGATGACTTCTAGTATTTGAGGATGACCAAGTTATTATATTCGTATTCAGTTTATAGAGTCAAAGTCCCTCGGGTTCTTATCACTTTTGTAGGATTCCGTAATAATGTCCTTTGGCATAAATTCAGAGGCTAACTAGACTTAACTATCCTGCTAGTCAGCAATACACTTATTATGCTAGGCTTACGTCTACTGCTAGTCGTTTAATATCCGTTACACTAGGCTTACGCTTGCCGCTAGCTGTACAATATCCATCTATACTAGTCTTACGCTATTGCTAGTAACATAATGTTCCTTTGGCATACCACGCCAGGCTAATCTGCCATAATTATGCAAACTGCGTTATTCCTACTACGACTTACGTTTGGTTCAAGAAATACACTGCTCAAATGGCTTCCCAGCCACACAATTAAAAAGTGGACTACGCCACACACTTTCCAGTGGTTATACCACACAATATAAGTGGCAATGGCCACACATGCCATACGCTGCCGTTGGGGCCGAAGCCCACACGTCGAATGACCTTACAAAGACATACGCGTCATGCATAGAGATATGCATACTACGTCGTTAATATATATTCAATTGCGATGTTCCATGGTGCAGTAATTCGAGTCGGCCAAAACTCAAATGCCTGCACACATGCAACAATCATCGACATCGGTCGATGAGATATATCTCTATTCGTTTGAGGTGTTCCATGATACAGTCATTCGGATCGTGCACAAATCCAAATGCCTGTAGACATGAAACAATCATCGACATCAGTCGCGGAGATATAATCGTTTGAGGAATGCGCCATGCTGCAGACATGAAGCAATCCTCAACAATAAGTTAATTTCCTAATACAATAGCCGCGTAAATTAATTTTGCAACAGTTAAGGGAATTGTAACTTTAATACAGTTTAGTTCTGTATAAATAGATGTGTTTTTAACTATTAACCTCACGGAGAGTTTTTTCTTGATTTATTAATTAAAGACGTGAATGCAGAAAATAGTCTAAATGTAAATGTATCGCTTTAGATCTTAATATGATTTTATCGCATTTCATGTTTTATCTTCTATTCAGAATTGATCTTTCGACCTTGCATCCCAGCAATTAATTAATTATACACTGAGCCCTGCCAATTCAGTCGATTACTCCAGTGACTTATGAACATATTTGAAATTTAATCTTTGTGGCGATCCTGTTGGGATTCAGCTATCTGAAGTATACAGAAACAAAGCAAACCCAAAGACTGTTTTAAAATCCCTATTCATAAAGTCGTTTTATAGTTATTAAACTGGAAGAAGAACAGTTGCCAGTTGCAATCATTTTACATATTACTCAATTGATGAGAAAGAACATAGATTTCCCTGACACTGTCTCTCAAGCATAATCATTGGATTTTACCACCCCCGAAGAACTTACCTCAGTGTTTTGTAGTTTGTGACATTACGGCAAAAGAAAGTTATCTCCACCAGCTGTGCCAATCTTAGAAACCGCACCATACCCCACACCTAGCCAAGTGCCTGTGCCATTCATTAGGAACTTTTATCTAACAAACCAACAGTAGCCTTTACGCTTCACCGTCTGGCGATTTTTGAGACTCTTAGCTGCCAGCCTACCTCGTTAAATCTGGGGCCTGACACAGAAGAAATAAAAAGACAATTTCCATTGTTCTACGGTATTAGCTGCAGTTGTAAAATTCCTAAAGTGCCAGAATTCACACCTTGGTAAGTCTGTGTGTGTGACTGTGTGTGCTGGCCAGCCCAAGCGTGTTTTTGAATGACAGGAGATTTATTAATCTTTCTTTTTACCCTTATAATTAGTTCGTCCTAGTATTAAGGTGTATTGTATACATTGTACGGGATTTCTCCTAGCGGGATTGTTTAACTGTGTTCATTCCCCCCTTCCGTAAAGTTTTGTTAAAAAAGGGAAACATTTGAGAACCCTAGCTTTTCCTCTACCCCCTTATCACTGTAACCCCTTGCCTCAGAGTAATAAATTTACCATTGGGTTAAATTGCCTATCTCTGATCATCATCACCCCCCCCCCTTTCTCGTCTTTGGGACCGGGTCTTTTCTGTTAGTAAATACAAGCTGGAAAGGTGTATTGGATACTTCTCCTCAAAAACCCCTCCCCCTCCCCCTTGTCATTTGTGTATTTTGTAACCTTGATTTCTTCATGTAAATTGATAATTATTTGTGACTTGATTTTTTATGATAATAAAAGTATTAAAACTTTGTTAGCATTTTGTGTCAGCTGGCCCAAATCAAACATTCCTCATATTTGTTATCGTAGTCGTGACTCATGTACGTTGTGTGTCAGAATCACCAAATCGGTGTGTGCGCCTGAGTGAGTGGAACTGACAAACAATTGTTTGTTCAGAAGAGTGGTAGGAATAGTTTTGAGAGACAAATATTGTCGTACATGAGATTGTCCTTACTCTTCCCAGCACTTGTGAATCTACTACCTGACTTTCCTAAATCCTTATTCTCACAGAGCCTTCACTATCATTCTACACTCTAAAGGGACCAATATCCATCAGAGCTCTCTCAGATAAAAATTACGACAGTAGGTAACCAAGAGTTGTGTGGATCTACTTTAGAAATACTTATGTCTCCAAAAATCTACCTTCATAAAATCATGTCTGGATTTCACGTTTCAGAGTATTAGGAATTATTAAGTATTAAATGCGTCGCACATGTAACTTTATCTCTGCTAGACGATCCACTTCCTCCAACTTCATCAATAGAGAGGTAGAAAATTGAAGCTAATTGATATTTTACCGAATGTTTGACTTTACTTTAAAAAGATCTCTTTCCTGACTTCTACAGTTCACTGATAAAGTGAATTTTAGCAAGCTAGCTGGTAGGTTTTCACTGGGAACGCAGAATACTTGCCTGTAATCTTTGAGATACCGCGCTTTTTTTTTAGTTAATGCCGGTAGGGAAAGGCTAATCCAAAATTTCTCTAGTAATTTGTCTTTCTTTGTTTTACCTCTCATCAGCTTGAAATTTACCAAAACAACCCTTGTGATCTACCGATATCGCGATCGGCCGGTTTCCAACCCTTGCTGTATTTTTAATCTAAACTTAATGACAATTACGAACCTAGAACAGTGTTCTCAGCCTGGGGATAGTTAGTTACCCGCTCTCTACCCCGTGCGTAACTCTGTGTTTTTTCTGGGGTTAATCTGAGGTGACGCAGAGTTGATAAGTTTGCGATAACACTCTGATATTATCAGTTTGTTCTCACAAGTCCTTAGAACTGTTAATTTTATCCGAGGCAATGCCATGAATTACATAAAGTAAATTGTGATGATGCTATAGCCGATTTCGGCAAGACGCTTCTCTCTAAATAAATTCGATGATTATCATGTCGAATCTCATTACTCTACACGCTGGGACTAAGAAAAGAAATCACAAAGTCAGGAAGGGGAAAGAACCGATTAAGACTTTATTATTTCATTTGAAGATAACATACTATTCATTCACTCTAAAGCGGGGTTATCCCACAAAAATAGCTCTGATTAATCACCTTGTGATGAAATCAGTTAATTAGTTGTGTCCTTTTACATCATTTTCGTTCTCTCCTGCATTATCAACCTATTTCTTCATTGTCCTCACTCATCGTCGTATTATTTGGCATATTTTATGCACCTACATTCTTGCCTAGTTACTCCCAGACTTCTTTACGTTTTACCATGTGAATCGTAGTATGACAAGGTTAATTAGGTCAGCAGATAATACTTTTATCACTACAGTCGTCTAGCCACCTTTTATATAGACGGTCATTGTTGACATAAGGTGGTCTCGTACGATCGACGAAGAGAAAGCGATATGGTCAGTCTGGGAAACCCGTCTGGAAGATGTAAGTAAACACAGGCGATAATATGTAACCGCTTCCGATGGCCCATCTCTGTATCAATAATACAGATAACCCGTCTGGGGAGATTATGTTGGGAAAGGCATTAGCCAGGAAATAAGTTCACCGATGTGTTTGTGTGTTTGCACTAATGCAATCGGAAGTATTACTGCCATATTTGAAAGAGGTCACGAGTTTACATTTTAAAATTGATATTTTAAAATACGCGGGGGATAGTTATGATTTAACACCCCGACCCATGTAGTTCTAAAGAGATAGGATTGGTCTAAATCGAGAGCCTAACATAAACTTTAGCTTAGCCCTCATTGACGAGTTTGTCTAAAATACCATCTGGGACATAGACTGAGAAAGGGAAATATAATCTAGCAAAGTCGGAGACAAATCAGAATTCATTTTCAATAAACGTCAAGTAACAACTCCCTGCAGCCAGAGAGAAGGATCGGACAAAGAATTCCAAAATTAAAAAGTGACGGATCGAATTATTTGGGCGTCTTTATAATTTAAAAGAGAACCCGCAATTTTAAATACCAAGACTGGAAACTTAAGGAATCAAAAACACAAGTCATAAGAGGGATTCTGAAACTACCCCACACCGACTGTTCGAAGCATCAAATCACAGTTGCTGTGTCCATTCTACTGTGCCAGGAGATTGTATATCCCATTTGGGGTACGTTGTGAACATATATGTTACAAAGTGAATATGATATGTTACTTGCTAAGTGGTTATAGAAGAATAACGGTGATTTCTAATCATATTCCCTGAGTTATCCCGTGTATACTCGGGGAGATTAATTATTCAGAGAGGCTAACATTGGTGGGTAGACAGTGAGACAATGCGCCTGTTAATCTGCAGCCCACAAATGTACTTAGCAGAGGCATTTGTTATTTCGTTTTTTCTTTAGGTTCATGGTTCGAAGCTACAAGACAGTTCTTAGTACCAGACCAGTCTGAAGTAAGACACTTCGCCACTATCTTGTGATTCAAAAAACTGGGTTCGACATCAACTACCTACAGTGGACACGCTGTGAAGTCACCCACCTTGACATTAGGAGTGAGGTTCATCTAGACGCCTCTAGAGAAGAGTCCCCATCACAAAAAAACTGGCAACGACCCATTGCAGTACTCAGCCAGTTACGTTTTTTTGTAACAGGCGCAAGCAACGGACAATAACCAACAGTCCTCAATTAAGTCTCAGTGAAGACAATTCTTTAAACCCTCTAGAGTCACTTTCATCAATATTTATTTAAATTTGTTAAAGACTAATTTATTATTCAATTTGTTGTACGTTATTTTACAAATTCATAGTTGATTCAGTTCTTATAGATAAGAGAGCGCATGTGTGATCTAAAATCTTTAATACATATACATATAGTTATAGCCAAAAATACTTATAAAAGGAATTTTGCTGGATTAAACCAGCTAGGGGCTCGAACAAGCCAACCCATTTCTTAAAACTTCACAATGGGTGCCGGATCAGATATAAGTTAACAGGGCTCTGCCCTATGCAGCATTGTTCTTGACTTCTGAATTATCTTGTGAAAACTCCCTTGAGATAGAAGCATCATTATCCTTTTATCTACAGCTCTTCCAAGAGTAATCTTGTGCGAAGGTAGACACCTTTGAATACCCATATTAGATACTTTTGAGTTTTGGCGACTGGTGGACCACTACTGAAGAGCAAAGGGGAGGCAAATGCTGTGACACTCCTGAACGGCTCGTGTCGTTCCCATGGGTCTCTGACGAGACAACGAAATAATAGGACTTCTTCTCCCACCAAGCATGTCGCAAGAGGCTACTAAAGTGAGGTTGTGCATGGTGCTGGCAACTCCACTATGCAAAACAAATAGCTACCAAAACCATCACTACAAGAGCACATAAGTACTTTGGCGCTAACCTGCCTGCTTGGGGACCACTGCGGTAGTGATCAAAAGTTGGTGGTAAATAACTGATCCTCTCGGTCAGAGGTCCTCAAACTCTCAATTCCCTTTTCTACAAAATATCGTTCTAAGACAGAACTTTCTCCACTGTCCAGCAGGAAAAAATACGCATGAAATAAGCTGAATTGTATTCATGGCCTGCTGCGGGCATTAGCTGTGACAAAACCTTAAACATCAAAGCTAATCCCGAAGAAAACTATATCAGCTACGACCCTGAAGCTGTCTAAAGCTTTCATGTAAGGTCTGTGGCTTTGTCCACAAAAAAGAAAATAATAATAATTTGTCCGTAAAAAAAAAAAATTTGATTTGATTTTTCTTCAGGTAATGTATCAATAAAATATGATTTGTTATTGTTTCATGAGTTTCCTTTTTATATTATTGTGTAATTACTGTTGTGTTGGTTAGCTCAAAGGATAACAATAAAAAACAATAGTTAAGAATCGCCGTTTTAGGAGTATAACTTGTATATAGCTGAGAGACATAGCAAAGTATAAGAGAGGTTGAACTCACAAGGAAAGTCACTCCCGGAGAGACGCTGTTTGTGGTCAAAGTAAAGTAATGAAAGAAACCAATATTCAAAGAAGCCTAAATGTAGGTATTGATTGATTGAGTGATTGATTGATTGTTAACACTAGCAGAAACACAAGTACGAATCCATCTTTCTTCTCAATTGTACATTTCCAGACAGGATATTATTAGCTTATAGTACGGACATTTATTAAACAAACGTAGGCCACATATACTGACTTTACAAAGTAGTAGGGACAGAAAAATGTTCACAAACATGACGGCTGACTCATTCGTCTCATTCTAATAGGGTGAATAATTTATCTCACTGCTTTTATTTCAGTTGGATCAATTTTCTTGACTACTGAACGCCCAGCTCAATCAACACTGGAGTCAGTACTCAACAAACATACATTCAGCTTATCAGACTTATCACGGAGTTGTTGATCCTTCATTTCCCGTTTACTTCCCCCTGTTCCACTTCTAAAACTGCTTATTGGTAGCTGTTTATGTACTTCACGAGACAGCGCGCGCACTAATAACGCACGGGGGCAAGTGATCCGACATCGGGTATTTTTTTTTTTTTATAGACTGGGTACACAGATTTAAACAGAAAAGGGAAGACACAGAAAGTGTTAGCTGTTTCTCCTTCGTTTAGTTCGGTTTGGTTTCTGAGGACCATCTTCATTACACACGAACAACGCCAGCAATGCTACGATCTCCTCCATTAGATCACAGATGGGAGATCTAAGCACAGTGCACAAACTCCGTAGCACCGGCGAAGATCCCAATGTGTGTATACAGGAATCACACATTCTATAATTATTTTTGGGTGGGTAGGTTTCCTTGGTTTTAAAATTTACCAAGGCAGCGACCGTATGGCCTACTCTTTACGATTTCCAACTGCCAAGGATTTTTAACGTGCGCAATTTTCAAACGGGACCTCCTATCTTTTCACCCTTATCCGAGAAGACTAAGTATCCGATCTCACTACCTAGGAGATCATGGGTGAGTGTAGCATAATGGACAAATACGCTTAGTTAGATTTTATTAGGTAAACACACGGCTTCGCCAAAGGGTTAATCGCGAGCGACAGTACTAACAGACGCATGCGCAGTCTATACCTCGCAGGGAAGGAACGGGAAAGGAAATATTTTCATAATGGCGAAGCAATGTGTGCATGGGGACGGATGGAATTTCTTAAAGGACGACTTTTGGCAGTGTTGTTTTACAATAATAATAACTGAGTTCGCTGGTGGGAATGTTCATACATGCAAATCTAAAAGGAAATTGGTAAGGAGGATGTACCTACTGAAATATCGTTTAGTTTATGAGAGGGCCACTTTTGAAGGTAGGACTAGTATTAATATTTAAAAAATTTATTTAGACTGCATGCCCACATGGAAAGCCAATATCAAGGAATGGATTTGAAGCTTGTCGCAGGGGATTTTGAAGGATATTGACCAGACAGTGATAACCTAGGCCATTTAAGAGATACAGGCCTTAATAACTTGCAAGGTTACACACAATGAGCCCATAGAAGGCATTTTCAAGAATTATTTTGGCCAATCGGAAATGACTCCCCGAGACGTACGCACCATTGGTATATAAGGGTGGCAGTTTCGAAATTCATTTATCACACACAACCTTGTAAGCCCAGCCAGAAGAAGCAGAGTAGAGCACTGTCATTGCCAAGCCATTTTTGACTGTATGCATGGCAGGCATCTTCACTAAAAGTGTAATTCTGTGTTGGAGAAAGATTCTTAGAGGGATCCTAGTGCACCATCACAAACGTGATCATGTTTGGGAGGTCTGACGTCCTTATATCCTGCTATATGTGAAGCCCAGAGATAGAAGGAGCCTATTACTGTCATTCCCCTTACTGTTTGGGAGTTTGTGCAGTCCAGACTATCAGTGTGTTAGTAAAGTGCAACTAACTTCGACCTGAGATAAGTTTCATGAATCTGGTAACCAGTGTGAGACAAACTTCAACTGTCAACAACAGAATGTTTTAAATGATGAACTTGAGCTGTAAAGATAGGAGAGACAGATAGACTTTAATTATTCACTTTTAAAATAAATACAGAAGGACGGTGAACATTCCTGGTGGACAAGATAGAGTGTAAATTAACTTGTTATTTAATAGATCCAAAGTGGATCCTTTCTTTTTTTGATATTTACTTAAAATAGATTAGAATGTACATACTCTACCATAATCACCATTGCCTCAACATTCACCCATCATCACAATAGTACATAGTGTAGATAATAAATTAATTGAATTGTAAGCCAATTGAGTTATTAATTACTTTTATTCAAAGGAGTTACAGTTCTATTTTCAAAGTTAAATAAGAACATCATAGGGGATCAAAAGGTCAGAGAGCGCCAGTATAATCTGCTTGTCTATATCTAATCCTTGCCACAGATTATTCACAGCCTTGATCTTCTTGTGAGAGTGAGACCAGTGAACCCTAGACACTGGGACTTCACCATTGTTCAGGAGAGAACCCTACTTCTGTCAATACTATCACTACATCTATATAAACCTCTCGCGAGAGTGAGTATAACATCATAAGGAATCATTCGGTATGGAAAAAAAATGCCATCAATTATATTCCCAGTACTGTGAGCAAACCCGCTACCTTTAGAATTAGAGGCAGATGCCATTAGCCACCCCAACCCCAACCTTTTGTTTAGTAAATACTGGAACACCCGATTGTTTTCTGTGCTGTCCTTCTTGAGTACAGGGTGACTGAAAAGTCACTTCCTGTTTTGAAATTGTTATTTTGTTGACTCATGTCCAGCTAATTTATATAAAACGTAAAATGAAAGAGAATTGAATGCCAGTTTATTACTTAAAATGCTTTGTCTCATTAACTTTAAGGTTCAAAGTGAGAACCAATCATTATCTTCCACTTTACCTACAAATATGTTCCGTAGTTATCTAGCAGACGAGGTTGCTCTCCCCTTAGATAAACGCCTGCTTAAGCCCAGCCTGGAATGTTTTATTTTTATTTTTTGATTGCTCAACATATGACTTCATACCGGGCAGCAATTTTTACTGTCTGTCGTAAAATCCTTTTTTTCTTTCTATTTTTCCATTTTATTTTATTCTTATTTTGTTTCCGGGGAACAGAAATATAACTTATCAATCAAATGGTAGCCATTGCCATTTTAAAACACATATTTCATATATATATATTATATATATATATATATATATATATATATATATCTATATATATATATATATATATATATATATATATATATATATATATATATACTCTTAGACTCAGCTTTATTACCAGATCAATTTATGACCTTCTGCCATTATCCGCAAACCTTGTGAGGGAAAATCTGACGATGTCATCTGTGCCGTGAGAGGCAGACACTTGAACATGTGCTCTGAGCTTGCAAGGTGTCATTAGGGCAAGGGCGATACACATAGTGCCACAACAGATTATTAAATGAGCTGGCTTCTACAATAGACCGTGAAAGGGAACAGCAAAGTCAGACCTTGTACCGCAAATACATACTTTCTGAGAGCAGGAAAGTCAGCACATCCCAAACCAAATAAACCAAGTAGCAGTTTACCATCTATTCTTGACTGTGCAAATGACTGGGAAGTGGCAGTAGTTCTACCTGGGCTAGGGTATATCCAGAAAATATCATAAGATCTCGAAGACAACCAGATATTGTGCTACATTACTCATCATAGCACCCGATTATAATGATTGAGCTGACCGTGACATTTGAATCTAGATTGGAGAAGCAACACTCGTTCAAAGTGGCCAAGTATAATGACCTGGTCACGGACTTGAGACACTACGGGTTTAATGCAAGGGTCATGGCTGTTGCGGTAGGTGCAAGAGGTCTACTGGCTGCCTCAGTGTATGATCTACTGAAACTGTTTGGTTTGAAAGGACAGTCAAAAACAAGGGCACTTAAGAGGCTTTGTGAAACTGCGGAAATGGCATTGTGCTAGCTGTGGAATGTAGCAGTGTACACCATGCTCCTCCTGCAGCTTAAATATATACGTTACAAATACTCCACATGGAGCGCTATACTACAGTGTTTAAAGTATACGTTACAATATACAATTAAACTTATGATAGCTTGGTAACGAACAACGTTTTCATTTCCCACAGTTTAATCTCACGCAAATACAAAACATTGCCCGCTTCCTTTCACGCGAAGCATAAACAGTAGGTGATGGTGGATGTGAAATTTTGTAGAATGGTTTTCACACCTCGAGGTCGTTTTAGGACAAATACATTTTTAATAAGAAAAAGGAATGGAATGTTGATTGAAGGAATGTAATTTTTAATGATAAGCACCGAACACCCATGCGTGTGAATGGGACATTGTATATGAAGAGACATTTTGATTAATTGTTTTGTATTTTTTGTTTATGAGAATATTTGTAGACGTGCATTGGTGTCGCATATCTGGGATGTGAGAAAAAGTCATTAGTTTTAACAAAACAGCTGAAGTCAGCATTCGCTGTGTCAGCAGTGATGACAGACATTATGAACTCCTGACATTTTCCTATAGAACAGCCGAGAAAACATGTGCCATGTGCAAAATGAAGGGATACAAATACTATTGTTAGCACGGTCAACTTGAGATAGAGATAGATAGAGAGAGAGAGAGAGAGAGAGAGACAGAGATGGAGATTTTTATAGATTAGAACACACTAGGACAGAGAGTAGGCTAGTAGTAGAGTTTGGGGAGGGCTCTGAATATCCCAAATAACTCCGAAGATTGTAACGAAGTAAGAAAGAGAGATCATTTTTTGGTGATGCGTGGATGGCAGGGAGGATAGTGTGATTCGCTTGCATAGCTAGGCGGGGTTGTCGCACAGAAGGTCCAGTGTTCAAATCCTGGGTAAGCCACTCATGTCTGTTGTTTTTCTGTTGTCTAGTGTTCTACTTCTTTATTTCTTACGAGTGCCTGAAAACATACCTTTATGTTTATTTCATATTAATTTACCGTTTACAGGCCTCGGGTTTCCCTTCCTTATATGTTAAGAAAGAGAGATAGTGGTTCTCAAGCTGTTAACCAATGATCTTTATCCGCTAACGGGAATAGTGATTCACAAACGTCTCATGAGCAATTTTAGGAATAATATCATTTATGTGTGTTGATGCTACAGAATATATTGATTATTTATAACTTCACACCGTTGGTGGAGCGATAGTAGTGAAGCAATAATAATAATTTGTGATCCTGCAGACTGGCAGGCAATAGATAAATAAATAGTGGTGAATTTATTTCGGGCGCTTAGCCTTTGATGCCACATGTAAGTAAACATCATGAGAACCACTGACTCAATACTCAATTATAGTTACTGTAAAACTTAATAAGAAATGTTCATTGAATATTAAGGAAGATGATATTATTACTTTACACGAGATTTTGAGAATCAGTGTAACTTGTGAGTGGATATAGTTTTTAATGTAATGAAGAGAACACTAGTTCTCATGTTTTTGTTCTTATGGAGAACATAGTATATTAATTGAGAAGAATGAAAACAGAGGTTTTCAACTTATTAGATGATGATAGGATTAGTAAGTGTAGTACAATAGTAATAGAAATGAAAATTATACTTGTTGTATAGGTGTACAGTGCATGCTTTAATATTATTATATTTATATTTTATTTGGTGGAGAGAAATTTTAGTAATTTTAATAAACTATATTAACTTTATAGTAGTTGTCGTCAGTGAATCACTTAATTATTGTTAAGAGATTTTGTTAGTTATTGTTGAAGACTATGTTAATGAAATAGTGAGTTTTTGTGGTGACTTTGTTAAGTGTTGTTAGTGACTTATGTGCTAGTGTGAGATGAATTGTGTCAACAAACTAAAGGTGAGAGATGACATTACATTATACGCAATATCACGTGCCAAGAAACACCAACACGTAGCTGCATTGTCACCCGAAAGAACCTACCTGGGTTAATTAACAGTCCCAAGCAAAAAAGTTGGTTTGGCCCAAGCAAAAATGGCCACCCCGGTGCATTTTTAAATAAATATCTCAAAACAAAAACCCGTTCACTCTTAAACACATGCGGTATTTAAAAGAATGTACTTGCAGTCGGAAATGACGTTTTGGGTGGTTTGTGTGTAGTTATAATTAGAAATAGTCTCAAACAGAGGCACATATACTAAACGCTTTATAAAGTTGATTGGGCCAAGCGCGTCTAACCCCTGAGGATATATAAAGTCGATTGGGACTTAAAGAGTAAACAAGGTTGCTCATAATTCT
The DNA here is from genome assembly GCA_024509875.1 of Oreohelix idahoensis. Classification (NCBI taxonomy): domain Eukaryota; kingdom Metazoa; phylum Mollusca; class Gastropoda; order Stylommatophora; family Oreohelicidae; genus Oreohelix; species Oreohelix idahoensis. The sequence continues at coordinate 272,941 of JAMPIV010015062.1, forward strand.
AGAGATTGGTGGTAATCAACATCTAGGGCGCGTAGCCTTTCTGACCACTGAACACATACATAAACACTTTTATTAACATAACAGGTGCCTCGTGTTTACACGGTGCAACCCGATCTGATATGAACTTTGCACAATTGACAAATCAACAAACTTATTAACAAACAGAGGTGGCACTGTCACAGGAACATTCGCAACGGGCTATGTAATTGTAAAGGATTTATTTTTAAAGAGCCGAAACAATTGATCGAAGGTTTTTTTTTTCTGATGATCAGATTGCCTCATGTTGTATCGCTCTGTATTAGAGTTTCCTATTATCATCATCTTAATGTGACGTATCATGTTATGGTCATGTAATAAAACTGCATTACTGTATCTTTTTCCTGAAGTTTATTTCATATTAATTATTTGGGTAGGATTTGAAGAAATAATAGTTTAAAAATACAAAGTGACTTTTGAATCACCCATTATATAACATCATAAAACTCTCGTCCTGACCGCTAATGACATATATTCTTATTACACAACAGTAAACACGATTCTGTTATTACTTAGTCTAATACCAGACCTTAAGGTCAGTTATATTTGGGTATGTGCAATAATATAACTTACATACATTTACTCTAGGTTGAGCGAAGCGCGCCTCAATTAAACGAAACAAAACTCCTGAAAAAAAACGAATAAAATGTCCAGACGGGAGGGGAGGAGGGGGGGGGGGGGGATAATAAAAGTACCAAGGAAAGATGGGGGAACATTGATTTACAATTAACAGCCTACAAACAGCTATCAGCCTTGTGATTTACAATTAACAGCCTACAAACAGCTATCAGCCTTGTGATTTATGTCGGAAACATATGAGGAGAAGTCTGACATTCTGTATATATTAAAATGGCCGGCAATGAAATTTCCATCCACTAGTTCGACCAGAGGCAGCCACTTTGAAGAAATTGTGTACAAGGGGTAGCTATCACCAAATGTGAGAGCCGACTCTGACTAGTCAAGTTAATAGACAGTTTACAAGGGATATACGGATGACTGATAAGTCTCTTCCTATTTGTAAATTGTTTTTGAGTAGGCCATACGGCCGCTGCCTTGGCAAAATTTAAAAATTAGGAAAACCTACCCACCACAAAAATATTTACAGAATGTGTGATTCCTGTATACACAAATTGGGATCCTCGCCGGTGCTACAGAGTTCGCGCACTGTGCTGAGATCCTCCTTGTGTGATCTAAGGGAGGAGATCGGAGCACTGAAGGTGTTGTCCGTGTGCAGTGAAGACGGTCCTTAAAAACCAAAACAAAACCAAATAGTTATTTCTTCACTCCCTTCCAAATAATTTATTATTGATGAAATGCACGTCAAGATAAAGAGAACTGAATTACATTTTATCACATCAATTGCTATGTGGCATTAGCATTACAACTCAGCGTGATATCCGGTCTGTTCAAGACATGACTTTAATTCTTCTTGTTTGTTTTTAACGCCCCTTTATTGGCCATGTTAGAGTGAATGCAGTCAGCGACCCATAGCTTGACTGCTTGCATCAGGATCAGCGAACCAGAGCTGATCAAGACCGTACTCCACCTCCACGTGGTGGTCCTGGAAACAGTCTGCAGCAGTGCAGTCTGGCTGAGCGAGTACGGATCGAAATGGGAAGGCAAACCCGGTCCCTAAAAAATGCCGTGCAGAAGTCGGATGTGTCGACCGAAAGGTGCAGATATCACAGCTTAGGCGTAAACAGACACAACGCAACCACCGTCCTTTTCAGGGCGAACGAGGAAGAAGAAGAAGAAGAAGATTCTATCTGGCCAAGTACAATGATCTGGTCACGGACTTGAGACACGATGGGTTCACTGCAAGGGTCATGACTGTTGACGTAGTTGCAAGAAGTCTAGTGACTGCCTCACTTTATGAACTACTGAAACTGATGGGTTTGAAAGGACAGTCAAGATCAAGGGCACTTAAGAGACTCAGTGAAACGACAGAAAGGGCATCGTGCAGGCTGTGGAACAACCGCAACGGGCTATGGAATTCAGGACAGTAATTTATTTTCTACATGATGGTTACTTTCACAACTTCCTCCAACTGGCAGAGAAACAGGTGTGAAGTTGAATGCTGAAACCAAGGTGGAGTGGGTTCAATTCTCTGCACATGACAACAGGAGGCTGACACTTGGGAGTCATGACCCAAATGGGCACGCTCACCTAGAGTGTAAAGGATATTAAGGGGCCGAAACACTTGATCGACGGGGGACTACTTCTGATGATCAGATTGCCTCTTGTTGTATCGCTCTGTATAGAGTTTCCTAACATATTTTAATTTTATTTCCATAAAAAAAGAATTAACAATAAAACTTATGAACCAAATACTTTTGCTTAATATTTTCATATTTGTTTCATGTATATCCTGTTGCTACATGTAAGGATATACAAATACCAAATGAACCCTGTGCATTTTCAGTCGTGAGTTATCGGAATCTGAAAGAGAGAGCAAAGAATAGTAACAATGCAGCGTACCGCATAACTCGAACAAAGCGCCTAGTAAGTGTTGGGGGCATGGGGCCGACTATGATATCTTGGATAAACTTCAAGCTAAAACAAAAAACGTCAGCAAGCATGAAAAGTCATCTAAAGCTAGAAAGGGATCGTTTACTTACGACGTCACGCGATGAGAGAAGAAGAGGGGGAGAGAGAATTCTAAATGGTGTGATGAAGTGTGACGATACAGCGCGGGTTTTTTTTTTAGAATGTGATGTCCTGCAAATACAAAGGTACATATGAGTGAGGATTGCTCATTTCATAAATGGTGCCGGAATAAAATAGATTCTGTAACCTCCATCCTCATATTCTACTTTTGTCCGCAACAGTTAGCAATTCCCACGTTTGGGTAGGACAAAGGTTAGGTCCTGTCTCGTACTTGGACATGAAAAGGATGATATTTTTAAAAGTCGGATTAATTAAACACAATTTTACTTTCTTTGTCTTTAAAGAGGGAAAGAAGGGGGGAGGGGAGTTAAGAGATTTGTGAGAGACGGATCTGGGTTTTTGTCAGGAAATGTGACAAGGGGAAGTTTAAAATGTCAACAACAACAATTGCGTGACGTCATATGTGGACAAGTATTAACTGGGATAATGCAACTCAGCCATCCAGGACATAGACATACAGTGAATAAAAAGATATGGAAAGACCTTGAAAGACTAGCACAGGTCAGGAGGGCTTGACGTAAATTTGTTGAAGGTCTATGTTGTACGAGGAGCTGAAATTGTACTGGTGATGATGATATTAATTTTGTTTAAGCTAAACATGATCAAATCAGTGTATGTGTAACTAAAGATATCTATTCTTTCTTCGAAAGATTCGAACTAATGAGGCTCCTTGCTACAAAACAAATACATATACGTTGATGGTAATTCATTATTTAATGGACAAGCGCACAGTCTTCTGCTGTTGTGTAACCCTGTCAGTCAGAGTTAAATGATTCACTCAAGATGGACCGACAAACGGATTTACACAACATAACTGAAAAGATAAACCATGCCAGGACGATCCATATAGTTTATTTAACAGCTTAATCAATCAATACTGTCAGAACACACTTATCATGGATAACGCTCCACTGTGCTGCACCACTGTGCTGTGGACTTTCAATAATAATAATAATAATAACAGTAATGGGCTCGCTCCACTAGGAGTACGGCCACACCACACTGGCTGACATAAGAAAATCAACACCTTCTACGGGTACTTCCCTTTAATGCATATGCACACACAATAAGGCCTCAAACGGCCAACAAACGTATGGAATACAATATACTAATGCCAATGTAACTTGCCTCAATTAATTAATCTATCAGTCTCATACATAACCGTACGACTGAACTGCACAAACACTGCACTGACTATCGCTCACCATAAGTGGCCAAAATCTATGACAAAGAAATACTCAATACATTGACAACTTATAATCTGCGGCCTGAAGATAATATCCACTGGACACTGCACTAATCCAGAATTACACATAAATATCCACCAGGACCGAATATGACAATCTCTCACTAGTAGTCCATACTATGAACCGCACAGCAACTTGCTGGCGAAGGGAACACACATTTTTTTTTTTTTTTTTTTTTTTAAACCTTTATTCAGGTCAATACATCAATGTTATTTACAAATTTTTTACAAATATCACATGATGTAGGATCAATAATAAAGTAACCCCCCTCCCCCCTTGTCTCCAAATTATCATTGCAACAAGTCAATAAACAATATAACAATATAAAGTACCAAATTGTTTAAACAATATCACAAAATAAACCTGCTAAAGATAAACATACTAAAGATAAAACCCCTCCCTTCCCTTCCACTTCCCTCCCTTCCCCCCCCCCCCTTCCCCCCCCCCCCCCCCCCCCAATATATTGCAAGTCAAAATCCGAAATTACAAAAAAGAGACCTGCTGAAAGTGGGTGATGAAATGAAAAATGGTACATCGACAAATGATGGTGACCCCTACCATGAAATGATTAATGAGGACATATGTTGAAGAGTATTTACATTGCATGATATTTATAGACACAAGGTATTTACAGACAAAGCTACTTGCTTTGTATAACGCCCGAAGGGTCAATAAAGGTTGTTACATATTTATTTGTAAAAAAAAAAAGTTTCAACACTGTTCTGTTATGTTTTGCGTCATGTGTTCGTATATTTGTGTAAATATTGTACTGTCATAATGTCTACCGTCGTATACAGCCCTATTCCTACATGTCCAAACAAGTTAGCCAGTAAAGTTAGTAGCTTAAGTTCTGTTCGTCTCGTCATTCGTGGTAACGTGTTAAGCGTGACTGCTCTATATAAATTAGGTGTTTGTTGTGAGTTGGAGGCTATTAACTTCCTTAATTTGTTTAATGTAGGGACCACTGTCTTACATGTGTAAAACATGTGGTCTTCTGTCTCTATAATGTTGTCACTGCATAGTTTACATTTTGGCGCTGGTCTGTTTGCTTTTGTTGATGATTTGTTTGAAATTGGTGTTAAACTGTGTAGTAGTCTAAAAGTGACTTCTTTTGCTTGTGGTTTAATGTCTATTGCGTGAATGTTTGTAAAACACTGTGTGTAATCAGTTATAAAGAGGTTGTACCCTCTTCGTGTGTTTATAGGTGTTTCCTGTGTTGCAACTAGAAGTTTGTATATAAGTTTGGTGTCTTGTTTTATTAAGTGTTTGTTCCCCTCTAAATTTTTCAGACATATTGCATAAAAAGGAGGTGGTGTCCCAAAAAAATGGGGTTGATTATTATTTAATTTACAAAAACTTGATAGCCTTAACCCAATATAATAGTGTGCCAGCGGGTATAGACCCGGGCTCTTTATAACTTCCCCTATATATTTGAGTAAGTGCCTTGGCTAGGATTTTGTAATCAGTATTTAAAAGGGAGATGGGCCTAAAATTCTTAATTGACTTTTTGTCATTACTGTCCTTGGGGATCAAAGTAATATAAGATTGATTTAAACTTTCTGGGAGTTCCCCTTTTAAAAAAGCTTCTTCAAATGTTTTGATTAGGATGGGACCTAAATATGGGAAGAAAAACCTGTAAAATTCTGCTGTTAGCCCATCCGGCCCGGGTGCTCTATCTTTTTGAAAAGTGCTAAGGGCCCCTTGCAAATTTTCTAAAGTTAAAGGTTGGTCTAGCCTTTCACTTTCCTCATCACTTAAACGTTTGGAGTATTGTAGAAATTTATCTTGTATATTTGCGTCAGTTTCTTCCCTAGTATATAGCTGCTTGTAGTATTGGAAGAAAGCATGACTAATGTTGGTGTTGTCTGTTTGTTGTTGTCCGTTCATATCTATTATTTCGTGTATTTGTCTACTATGTTGCACATTCTGTTCTATAGCTAAATATTGCCTATAGGGATCTCTTGTGTTATGGTATTTAATTTTGTCCTATGTAGCGCTCCCTGGTAGGTATACTGTCTATATTTATCTAAACACTCTTCTAAAAATTGGATGTGAGGGTTCGTGTTGTCTAAACTTTTGGTTAAACTAATTGTTTCTTCTAAAATCCCCTCTTCTTTCTTAAATTTTTTGTGAATAAGTGTAGCCAAAATCTGCGTTCTATCTCTAAGTGTGTTTTTTAACATATCCCAATATTGTGCAATGTTATTATTGGGAATTTCTTGTGCGTAACCTTGTATCAGTTGTGTTATTTGTTCTGTGTAGTAAATGTTTTTAAGTAGACTGTTGTTAAATTTCCAATGTGGGGATCTCTTTACTTGCTTGTGCGTGTTTCCCGTACTTAAAGATGTGTAAACTGCCTTGTGATCTGTAAATTTAAGAGTGCTTCCTATATGGTATGTTTTGTGTATATTGTAGGTACTAGATGCATATATTCTGTCCAGTCTGGATGCCCGTCTAAAGTATGGGTTTATATTGTCATAGTGCGTAAAGGTTTGTTTGTGAGGCTCTATTTTTCTGTATACGTCCGAGAGGTCGTGTTCGTCTAGCATAGTATGTATTTGTCTTAAGAGCGAAGACTTTTCCCGCGCCTGTGCTCCCTTCCCCCCCCCCCCCGAGCTCCTAGACAAGTCTAGGTCAGACAGGACACAATTAAAGTCTCCGCCCAAAATTTTCCTAGTCCCTTTGTAATGTTTTGTTAACGTGTCATGTAATTTGTCATAGAAACTAGGTCGTTCGTCTCTTGTCGCTGGTGCGTATATGTTGATGAGTGTGTGTGTGTCTTGTCTGTTATGTTTGTTTTGTATTTGAATTATGACGGTTCTGCCACAACCGTCTGTCCTATAATGTACCGTGTCCCAATCTTCGTTAATTTGTAAGATGGCGGCACTACTATGCCTGGGGCCTAGGGCGAACCAGCCATGTTTAAGTCCTAACTTAGTTACAATCTGACTGGCAGTAAAGTCGGACGTAACCCCTGTCTGTTGCAAGAACAAAAAATCAGGTTTATCTTTTTTAATCAGTTTGATAATGTGCTCTAGTTTATTCCTCAAACCATTGGTATTGAGGGATATTAGAACTAGGCTGCTTGACAAAGTGGTATCTGAGGGATGGCCACTTGTTGCAAACTGTCTACCTGGCAAAGTGGCAGAGTGGCCACTTGCCATATCTAAAATATTTGACAAAACGGGGACTGGGTGCGGACCGTCTGTCTTTTTTGAATTACAAAGCAGAGTAGTGGTATGAGGCTGGCTACCCGCTACAGGTGAGTTACTCAATAAAACGCTAGTTGGTGATTTATCATGTGTTGTAAAGATTGTAGTAGGTAAAGTGATAAACTGGTCATTTATTACACATGGCTTGCACAGCATAGCGGTGACCGTAGGCTGACCGCTTTCTGTCGTAACTAGGCCACTCGACACATTCATGTTTACATTGCTTGACGAGGCGGTGCATGAGGGCTGACCTGTTAACCTAGTTACATGACTGCTTGACGGAATAGTGACTAAGGACTGGCTATCCGCTCTGCTCTGATTATTTAGGCTAAACGCAGATGAAACCGCGCCGCCTAGCATTCTCACCCCAGTAGGGGGGAGAGTTGACTGCTTAAATAGAACTGTGCGCATTCAAGTTAACAGTGTGTGTATTGCGCGTTTGTGTGTAACCAAGTAGTAAAAACTAAAGTAACACAAATTATTTACATTAAAAACACCAACTCTTAAAATAAAAGCAACACTGCCTAAACTATGGAGATCAGTTGTGAGGATTATTATGAGAGAAAGCCAACCATTGATATTAGATGTAAAACTTACGAAGTCACTTTGTGTGTCTTCAGCCCAACAGAAGTCTGAGTCTATACATTACGTGTTCGGCGTCTAACCGGAAGGAAGCTAGTAAAGTCTACGTCTACAGAGCAGAATTCACAAAATAGGACATCCTTCACTTCCTAAGTTAAAGTGGAGATTTCTCGCTACGTTTTAAACGGTGGATGCGTAGCCATGCTATTCATCTGTTATCAAGTGCTCATATGTTAATTATCATATTTACATCAAGTTCAACTCAGTCCAAAGCACATTTTATGAATCAAGATTCCATATTTACACGCTGACTCGCATATACAGATAGCAAGTTCAGTTCACTCAAAAGCATATTTTATTAATCAAAATCCCATATTTACAAGCTGATTCGCATATACAACTAGCAAGTTCAACTCACTCTCAAGCATATTTTAAGAATCAAGATGTCACGGAATTGCCTCCCCTTCTTTGCAATAGTGGTCCAACAGTGGCCAAAACTCAAGAGTATCTAATATGGGTCTTCAAAGGTGTCTACCTTCGCACAAGATTACTCTTGGCAGAATTGTAGATAGAAGGATAATGATGCTTCTATCTCAAGGTAATATCCATAAGATATTTCTGAAGGCAAGAAAATTGCTGCTTTGGCATTGTCGTGAGTTTGTCTGTTTTCACAACACGTCCTTCTGTGAACTCTGACCAAACCGCGCGCCATACGTTATGATAACCGCTTGATACACTGACCAATCGGAAGGTACCGTTCTGCCGTGTTTACTAAAGCATTGAACAGACAAAATGGCTAGGACTAATCCGTGCAACCGAGTGAAGGATGCCATTTAATTACGTAAGTAGTGTCACGTAGGTCTTCATATCATTAAATTGCCTACATCTTCCTATTCTCTCACCCGAATCCTTTTATTTTATTATCTTTCCGTACTTGTTTTTCCTGTATTTTTCGCATCACTTGTTTTGCGAATAATATTTTCTTCAGTATCCTCAAACTTTACCTGGTGGTTTTTCTCATACTGGGATACGTAATTTTATTACATAGATGTCAGTCAGACGTGAAGTGCGATTTAGTTGCAGTCCATCTCAGACATCGAGCCGACTTGGGTCTGCACCTTTAGATGACACGACACTCCTGAGTTAGATTCTCGACGTAAACGCGTGAGAATGCTAGGAGAGAGCCGACATCCGTCTGCATTTTCACCGGTCAATAACGAGTCGCATCGGCCGAACGTTTAAGTAGGAGCGAATATTTACACCTTATAGTCGTAGTTTCAGACGGTTGTCTGAGATTTGCTACTGACACGCGCTTTTCCCGGTCAGTTTGTTACCGCAGGTGCGTAATCGCACTGGTGGCAGTTACGACACGCCTCTAAGTTAAACGTAGCTGTTATGAGAAGGGGGAGAGATCTGGGCGGGGGAGATAGTTCATCCTTTGTCTGGTTTAAAATATTAACCCACGTTTGAAACTATTTCATTTCACTCAGTAACTTTGCAGTTAGACTAGAACAACCTTCGTTCGATTTCTAAATAATCTCTGTAAATAGAGATGGCCTTTAGTTTGGTCGAAGTGGTTTAAGTTCTTAGTACTTCTGTGTCTGAGGTAAATATTATATATAATAGATCTCTAGTATTTTGTGAAGTGACTAAGTGTTAGGTCGCCGATTTCATTTTAAACTAGTTCTGTGTGCAGAGTGAATATTTTGATAGTTTGTTATTTCTTTAATCGACGAGTTGCAGTGGAAATACAAAATAAATTATATTTTTAGCTTACTAAACAAGTAGCTGAAATGAGTTTAATTTAACTGTTAAATACTCAGTCGAAACTGTTTTAATAACTAACTTATAAATGCTAGATGCGACATCAGTGAATATTGACGGAATACGAAGATATTCCTAATTCCTGATGATTGATTTTTATATAACTTATTTCACGGGAAGTTTTAAATATAAGTCAAGCTGTAGGCTTGTCGTGTAAAATGTAAGTTATATTGAGTACATATATGTAAATTATTTGATATGTGTTCTTTCCATTTTTATATAGTGAAACGGTGGTACCCAACTTGCCAGCGTTTAGTAAAGAGACATATTTGTGTGAAGCATAGACAGTTCCTATCTTTAACCACGTGGGTTTTTTTTTTTGTTTCAAGTAACACTGGTCTGACAGTGCATATGCCATCAGAGAGAGACAGTAATAGCAATCCCACTAACGGTTTCTAAAGACTAGAAATATATATTGGGCTTTTGAGCCAGTTCATATTGCTCCACAAATTTAAATGTACATGCTGCCTGGCGGCGAGAATATTACAAGAATAACATTAACATTCCGACAGAGATTGTGACTAGTATTGTGGTGACCAAATATAGTACCTGCCTGAAAGAAGACACCGATCTGACATTCCTTAAATCCTAGAATCCAAAGCTAATGACATTGTGCTCTGCTAACTTTCGTACCTGGACAAATTTTATGTGACTTAATCAGACATTCGGAAAAAATTAGAACACCCAAGGAATCGTTCCCTGAGACAGAGAGTTCAGTACGTCTTTTGGAACTGGGGGTTTCTTGGTCGATGACTGCATTTTTTCGGGTCTGTGCGAAGGTCCTAGAATTATTATGTTCCCAGAGGCAGCGAGCAAAGTTGTGAGTATATATGTGTGAGCAAGGCCATGGCTGAATGAATGAGAGTACACAGGCCAGAGTGTTATTTTACCGGTGCATTATTGTCACCCATTTGCTATCTTAAAATTTTTAAATCTGCAGAATTTGTTACAAATGCTAGAGTTTCTTTTTCTTAGGCTAAATCAGATTATCCAACTCTGTTCATACATTTACGAGAAAGAAAGAAACCTCTTAGACTCAACCCTATGTATCTATAACTCTTTGGGCCATCATCTGTTCTCTTAACGGGGCTGTGGGTTAAACCTAGAGTAAGATTCTAACGGGCTATCATCCTTGTAGCATTTGTTTTTTTCTTAAAGTTTATGACTATTTGTATATGTTTCTCCTTGATGTATTTCTTTGGTGTTGTGAGAAGATTTTTTTTAATGATAATAATAAAAATCTCTCTTGAACTAATCAGTGCGTTTGTCAGCTCGTTCTAAAAATATATATATATCCAGTGTTATAGATTTCCCACGTCTGTGTGTTTAACTGTCGTCACGTGTATGTGCGTGCCCGTGAGTAGATAGAAATATATGTAATATATATATCTGTGTTTAGACTGTCTGACTACTTTAGATCTGTCGTAGAAGATAGGTGAGAGAGAGAGAAGATTTTCCGCTCTCAGAGACAGCATCTATCACTATTCTACCACCTCACTCGTGGAAGTCTATGTTTTTTATTTCCATCTCTCACTGTGACTAACACTCATTCCAACCTATTCAGAAGGGACCAACCTAAGTCTTAATTCTCCTATCTAAAATCTACGACAAGTAGGAAAGAAGTACCACATGGAAGAGGTCTCTAATTCTACAACGGGAATGTTGCTCTGCACGTCTGTGCAGAGACTTTCACGATCAGTAGTATAGGACGGGAGAAATCTTTGGTTGAATGCATCGAGGCCTCAGGTTAGTCCATAATTTGGCTGTTTAAAGTACGCATAGAAATAAATGCATTTAGGAAAGTAACAGATTAGTAGCTAGGAAGGTGTAGAATAATACAGTGTGTATTTAAAGCTTTAGATGAAGAAAATTGCTCCAGGAATAACGTAGATAAATAAAATCATAGTTTTCCTTATTTGCACAACTCGGCAGATTTTACAAATATTAGCGAGCAGGGAAACCCCTCGGACGCCCGACCTTACACTATAAATAACGCGTATGCTAACGAAATGGGGCCAGTCCTTTTTTTAAAAATCACGGTGAGCGGTAACACAAGTGTTAATGCGTAGTGCCTTTGCCTTATGTATCTGAGAGCAGACCATTACAACCATTAACAGCTCGTCTGTGTGTGCCTGAGGGTTACATCCTGCAATTACCTGCTACCTTTAGGAGCCAGACTCCACTATAGGATTCAGAGGTGCGAGTGCCCTTTAATGATACAGAGCCGGTCACCCAGATCCAAAAGCCTGGACGAGACAGTCTTCTTGCCAGACCCAAGGTGGAACAGACTACCAAATCAAGACCTCAAGCTAAGTAGCCACCTAAGGCTACTCTATAGTTTATCACAGTATCACCACAAACTAGATAGAATATGATGCATAAACAGTGCATTTTCGCTAGGCAAACGTCCTAGTCAGTGGTTATTTAATTCCAATAACTGTGAAGAAGATAAAATAAATCATAAAGTACAGACAGTCTACACCTACACTGATTTCAGCCTAGAAAGGAGAACGTTCATACAAAGATAAAAGACTGCAAATAAGTGTAACGATTTGCAAGTGTTTTTATTTATTTAATTTTGTAATCAACTTTTGAATTCAGTGAAAGATTTTCACAAGAAAAGAAAACGTGTAAAAATAAATTGTAAATATTTGCCAGCAGACTTACTAAAATTCTTTAAGTTAAGTTACAGTTTCTGTTGGTAGATAATTAAGTTATTACCCCTAGCAGAGTTATTAATAATAATAATACAATTAACAGAGGAGGATCTGGAGAGGGAACACGTAGGGACTTAGAGTAATACATTACCATCTTCTCTAGGAACTTATACAGTTTGATCCTACCTTTGATGTCTATACACCCTTACTCTTTTCAGAGAAGGGGGTATTTCTGATAAGACCAGACTCTTATCTGGCACTATCCTGGTATCACCTGATACAATTTTGTGTCCAGGATACTAAAGAATGTCAATAACATCTAACCCTCTCGTGACAGGCATGGCAATTGTTAACTTTTATCTGATCCGCCGCCTTTTATGAACAACTAAACAATTATTAATGTTAGCTCGTTCAAGCCCCCACCCTGATTTACTCAGTGGAATTCTTATTATTCTGGTATAGCTCTGTTTTTAGTGGATTTAGTAAATTGACTGAGACAAACATGCAGTACATTCAAAATGATTAAATCGACGTTAAATTTATATATTTACACATAACAGATGTAACAGTCATTTCGGTTTCAACAAGGTTTTAAAGAAATGAATAATTGTTTATTTTAAAAAAGTTTATCATCACTGTTGTGATGAAAAAGAAGTGTGTAAAGGAGGTCACTTGGCAGCTTTTAGGGGTTACTTAGCTGTCAGTGACGATTCTGCTCCTTCTGATGGGTTGGTTCTTGGTAGACTGATCTCGCTCGTAGCTGGTCAAGGTTGTAGGGCGCAGCACGTTCCCAGAAGTGTCAGGGAGTGTCTACGAAGTTGGTCCCTCGTCTTAAAGCTCAGGCCACTTTTCCCTTCTTGTTCCAGAGATAGTACACTCAACTGGTACCACCAACAACTATGGTAAAAGATTAGAAACAAAACGCTCTCCTGAATATTGCGTTTTCCAGCACATAGTTATGGGTAAATTTCTCCTATTCCACCATCCCATCTACCTCAGAATTTACCCTCGATGAGAACTAAGCTTAATCCCTCGAGAGAAAACTTTCTTTACATTTAAATTGAATAGCTTTATATTTACTTTACATTCAAATGAAAATCTTTAAAGTGTACATAGAATTAGTTTACATTAACATCTACACTGATGGAAAAATGTTCACAATATAGATTGAAAATGTTTTTATTTACATCTACACTGATTGAAAATCTTTGACACTTTCATTAATTTTAAAGTGAATATGTTTACACAGACATTTACACTGGTTTGAAAATGTAGATATTATAATTAAAATGTACATCCTTTTTTTCATCTTCCCTCCCTGCTCCATATGAAACTTGGGACTACATATGCTTTTACTTCTCTGTAAGAAACTAGCAATAAAGCAGTCACCGGCCCTTGCAGTGGTGGTTCATGAAATCATCATTCTATATGATGAGGTTGCCAGCCTCAAATGACTTGGACATCCACTAGCACTTTTCACATATTAATATTCACATGGCAATATATACATATTAATTCACATGTTAGTAATGAAAAATATAAAATGTAAAAAGTACAACTTACGCCAATCTTGGCTCACATACTGTTTGCTCAGAGAATTAGGTTTAAGGCACTGGCTAGGCCTCTTACACATGTTCTTGGGGGTCGTTATTTTAACACTACATTCAATCTATGACTTCGTTGTTTCAGTTTCCTCACACTCCGGTTCCTTATTAAATGATAGAGATTTCCTGGGCTGTTTAAGTCCTTCAAAATACCTTGTACTATTTAAAAAGTCTGGTCTGAAAAATGGAATTCTGAATTCTAACTTCTGGCAGTCTGGTTTTGTCTTGGCAAGCGATCTTCACAGTGTCTTAAAACTGCAAAAAGGTCAGGTTATATGACCCTTCCTCCCCCGCATTTGTTTTGTTATGATTCTAAGAAAGCACCAATCGTTTCAAACATGCATGTTGTGTGTGGCAATTTCAAAATTATTTCCCCTGAAATAATATGCGTGATGCAACAGGTCACGTCTCCCATATATGGAATGAAAACATCCGATCCTCTCTCGGCAATGTTTACAAATAACTTATTATTACTTTAATATAAAGTAATGTCTTTGTAACAAGGTGTGCCGGAAACGGTGATGTCATGCATGTCTGTTCACAATGTGTCGCACAGACGAGTAATCTCGTTATCTATCGCTTGAGCACACACAGTCAATCTCTTTACCATCTTGGCAAAGAACGCACCCGGGCCTTATCAGCGATTAAACAACTACGCTGGGCGATTTTAATGTTACTCCGTATCCTGATGTCGGGCACACCCGAAATTAACCAACATGTTTGTTGGCTAATATTATCTTATCAGTTCCTTCCCCAGCAGGGAGGAACGGGTAACCAAACAAACATGACGACTTAAAACTGAGAGGAGTGTAAGAATGTTTGAAAATTCAAAATATCTGCTACATAGCAGAGAAAGAAAAAAGGTGCTGACCACTGAAAAGCACGTAATAAAGTAAGTACAACAAATGTCCCTGATTGCTGCCGTAGTGAAGCAGAGATCAACCCAAAATAATTATGTGATACAAGACTACATACTCGTTGATGAGTCTGCATAACAAGATCATTTCATGAAGAGCGCCAGTCTAGCAAGTGCCTTTCAGAGACCAGACAGCAGACCCTTTTTCTGAGACACCTTTCAACGGGTTGTCAACACTCATGAGAGATTGCCAAACGTTTGAAGGACTTTATATCGTCAAAGTTCTCATTTCTGCAAAAGTTGTAATTAGTACATCTTCGTCTTGGAAATAACCCACACAACATACCATACATCTAAACTGGACAGTCTACACATACCTGTGTATTAGAGATGGGCAAATCGACACACTCCGCGGTTTCGAGACAGTCGGCTCAGTGATTTAAACTGTGTCGAAACAGTGTGTCGACACAACGGCACAACGGCACTATTGAACGTATCGGGGAGAAAGAAGTCTCTAATAGACAGTATACATTACTATACATGAACTGTTTTTACTTGCGCGCTACTGTCGTGTGTGAAAATCTATGGCATTTCGTGTGACCACAATTCAATATTTTTACACAAGTCTTCATTATGATGAAATAAAACGGAGATATGATGATAGCTGCAGTATATGTGAAAATAATAAAAAAACAACAATAATAACAACAGTAATAATAACACATGATATCAAACTAGAGTAAGCTAGTTTTTGGTAGACAATGATTCAAATCCACACCGAGTACACAGATATCAGCAGAGCTAATAAAGTGTCCATTACATTTATACGAACACACGGACACTTTCAACTTTAACATAGTGCCTAGAACATTGACAACTGCAGCACTGACACAATTTCCAGTGTCTATAACTTCTCAGCAAAAATAATATCACTTGTAAAATCCAGTCATCATAACCCATCCCTGAAAAATATGACATGTTTGATATTCCATACTAATGTTCCATACGGTTGATTCAAATTTTACAAAGGCCCACGGAAGGTGAGACAGTGTGTCTCAGCAAAACAGCAAGGCAGACAGGAACTGAAACTGTGTCGAAACAACAAGCAGGCTGTGTCTCGAATCTCTCGGACTTGATGCTGTTTCGAAGCATTGTTTCGACACTTACACACAGTAGCCATCTCTACTGTGTATCATCATACAGTGGAGAAGCATTAAGAGACACATAGACAGTGTAGTTTGGACATCAGTGTGGTAACACTCAATATATCATATCATCATTTCACTCTTCACATAGTTTCATCTCGTAGTTAACTAACTATATCATTCATATCTAATCTGTGTGTGTGTGAATTGTCTTTCACCATTATCACTTTTTATTTCTCTACTAACCCTATATGTGTAAATATTTAATTCATTAACCCAATAACCGTTTGATCATTATCTAGTTCATTAATGTATCACTCGTGCTGTCGGTGTTAAATGCTTACATAATGGGTAAAGTTCTGCATTTAGATAAGATTGGGAGCACTTTCATTACGGGATCTGAGGACAGGGACTAATGTCGTGGGGAAATAGAACACTTTCCATAATTTACTAGAAAACACTTTCTAGTGGAGAGCATTCGCATTCTCTTCTTGTTGTTCTTATCTCAAATAGGTATATTTCTGTCTTAACGGGCCAATTTCTGGAGACCTTCTTGATAAAATTCCATAGGCCATCCCCAGCGACAACTACTGTTGTAGTTGCACAAATATCAACTTACCACACTCTGACTGCACACTTCCCTATGACGTCATCCTTCACAGCGGATCTAACTTATTTTTTAAAGCTGGTAACGATAATTGAAGCAACCCGCTATCGGGAAAACACGAAATCGTCAATGATCGTGCGCATAGATATATACATATATTATATATATATATATTATATATATATATAATATATATATATATATATATATATATATATATATATATATATATATATATATATATATATATTATATATATATATATATATATATATATATATATCCTTTAGCTTCTCAAGGATCATAGGCCTTCAACAAACACATGCCAAGGCATGCTGCTTTTGTTGTTCTCCATGTTTCAGAGCCATACAATGCGACTGACTTGACATTTTGAGTTGAAGATTCTTATTTTCCTGTTGATCTTAATTTCTCTTGATCTCCATATGTTTCCCAATGCAATGAAAGCTCTTCTTGCTTTTTGTATTCTTATTCTGACATCACTGTCTGTCCCTCCAACTTTGTCTATATTGCTGCCAAGATATGTGTACGATTTTACACCTTGTAGTGGTGTTTCTTCAAGTTCAACTTTGTTATCATTTCTTGCATTTATTCTCATTATCTTTGTCTTTTCCCGATGTATTTTCAGACCCACTTGTTGTGACCTCTCAGCGAGTATTTTTATTTTGTCTAGCATCTGATTATGGTTATGGGACAGAAGAGCAAAGTCATCTGCATAATCTAGATCATCAAGCTGCTTAGTCAGATTCCACTGGATTCCATTTCTAGGTTGCTGGATTTATGTTGAGTTCATTCATGTCTCTTTTGCACACATCTCTGAATCTCAGCTGCGGGGTCCCGGCTGTTCTTTTGCCGTTTGCCAGTTGTCCATAGGAAATTTCTTTGGGAATGCGACCACTGTTCATGCGGCAGACATTGCTTGGGCAACCGCTCCTGGGGTCAATTGCGAGTATCTTCACAGGCGGTCGAAGATAGGTGTCTCGTGTCGACTGTAAGCTATGAACCACAGATTTGTCTTCCAAACTGGTATCGTAGACAAATGGTCTTGTAGACTCGTACCACGAACTTTAGAAAAAAACCAAGGCCTCTGGTAAGCTTTATGTTCTCTGAAACGAATCTAGCGCCTTCCTGATGTCTCTTCCAACGACTCTTTTTCTCAGCAATTTTATCCCCCCTGAGTATACAGTATAGATTAGTGTATATGATAAAAATTCACCATTACTTTCAGTTAGTCTGAGCTAAAAGTATGTCTGGACAGAGGAGAATGCTTGTGCCTGGGTGAACATGTCTAAGTATACAAATAGCAAATTACAAATGATAATAAATATATACACATGATGTCATCATCATCCACTCTTTGCTCCATTCGGAGTCTGGGGTTACCTCTGCTTTTGGTTCCTGCGAGAACTGGCACGAACCAATCCCCAGCGCTTTGCTGTGGTGATTCATGAATATATTATTTTCACATACTGAGGTCGCCAGTCTCGTAAACACCTGTATAACTACCAACAGTTTAAACATGTCAAATTCAAAGTATAAAATATATATTACAACTCACCTCAATAACTTTTGGGAACTCTAGACTTCTTGCTCAGTTGAATAATCGTGGCTACTTAATGCAGATGTCTCGAATATGCGTTTGGGGTATTGTTTCTGTTAAGAAATCCCACTGTGACTTGTGAGTGGTCCTGTAGAATCCGGTTTCCGTATTAATATTGAGGATTTTCTACTGATGTTTCAAAAGATGCTCTAATACGTTTTGTCCGGTCCTGTAAGTTCAGATCCTGACTCTTTTCTTCCATGGCTTTATCTGGTCTGTCTACTTTCACGATCTTGGAATGCAGTGTCGTATGTCTAAAATGTGCTACGTTATATCGCAGCTTTCGACCCAAGCTTTCGCATGGTGTTTCCGACAAAACTTCCAATCAGAACGAATGTATATTCGCATCCCAAATGCTTGCCAATAGCATTCAAAATGCGTGTTATGATAACTTTCCTCATGGAATTTTCTACATGATTCATACGTTTGTGAAATTCAAACAGTCATTTTCCATGTAAGTTATTTCCGTCGAATATCGGTCATGTTCACTATTATCGCATTTTAACTCACTTCATTAAATGTCTCCCAAGACTCAGATTATCTATACTTATTATCACAGGTAATTTCGGAGGTCTGAGTACACAGCTTATCGGACACTCCCGATCGCTTGCCTTAATGCTGGAGCGATACAAATCCGTTTGCCCGTCTAGGCAGACGTGGTTATGCAACTAAACCCGTATTTCAAATTCGTCTTACCTGGAGTCAGTATGGTTATTATCACGTTTAGTGATTTAATTAATCTTTTGAGATGGTCAATTACGCCTTGACCTGGCATGAATCGAAATGTGAAAATGTAAACAGTGACCGTAGTACGGATTTCTGGGCTCCGAAAATGAGAAATAGTTACAGATTCCTAGACATCTCGGTCAGCTTTATTGGAATTTTGTTGCTTACTGCTTACAATATTATACAGACGCCATACACTGAGCTGACCCTTCAGTCCTGGATTGCTTAGCATTTTTACTGATTTATAAGGGTTTGAGATGTGAGCAATTCTTCGACTTACTGGGCCGCTGGAACAGGTTACCGTTACATGTTTTTCCAACTATGTTTACTTTTATCTTTCTAATTCTGGCAGTCGCTAGCGGCGGCTATTGAGCGACGTCGTACGTCCCTGAGTTAAATGTACAGCTACAGTGCAAACTTATTCCACCTCTCTGTCAGTTCTGAAATACGTACTGTCGTCTGCTGGCCAGTGCTGTTCTTCTTGAACTACATAAAGTGTGTGTAAAGTGACATTATGGTTTGTTTATGGCTAGTCCAGATTCTTTGGTCAGCCTTTTAGGAGACGTGCAATCAATTGCCTTTGCAAATAACCGCTGATTTTCTCTCCAAGTCTGTTACATTGGTTCACATTGATGAATCCAACACTTCTCATTTAAATGTATGCTGTGTACTGTTTTACCGCCTCGGATCTTATATTCTTGTTATGTCCCCTTTTGTGCACCACATAGGGTCTTGTATTTAAAAACTATGTGATGCACACAAAGGCGTTGATGTGAATGTATGTGTGCGTGGTTACGAGTATGACGTGGAATTGTTTGCAGTAGCAACGAGATCATTCTATAGAGTATATCCGTCAGGACCGATTGTGTTTTTGAAGAAGTGTTTGATCTTGTGAAGTTGACGTCCCAAAGTGGTATAATTTTTAAGGAAAGTGTCTGATATATGTTCTTGGATACAAAATACATATAAATATGAAGTGGACGTGTCAGAATTGTTGCAGTTGAATGATGTTCAATAATTGCCCGCCAGTGGACGTGTCGGAGAAGATATTTAAAATATATTTATGTGCAGAGAAGCATTGGGATCTTCAGTGTTTGGATCAATCACAAATATCTTGACTAAGCAATGGCAACTGTGATTCTGGAAATTATATAAGGAGAAGTCAAAGTGGATGTCATTAAAAGATGTTACGTGTGATCTCGGAGTTTAACGGAATTGTTGATCACGTTATCCTTAGCCATTTCTTGTGAAGTGTTATAATATTGTTTATCGACTCCTCATCACACTTTTCTGTGGCGGAGTGTAGTTTTTTTTTTTTTTAATGATGATCGGGCTGCAGACTTCAGATCTACCAGTCTAAAAAATGGGACAGAAGATGCCTAAGGCATGTCGCTAAAGGCGACTAAAATGAGGTTATGCATGGGACGGGTTAGCAACCTCAAAACTAACTGCCACAGAATCAACTGCTGCAAGAGCCCGTGAATGCTTAGTGAAGGCTTCCTGCAAGGGGTCCAGCTGTAGTGGCTGCTCCAAGCTGCATATGGAACGCAAAGGAAAATTATCATGATATTGCATTGGTTCACATTGGTTCACATTGCTTCACATTGGTTCACATTGGTTCACATTGGTTCACATTCATCCAGCACCCACTCTTCTCAAGTAATTATCATGATATTGCATTGGTTAACATTCATGGAGCACCCACTATTCTCAAGTAATTATCATGATATTGCATTAATTGACATTCATCGAGCAAACCGTTGTAATTATCATGATATTGCATTGGTTCTCATTCATCGAGCACCCACTCTTCTCAAGTAATTATCATGATATTGGATTGATTCACATTCATTGAGCACATACTCTTCTCAAGTAATTATCATGATATTGCATTGATTCACATTCATCGAGCACCCACTCTTCTCAAGTAATTATCATGATATTGCATTGATTCACATTCATCGAGCACCCACTCTTCTCAAGTAATTGAATACAGCTTACTCTTTTACTGTCTCCAATCTAACGTGTTCCTTGTTCATTTTTTCATTAGTAATGCATTCTGTAGGCAACTAATTAGAAACAAACTGGTTTAGGGCGACTCAAGAAAGTCATAGTTAGAGTGTTATACAGTGCAGTCCGGATAAGTAGAAGTCGCTGGGACCATATAAAATACTTCTGCTTATCCGAAATTCTGCTTATCCGGAGTTTGCTCACAGCTGGACATTTTTAGGTCAGAATAAGAGAGAAAGCAAAAGGTAATAGTTTAACCCTTTATTTACAACTGTTTCATCATTTTATTAGCATGTTTGCATCTTTTCTATTTTTCAAAAGATAATGAAAAGCATAAAGTATAGCATCATGTCCTTTTGTTTGTATCATATGCGCAAATACTAAAACATTTAAATCCACATATGCTATAATCAAATACAGTGCACACGTTTTTAATCCGCAGCATAATCCATAGCAACACCAGCTAGCGTAGATCAAAATCTTAGCAACAAATCTTAGAAACAGTAACCACAGAAGACAAATATTAAAACAAAATAGCCAGCATCAGCATTACATAGCACACAATTTTTATTTGATGAGTGCTGGCCTTATGAAGATTTTTTTAAATCAAAATTATCAATGAAATCAAGAAGGTGAAGCATTATACAAGGTAGTAACATTCATAGGGGCCTGGAGACATTAGCTTAAAGGGATAAAGATGACCTGGAAACACTGGAAGGCTTAGTAGGCATTTGTTGCTGGCCTTTGCGAAGGAGGAAGAAGGGTAAAAATGACTGACAATCATAGACACACACACACACCCACTTCGATGTAAATTAAACAAAAAACTGGTGATCTTGCTTTGAATCTTTGTATTGTTCATATGTCTGTCCAAAATATTCTCTAGGGATTTCACTAATAAAATAAAGGTTCTAAGTGACCATATCATAAAGTTTCATAACACATGTGTTAACAACAATACATGATACAAGTACAATCGATAATGTCTGGCTTGGCACTGTGTATACTCTCCAAGGGTTTACTACATTAACATTAATAGCAAGGGTCAAAACGACTGTAGTACAAGTAGGTCGTTATTACGAGTTTCCGATGTCCCTGTGATCAGAGCGGCTTATTACGAGTCGTTCTTGGCTGTCTTTCTTTCATCGTTGAGTCTGGCGACCTCTTTCCGTTCACAACCATTTTTTTAGTTTTGTAGAACTGAAGTCTGCAGCCCGGTCATAATTTATGCATCGCCTATTCGCAATTTAAAAAAACCACCACATTCCGCTGCAGATACTAATGACTGTAACTTGATCTACTGAAGAGGCACTGTGGTGGATTTGATGTTAATAGATGTTATCATTCAATATTTCTAGTTTACTGAATGAGGTCAGCTGTGAAGGTCCCTGATTATAACAAATTTTGGGTTGAGTATTCAGGGTACCTTTCTGCTACCACCTTATGACCTCAATCAGACTTATTCTGGACTAGTATGTATGATAGCTACGTATAATGTCTAGGGTTATGCAAGTGTGTAATGTAGTGTAAGTATAATTACTACAAATACATTTAAATTCTATCACATATATATATGACCGAGTCAATACCACAACCACAAACAAACTTCTTCTTCTTCTTCTTCCTCGTTCGCCCTCAGACTTTCACATTTATGACTCTAATAAAGGCAGTAGTCAACCCAAGGCTCCCAACATCTCCAAACAGTTTTTCGTTGACAGAAGTGGGTTGTTGCCATATGCTACTCCGTTCATTACTGTAGGTTGGGCAGTATTGCAGCAGGTGTTCGACTGTCATTGGGCTGGTGCCGCAGGTGCAGAGATCTGTTGCACCAATTTTGTATTTGTGGTATAGATGGTATCTCAATCTGTTGTGATCAGTGCGTAGCCGAAAAATGATGACCTGTTCTTTTCTGGATAGTTGATGATATGCATCATTTTTCAAATGTCCCGGGTGCTCTCTTTCCCATTTGGACCTGAATGTAGCCTTTATAGTAGTCTTTGCCGTTGCGTAAGTTGTCTCTATATCATTTTGTTGTAAGGCACCTCCTTCCTTAGCAAGTCTATCTGCCTCCTCAAACAAACTAACACTCTATCATAAAACTTATGGAAGTCTGTGGCTGAATTTTATGTAATATACTAGATTACAATTTATTTGCCCTGATTCAGAATTTTCTGAGTCAGGACCAACAACAAAAATGAAATTTATGGTTTTGTTTACATAAATATTTATAACACAATGGATCTTCTGTCCATACAAAGGACTATTATAATCAAATTATATTTAAGTATTTCTCTACACTGGATGACACTGGTAACTAAGGGTGGGGGGAGGTGTTGGCATCATTCCTCTTCTTTATTTTAGTATCTTGTAGAAAAGTTATTTAATAATCAAAGATTTTATGTCTTTGTAATAAAGTCAGTGGATGACCGTTGAAGTGCCGACACATAAGCACTTAACTGTAGGTGGATAGTAGATATGATGCTGACAACTTCCTTTCGTTCACTTGAATGACCAGACTGACACAGTCCCTGGTGTAGAATAGTATAGTAGACTGCTTGGTCCAATAAAGTTTCACTTCTCTCTCTCTCTCTCTAGTAAAAGCACCAGGGTCCTGGTACCTCAGTAGCACCAGAACAAAAAACCCTGAAACAAGGTTATGATTCTGTACAAAATATCTACAATATTTTTCCACAATCAATACATGGCATAATTCAATAAAAGAAAAGGGTCAGATCTCTCTGACCACCCCATGTCAACCATTTTCTTCTGAGATAACAACTCATACCAGTGCTCCTGTTCTTTTCCCTAATGGCTACAACGCTTCTGACACTGCAACAATGATTCTCTCCCATAGAATTTTGTGGGTTAGCCTTCCCACTGGTAACTGTGGAAATCATTTTAAGTTATACAACTCATGTCAATTTTTACTGCTGGTGTGCAACACCACAGGCCCTGAATAAGTCTGCTGGGGACCTTTGTACTTAGTCGTAACGCCTTCCCAAACAAGCAGTATCTCATACACCAAATTTGGTTGTAATAATAAGATTAATAAAGTCATTTTACCACAATTCAAAGAAATATCACAAACGTACGTTGACTGGCATTAGCATTAAGGTAAGTTTAGCTTTGCCCCAGTCCAGACTGCCAAGAAGTATTATTTCACTCTAGGCACTGCTGTTCTCAACGCAGCTTGCTTTCAAAAACTTCTGTATCAACTGGCGACAAGCCTTTGCTTGCTTTTGCCAATATTATCAGACCGGCTCAATCAGCGAGGGTCTAGCTTTTTTAATTCAAAATTTAAAAAAAACAAAAGCCAAACTCCAAACTTCTAGGAGTGAGTCTTCAAATATATTTATCTTTTTTTTTTTTTTTTGCCTAACCAATACCCTCCTTCCTATACTCTTCTATCAACCAATCGGATTTGAATCAATCTAATGCCTCTTTTTTTAATTAACGTCCCCACTAACGTAATGGATAAATGAGCAAAAACAACAGTCCGTCCGTCTTAGCGTTCGTAGACATATATTATTATTTTAATATCTTGGCTAATAATTAGACAACCATATATATTTAAATATATTATTGCTTAGGGGATCCTAAGCTATCTTTATATATGTGATTTTTATGGCTATATTATTTGTCGTTTAGATTTTCAGTTTTGTCACTGTTAATCGTCAATTTCAACTTTTCCAAAAGTCGGCCATCTTTTCCCCTCCCTCTCTCATTTTTTTCCCATTCAAATAAACCAACTAGTTGTGTTACGTCAGAAATACGCTAGTCGGCGAAAATGGAACACTGTCTGTGTGTTTATGTGTTCTGGCTTGTCCAACAGAGAGGTTATAGTATTAGTCCCGCGTGCAGAGCGAAGAGGGGTTTTTGCCAAGCGTTGGTAGTGTTGGCGTTAATTATTACTATCGTTTCGTTCTTGCTACTGGAAAATGTCCGAGTTACTACTAATTTGAGCGTTAAAGTTAAAATATTACGTTAATTCAGACGGTAGGTTGGTGTCACAGTTCTGGCAGATCGTTAATTGTAATGTCTCAAAACCGAAACTAGGAAAGCGGGTTAGATTTTACAGTGGGATCGTTTTTATAAGCATTTACTCTGCACAAAAGGCAGCGCTATACTGGCGTAGAGACGACTTTAAGCAGACACTTACGGTCGGGTATTATTTATTATCATAGGACCAAAATCTTACTGAATTTAGCGATTATCTCACAGAATTCGCTACAGGCACGAAGACACAACTTTTGCTTAAGCGAGTCCTAACTTGAACTATTACCTCGACTTATTCGAAAATTCGAGTTATCATAAGTCGACTTAACCGGAGTCGCTGTCCCGCGCCATCCTTTCGCGGCCTTTCGTGTCTACTTCATCATTTTCCTGTCTGTCTTCGTTACCCCTGTCCGTGTGTTTTAAATTATCCCTCTACATACCTTTCACCCAAGGAAATGCCAACGGTAATATATTCTACAGCTTCATAAGCACATTAGCTGTTTAGGATATCCAGCTTTCATACACAAGAAAGTCAACAAGATATGCGCTGATAATCACCGCTCTTTCGACACGTCACGAGATGAGAAAATAATGAGAGCCTTGGTAATGATTAATACATTTCACACCAAAATTAAAAACAGACCGTGAAATTCTTGGTGAAATGACCACGCAGCATGGGAAGAAGTAAATAAATACAATATAGCTGGTTTGATGGTATCAGAGACCGCAGGAAGTGGAAAGAGATGATCGCTAACGCCGCTCCATCACGGCTAATAATCATGAAGTCCTGTTTGCAACTCACAAAATGGAGTCACTCAGCTAATTATAAGATCACAAGTTGAGAAACCCTGGTTATGAGTGCAGCTAAAACAAAAAACCTTCTATGAAGATATGTTGGGCTTGATATACGAGGGGCGTTCAGAAAGTAATACACCACATCGTTTCTCTCAGCTAATAATGAAGATAGAAGCATGAAATTTTGCACACTTAAAATATGGCATGTGCCAATTGTGTGCACCAAATTGCACTGCAACCGGCCAAATAATACGGCTGCCCTAAACCGTTGAAATGGAGTGCGTTATAAACAGCGAATTGTGATAGAATTTCTCGTTGCAGAGAAAGAAACTGTTGAGAATATTCACAAGCGTCTATGGGATGTGTATGGAAGTTTTGCAGTCGACAGGAGTACAGTCAGTCGCTGGGTTCAGAGAATCAAAGAATCAGGAATTGGAGATACGGAGCTGCTTGATCGGCCGCGCTGTGGACGTCCTGCCACAGCCACCAACGCAGAAATGTTGAAATGCGCTGAGGGCATTATTCTTACTGATAGGCGAATCACTACTCAACAATTGGCCTTACAGCTGTCAGTCAGCATTGGTAGTACAAATGCAGTTATAAAAACTCTCGGATTTTCTAAGGTTTTCGCAAGATGGGTTCCTCCAAGTCTCACAAATGACCACCGATTGCAAAGGAAAGCAATTTCTTCTGAATTGTTGGAGCGTTTCAATGCTGATGGAGAGAACTTTTTGGCTAAGATCGTTACAGGTGACGAAACCTGGGCACATCATTTTGAACCTGAGACAAAAAGACAGTCAATGGAGTGGCATCATCCACAATAACCACGAAGAAAGAAATTCAAGACAATTCCTTCAGCTGGAAAGGTCATGATCACTGTCTTTTGGGACATTGAAGGTGTGATTTTTGTGGACGTTATGCCAAGAGGAGAGACAATCAATTCGCAAGCTTACATTAAGACATTGAAAAAACTCAATCAACGTTTTCGCAGAGTTCGGCCGCACAAGAATCCAGCAGACCTGCTTCTCCTTCACGACAATGCGCGACCTCACACAAGTCTGACAACACGGGAAGCAATCACCAAATTGGGTTGGACTGTACTACCCCATCCACCCTATAGTCCCGATTTTGCACCCTCTGATTTTCATCTATTTGGTCCACTTAAAGATGCACTCCGTGGGACAAGGTTTGAAGATGATGAAGGAGTGATTCATGCAGCGAAGAAATGGCTACATGATCAAGACAAAATCTGGTACGGGCTAGGAATACATGCACTTGTTTCGCGCTGGCATAAAGCCGTACAAGTTGATGGGGATTATGTTGAATAATAACGATGTTTACATGACATATCCATGTATATTGTGTATAAATTTCATGCTTTTTGAATAAACAGCTCCTGAGAAAAACGATGTGGTGCATTACTTTCTGAACGCCCCTCGTACATCTTCTAACATTTCCCTGTGCAATTGTTTTTACCCTACGTTATCAGGAAAACGAAATGAATTTGGTTCCCAAATGGTGAGATGGCGCTCGTCTTGTTACTGTCAAGCATTTGTTCATTAATATCTGACAGACCCTTGGTGGTGTGGGATTGAACAAGGAATAAAAACAAAAAATAATGTAGACATAAATAAAGAGGAAATATGATTTTTGTGACATGAGACAAAGTACGTGTTCCCTAGTGCACTTTCTAAGAGCGTATGCCACACTTATAAAAAAAATATTAGCACAAATTAAAACAAAATTACAGAAGATGACAACAAAACGTTTTATGATGTTATACTTTACTAATAGAAGTAACAGGCATCTCTTCTACTGCAGAGTAATAAGAAAACGAGGAAGTCGGTTGTAAGGCAATGATAAACGATAGAGGTTTATGAAAATATATAGTGTCCGTTTAATTAGGAAAAAAGGACCAAAATATGGTCCACGTTACGACC
Organism: Oreohelix idahoensis; assembly: GCA_024509875.1. Classification (NCBI taxonomy): domain Eukaryota; kingdom Metazoa; phylum Mollusca; class Gastropoda; order Stylommatophora; family Oreohelicidae; genus Oreohelix; species Oreohelix idahoensis. The sequence goes on from JAMPIV010015062.1 coordinate 300,463, forward strand.
TTATGGTCTTCGTCGGGGACAAACGAACCAAAACAGTAACGAAAAGAAAGTGTGATCTAATCTAAATGAATTTAAAAAAAAAAAACAAGTTGTTAATAAAAATCGCTTTTGTTTCTCTGGCCCCGTGTCGTTCCCTGTGGTCTCTGAAGAGAAATTCAAAACATCATCACTATCATGTAGAGAGCAGAAACAAAAGTACCCAGGTATATGTAAATGTCATATGTACAACTCTAAATAAGAAACATTCTAAATTCACGTAGTCTTATCTGATCTGCTCATCGGGGAAAGAAAGGGAAGAGGGAGAAATGGACTACATTGAAAACATATAGAAACCAGATCGAAGCTGCCAGACGCCAGACTATGCTGGCTACTAAAGAGATTGAGTGACCGTGTAAAACAGGACATGTATGAATTAGGGAGATAACAAAAATCGATGACAGAGAGAAACGTGAAATTATTGGAGATAAGTCAACGGCTCGACACCCATGATACCCTGATATTTTTTAATAAAAAATGATTCTTAAAATGAATTAAAATGATATTAAAGTAATGTTTTTTCTGAAACAAGAAACAAAAAACAACAGTTAAAATGTTACATAACAGATGTAACTTAAAAGCCTCATGTAGTTTCCAGGGATCTCAGGGGATACAAATACAGAATAGGATTATTGATCCTTCAGGCATGTCATGAAGGGTAAATAATGTGGGGTTCTGTGTGGGGCTAGCAACTTCAATATAGAAAACATATCGCTACAGAAACCACTGCTGCTTAAGCATGTGCCTTTATGAAGGTTTCTTACACGGAGACTAGCTGCCGTGGCGTCTCCAGCTAAAAGGTAGATGAAAGAATAAATAATTTAAACGATACACGCGACAGTGAAAGGTAGGAAGATTTTGGTAATAACGTGCGCAAAAAAGGACACAGAAGTCTAGCTATAAATAAAGTGGAATTTGATCATGTACGTGTGTTTGGGAAACAGTCAGCTCGCGGTTTCGTTGTACGAGAATTATTGACAATGATCATGTCTGTGAAAGTGTTCAAAGCTAACTTAATGAAGGGCGATAACATATATTGGCGAAAGATACAGGAAAATAGACGTGAAAGCCGCAAGGTATGAGTAAAATTAAAAAACCTCAAAGACATGCGAAATCGATACCTCAGAAGAGGAGAGAAGAGCATGGACTTATCTTGGTGTGTGTACAGACTATCAATATTTCATTGTCAAAACTTTGTGCAGTCTGTAATCTGAAATGTCAAAACTGTGTTCACTGTCAAAACTTTGTACAAGCTGCCAAGACTTCAGTGTCAAAATTAAGTAGTGTGCCAAGACTTCAGCGCCTAATCCGAGTACTGCCTGCCATGACTTAAGTGTTAAAATCGAGTGCAGTCTGCCAAGACGTCAGTGTCGAAACCGAGTGAAGTCTGTCAAGACTTTACTGTCAAAGCCAAGTAAAGTATGCCATGACTTTAGTGTCAAAACCGAGTGAAGTCTGCTAAGACGTCAGTGTCAAAAACGAGTACAGTCTGTCAAAACTTCAGTTTCAAAAGCGAGTACAGTTTGCCAAGATTTCAGTGTTAAAATCGAGTACCGTCTGCCTAGACTTCAGTGTCAAATCAAGCACTGTCTGCCAAGACGTCAGTGTTAAAATCCAGTACAGTCTGCCAAGACTTCAGTGTCAAATCAAGTACAGTCTGCCAAGACGTCAGCGTCAACATCGAGCACAGTTTGCCAAGACTTCAGTGTAAAATCACAAATTAGCTAGACTAAGGATGTTATTGCTTTAAGTAAATATTGAGCAGTGCGACCAAAAAGATGTAAAGACCAAAGAATGCTCAAGGAGGAAAGACATGCTTAAATAAAAAATAAGTCTTATTAAAAAAATATACAACATAATATAAATTTGTAAAAGACAGTTCTGAAGGCGATTCAATAGCAAAGTATCAGAATATTCTCACAAATATATCTTCGTCTGCCAACTGACTCAAACAAATGTATTGTTCTGTTATGATGATTTGATTTCGTGCCTCCTATAAGCTGTATTTTAATCATTTATTTTTCTTCTTTTCTTCTTCTTTCCATTTTTCACTCCTTATGGAACATGTGACCATCACTGCACGAGCTTCTACACATGAAGCCTGCACCAAAGCATAGATGCGCTCTTGCAACTGCGGTTTCTGTAGTAATATGTGGTGCCTTGTGAAGTTACCAGCTCTATGCGCAACCTCATCTTAGTTGGCTCTTACGAAATACCTAGTAGAAGCAGTGGCATTCTCTTTTTGTCACAGTAGAGACCTACGGAATACACATCATTCATCATCATCATTTCCCTTTTCCGTCCTCAGGGAGCATAGAACTCCCACTGCAGCTGATCCTCTTGCAGAAAGCCTGCATCAGAGCATTCATGCGGTTTCTGTAGCAATTGGTTTTACATGACGAGGTTTCCAGCTTCATACTGAACCTCGTATTAGAATCCTCCTACGAACTGCTTGAGACAGTAATAGCTCTATTTTGTCTGTGTCTGGGAACTTGTGACGTACGTCTAGTTCGACAAGTGAATTTTCCCTGATATGATGGATGATTTAAAGGGACTTTTAGCTTTTCCATAGAAACCGTTTCGCCAGAGCGAACCGATTTCCACCGGGACTCATTTAGTATGCGGCACGAGATCAAAGACACTGAGACGATCCCCGAGCAGAGAAGCTTGTTTCTCGCAGGTATTTATCATCTCCGCGCGAACTCAACCGCTCGCAAGATGGACCAGAGCGATTAGAAGAAAGACAATGGTGGAGATCTCAGGAAGGACGGACGGCATGCTATCAAAGACAGTAGTGGTCCCTGAAACGAATTCGCATCCCGGTGTTAAGCACGGAACCGATCGCAGCCGGAGCGAACGGGGAAAGCTGACGCAAGCAGCGAGCGAAGATACGAGAGGCCAGGAGCGGCTTCTCTCTTTGGATTTGGCGGTCAGATCCCCCAAAGTTCATGAGATCAAAAAAGCTGTCAAAGTTCTCATGTCCCCCTCATCTTGCATTCCAGTTGTAGATATACAGATCACTTAGAAATACACTTCATCATTCGCTGGCCAGAATTTGATAGAAGCACTAGCGATAGTTGAAATCTTGCTAGATTATCCCATGGATTTTCATTTTATTTGCAGTGAATTCTATTTCTGTGCAAAGCGGTAAAATATATATATATATATATTGTGTAAAGTGATCAGTGGTCGAGTTCATTCATTATATTTCATTGGATTTTGTGTTAATTTAAACCTATTAAATTAAACCGTCTCAATAGTTCCAGTTGTAAATGTAATGATATACCTGCTATACTATTTCCAAAAAGATAATAGATGTTAATGCTTAAATTAACTTTTAAAGTCGCGAAGGAATTTATAATTAATAAATTTAGTTAAGTCCTATATTTATAGATGTGTGATTTAACCACTAGAACTCGCGCAGTGTTTATTAAATACATATTTAAATACGGGAGCGTATATATAAAATAGTCTTAACGGGAAATTTATCACGCGCTTATTAGATTATTTGATTTTTAAAGTATGATTATGTTGTTATGGGTTTTCTATCTTTTTCTCTAGATTGATCACCTTTTGCAAACCCAGCAATAACGAAATCTTTCAGAGTTTCCATACTCGGTTCTTAAACTTCCAGACAGTTTGATGAGACATTTTTTTAAAGTAAATCTTGTGGTGGTCCGGTGCGGCCTAGCTAACATAATTACATGAAAGAAAGCCTACCCAAGATCATTTGATTATTATCATCAAATTAAATTACAATCTGTAAGATAAACTGGAAGATGAACAGTGCCAGTAGCGATAGTTTATATACTGCTCTATTGTGAGAGATTACCGATTTACCTGACTGTGACTGAGCCTAGTTTTTCCTCACTGGATTAAAAAAAACTTTACCGGTCAGTTGCTGTCATCACGCAGTGAAGGAATATTGCCATCACCTCATTTTCACCCCTGTGTTGAATTGTGTCAGTGCCATCCCATAGACTCCTTTTATATAATAAAACACAAGAACTCTTAGAACTTCAAGTCCGGCGATAAGCGGGAATATTTGCTCGCAGTGAAACCTCGCATTATCTGGGGCGGGACATAGAAGGACTGGACAGTTGTCACACGTAAAGAGTTTAAGTACTGTGTATATCATGCTATGGATTGTCTGATGCTGAAATCGGTAAGTGTGTGGTGTATATGAGTGTGGATCCGCACAGTGTGCATGAATGACAGGAGATTTATTTTTTTGCAAAAACCATTTGTTAACTTGCCTACCGGGTAATACGTTTTCTGTATACCCGGCATTGTCCCTCTAGTGGGATAATTTGTTAACTCTGTTTCATCCCCCCCTTTTTTTTCTTTTGCTTAGTAAAGGGAAAACACCATTGGGATAACAGTATTTTTTTGTCTACCACCATAACTAATATTGTAACACCTCTTTCAGAGTAATTAAATTCACTGTTGGGTTACATTTCCTATGCTCCTGATAACTATCTATCTTGAGACTGGGTTTATCTTTGTCTAATACAAGCGGGAAGGGCTTAGTCGATACCAATCTTCTTCACCCCCTCCCTACCTTGATATTTGCATTTCTTTCTGTACTTATGATAATTTTATGTAACACTTGATATTGTTTTTTTTTTTTGTGATTTGATCTTTACGGTAAATAAACATCATAAACTTATATCGGACTGTGTTGGAATACCCAAAAGCCCAAACATTCCCTATTTGTTTAATATAGCTGTATCCACGTCGTCTGAGTGTGTGAAGCACCCAAATCGGTGTGAGCGCAGACGTGTGTCTGGAAAACTGGCAAATAATCGTTTGACCAGGAGAGTGGAAGAGAAGATTGAGAGAAACGATTTGTCGTAAATAAGTCTGTCTTTACTCTCCTCCAGCACTCTGTGGAGCATCATATTTAATCTATACATTTCTATCACTGAGTTTTCATCATCATTCTACACTCTAAACCGGACTACTATTTCTAGACTCTTTCTCTCAAAATAAATTTACGACAGAACTACACAGGGTTTTACCGATTTAGGTTATTTTCATTGCCCGCAACCTTCAGCTTGAGCTCTGTCAATCACTGTTTTTAACAATTTTATTAATTTGATAAGAGAGTTGTTTTGATGTTTCAAATCTTTCAGCCTTTAATTCACTAGGTTTTAGGCGACCTAAGGAGCTGAAATGTTGCAGACTGCCCTCTATCGTGGTACATTTTACACTATCAAAATTGTAAGGAACATCGAGTGACCTGTCACCGGTCCGCCATACAAACACTAGAAGTAACATATTTACAAGATTACAGCTCAGAAAGGACCCCAGAACTTGGTGACGTTGTGCACAAAACTGTGAACAAGATTACAGAGTTTCCTGTCATTGTACACAATAATTGTGAACACTTTTATAGCTTTGTTGCGTCTGGAGCAACAATCAAATTAAAGATGGTTTTTTTTTTTTTTTTTCTTTTTTTTTTTGGTAACAGTACTAAAAGTACATCCATAAAACATACGTTTTTCTTTACTTGTTCTGTCGCAGAATGGCGTCTAACGAAAGCTGGCGTGATAAATACGCCATCTGGTGGCATTATTATTACCCTGAACTCTTCGCACCACAAGTCACAAGCATTTTTCACACACTAAGAAAACATAAAAATCATAAAAAAACCTCTATGCAAACTTTACGTGCAGTGCTGGGCAGAGCAACCTAACCTTTGAGGTGAAGACAGGAGTACGACAGGGATACCCCTTATCAACCACTCTATTTTTAACAGTCATAGACTGGGTGATGCGCCAGACAACAGAGGGCAGTCCAAGAGGAATAAGATGGACAACATTTTCTACATTGGAAGATCTGGAATATGCAGATGACATTGCACTACTAGCACATTCACATCAACACATCCAGGAAAAAAACGGATAGACTTAATAAGTTTAGCCAGCAGGTGGGCTTGAACATCAATTTAAAGAAGTCTGAGGTCATGACGCTCAATGTGAGCAACCCTGAGCCCATATCAGTAAGGAATAAGCAATTGGTACAGACAGATACCTTCACATACCTAGGAAGCATAGTAACACCAGACGGCGGGGCAGGCAAAGACATCAACATCAGAAGGAATAAGGCAAGAAAAGCCTTCTTTAGCCTAAACAACATCTGGAAGTCCTCCCAATACAGCACAAGCACAAAATTAAGATTATATCAGAGCTGTGTGCTTTCTGTGCTTCTTTATGGTGCGGAATGCTGGAGAGTTACAGAGAAGGAAATGTCGAAATTGTCCTCTTTTCACACAACATGCCTAAGAAAAATTCACCGAATCTTTTGGCCGAATACCATCACTAACCAAGATCTGCTTACTCGTAGCAAGCAAGAGGACATGCACACCATCATAGCTGGCAGACGCTGGAACTGGGTTGGTCATGTCCTCAGAAGAGACCCCGATGCCATCACAAGAACAGCTATGCTTTGGACCCCTGAAGGAAAACGAAAGAGAGGCCGACCAAAAACAACCTGGCGGAGGACTGTGGAGGCTGAGATGCAAAGAATGAACCAGAGTTGGGGCACTGTACGAAGGATGGCCACCGACCGAGCAAAGTGGAATCAATTTATTGTTACCCTACAAGACGCCACTAGGCGTGATGGCCACTGACTGCTTTGACGGTCGGCGGCTAAGGATCAAAGAAGAAGAAGAAGAAGAAAACATGCAGGAGAGACGCAGTCTGCCGATATTGCGCGGGAAACCACCAATATGGCGACTGCCCCAGGGCGAAGGAGGACCACAACTACAAAAGTATGAACACAAACCGTACCTGTGCAAACTGCCTCGGAAACCACGGGGCAAGGTACCGAGGCTGCCCTGTGTTTCAGGAAACAAAGAGCATCTTGATGGAGGCCGTGTCCAAAAACATACCTTTCAAAGAGGCAAAACACAGAGTGGCTGCGGATGTTGCAGACAAACAGCGTACGATTGACAGAAGACAGTTACATCAGCTGAAAGCGGAAGTAAAAGAAATTAAACGGAAACTCCAGGGCGAGAACAAAAGCAGACAGACTCTCGAAAAACAAATTGACAGTGAAGACGTAACAGATCTACAGAACGCTAAAGAAATGCTGGAAGAAATGAAAAGAGTTCAGCAGCAGATAGAAACAGATGTCAGGAAGCTGACAAAGCTGACAGAAGAAAACTCAGAAATCCTCAAAAGAATCGAAGCGGAACGAAGAGCCATTGAGGAAATGACATCAAACACAAGAGCGACCAAAACAAACGAACAATCAGACGAAGAAGTCATCGAAGAAACACTTGAAAAACTTCTCCCAGCAATAATAGAAAAAGCACTATTACAGATACAGGAAAGCAGGAAGACAAAAGAAACAGAAACTAGGAAAGCAAAAACTAAAAAAAACCACACAGGCCAGATAGGAAGGCAAGAAATGAACACCATAAGCACGCCACGACACCATAAACAGACAAGCAACGAAGAGGTATCCAGACAGTCAGCTAGTGGTCCTTTTTAGGACCAGTCCTTTTCAGGACTAACAACCGGCTAGCAACGAAGAAACTAAACGCAATATATACCCCAATTATAACCAACTTTCAGGTTGAACAGGGTATAACAGCAACATAGTAGACAAACGAACGAACGAACGAACGAACCACAAGTCACGTAAGCGAGCAGACGTTTACGGAAACGCACACTTAATTTTGAGCAGACAACTGATTGGCAGACAAGAACCATCTCTGTTTCAATTAACCCTATGTGCCCGAGGGTTAAACAATGATGTTTATAAAGTGATGGCGGGAAAATGAAGCAGCTGACAATAGGTGACCATTTTACCACGTAAATTACAACAGTTTGCCGGCCAGGACGTGTAACTTCACGTGCTGAAAGGTCTGGTAGCCGACAGGACTAAAACACTCCCACCATTCATTTGTGCTTTGAAATAGACCGTCTGCTCTCAGTGGAAAAGACCGGGCTATGGTAAGCATAGGTTTAGGTAATTACACAATGCCCAATAGAGAAATTTGTTTTTAAATTGAGGGGTTATTTTTTTTTTCTTTCTTTGTTTCCGTGGAATGTTTCGAGTTAACGTACCTTTATTTCGTGCAAATGTGCAAGTCAGAAAGAGGCTGAAGAAGAATAGTTGGACAGGAAGCCAAGGCAATAGAGCTATCATAAGCACAGCCGTAAAAGTCGGCCCATAACGGAAGTATGTGGCGAGCAAGATTTGCAGCCTGGTGTTCCACATGGAACGAACAAGAGTGAGTGAGTGTGTGAGTGAATGAGTAGGTGGTTAAAATTCTATGCAATTTCTGGCTTCCTACTGTTTAAATCATATTTATGGTCTAAAACTTGCATTATTACGCAAAATGTATCCTCACGTGAGATCCAAAATTATGTAAACTCTTATAAAAATGAATTCCCTCCATATCATCAGTCTGTTCTCTCCGTACTCACCACTCGGGGGACAACGGGAAAGAAATTAAATTCGTCCAAATTGCAAGCATGTATTTCCCCCTTGTACGCACTTATGATGATTCCCACTTTCCAGCACGCCGTCTAATCCCGTTCAAACATACAGTTCCCAATTACATACTGAACTCTGACGCCTACATGCGATCCCATGGGAATTAACCATTTTATGGTAGAGTACAGATTACATTAATGTGTTCTTTGGCTCGTTTATATGAATATGGCGGCGCAAATAACTATGCCTTGGGGTAATTTAGATTATTTGATGTTTTTGTTAACTACGGCCTTATGGTCTACGCTCTGGGTCTGAACTACCAACCACGAAGTTTGTCTGGGCATAGAAGGCAATGCTAGATACAGAAGGGACGCTCATTTTGATTTATGTGCATGATAAACGACTTGTCTTCATCTTCATCATTATCATCACCACCATCATCATCATTGTCCTTCAGCACCCCAACAAGGCCTTCAACAAACGCATGCCAAGTTCTCCCGTGCGTGCCATTAAAGTTAGTTGCTTATCCTTTACAGGACGTGACAATCAATCCCAGCTTTTATTGGCTGTTTGTTATTTTTCTAGGCAATTTTTTTTCATTCAGTAGTTTGCCATTGCTTTCTGAACGGTACGGCGCTTATACCATTGTTAAAAATCCACACAAAGCGATCTGCTACCAAACCGCCTGCAGCAGGTTTCGAACCTGGTATATCTGGATTATGAAACTGCGTTCATATCCATTAGGGCGTGCCATTAGGATCAAGATATTTCCATGTTTCCTCAACCGTGTCATTCTTGTATCCAGTTCTCTCCATATGCCTTTCAGTCTCCGTCTACTCTCTTGCCTTTGGAATTCCAGAAAATGTTTTTCGGTATTTGCTACTTTTCATTGTATCCCGCCCCTTTCAGCCATCCACCATATGCATGGAGCTGTTGGTTATATCACAGGACGCGTTTCATTTATTGTGATATTTTCTTGATTGTATCAATTTTATGCTCTGTGCTGTATTATTCCTCTCAGTTATGTTTCTGCATTTCAGTTTTAGTTCAGACTGTTAATATTGTTCAGAAAAAATGACTGTGCCTATACAGGTATACATTTAATATTGGTTGGGGGTTTATTTATAGTCAACGAGTATTTATCTGGGGTAAGTCTACCACAGTAAACTACTGGCTAGGCAGGCGGGTGGGTATGTAAATTTTGGAAAGCATCCATATTTTTTTTTAAATTATATGTTAGCTTTCGTTTTTGTAACATAGTGTTTTATTAACTTTATTTCTAGTGTATTTCTAGTGTAATTAACTGTATTTCTAGTGGGGTCTTAATGCCTAAAAGATACTCTACACTCATTTCTGTCTTGTGGTTATTGCAGTATGTCTTAATGTTTTCCCTGTGCTGGTCATATTTCTTGCAGTCCACCAGAAAATGTCTAACTATTGGGTTCTTAAAAATCTTCACATGTGGGTTCCTCTATCATGAAATATCAAGTTCCAAGCTTCAGCCGTAGCAATTTTTTTATTAATTGCAATTTTTAGTTCATCTTGTATTTGACACTTTTTGCTTGGTTTTTTTTTCAGGACTTTAAATGAATGTCTTCCTGTTTTGCTTTCCCATGCTATTATCCACTCTTTGTTTATTGCTTGTGCAATTAAGCTCTTAATTTCAAATTTCCCTAGACCTACTTCAATTTTGTTTCAACTATTCTTCCCCGTTTGGCTTCCTTGTCCGCAAGCTCATTTTCTGCTATACCAACATGCGCTGGTATCCATGTTAGTGTGACACTGCATCCTGTTGTGTGTAGAAATGTATTAACCAGCAGTATTTCGTCTATAATATCTGGCATGCTGCATTCATTTCTGTTTCTGATTGCTAGCATTGATGAAAGAGATCTGTGAGAATGGTTACTTTATTTGGTAGGTTTTCTGCAATTATTTCTAAAGCTTTTAAGAGTGACTGTCGTGCTTAGATAGGTTTTAAATTTATGTAAGGTACCGCCTGAGTATAGGAGATGGCGATAGTACGAGAGAAGTAAAGGTGTAAGAAATAGCGTTTTACGAGTGAATAGTTTAGGGAGAAGATCTGTCTCTGGACTGAGTAGTTTCTCTAGTCCAGCCTATCTATATGACTATAATTTAGGATAAGACAATCTTGCACCTCCCTATATTGAGAAATATAAGTTACCTAAACACTCACACACACACACACACACAGCTATGTGACAACAAGACACACAAACGTGAAAAACTATGGTAAATTTGGGTATGGATCTGACCAACACACACAAAGTTTAGTTCTTTTGTTGTTTATTATCATTAAACTTTACAACATCGAATATCTAAAAAAATAAAGATCAAATACATAAGAATTTCATATATAGAAAAATAACAGAATACCTATGCCCTCCCTTCATTGAGAAGAAAAGAACCCAACAAGTTAATAACCCCAAAGGTTAACGGTTAGCACTAGGTTACAGTATAGTCAGTAAAGAATGAACATAGTTCCCACTAAACGTTATCCAATAAAATTAAACAATAGTCAAACAGAGTGCATATGATACAATGTTTCCTGTACTAAAGAAAATATTTCACTCTCTCTCTCTCTGTCATATTTGGCCACACAATCTCGCTTCTTACCCTATTCTTGGTGAAACAATCCGTTGGATGTATAATCCATGAATATGTATATAAGGTTCAGAGTATTTATCGTCCGAATTGGGCCCCAGTCCCTCCTTTCAATAATTAAATTTTATAATGAGAACGCCTAATTTGGTGGTTGATTTCCTAGATAACCACTGTCGCCTTGGATAGTTAATGCCGAGACTCTCTGAGATCTGGTGTTCACAGTAAACAGTAGGAAAACATTTGATTGCTAAAAACTGTTATTATTGTTACTTGATGATGATGGTAAATCCTATCGGCTGGCTCTGGTGAGTGCCGATTCTGAAATAGCGTAACTCTTCTGGATACAAATCCATTTGGATACGACTATCAGATATTGGTATTACTCCACAATGGGCTGATAAAAATTGAATAGATATTTTCTGGTGATTATAGTCCAGTTACTTTACTCTTTAAAATGTCAGTTAGTCTCGGTGGCCCGTCCTGTTCACAACTGAACTTGGAGACGCGTAAGCCAAAAGAAGACTACTTTAATCCGATCAGTAAATGGAGAAAATGCCAACATAGACCACAATGGACCAAAATATCATCATCATCAGCTGCCATCTCCACAACGAAGGTTGACTGTAATGGATCTCCAACGTCTTCTGTCTCTTGTCTTGGTGGTGCACTCTGACAGACTCTTTCCTGTCCATCTCTTGATGTTATCTTCTCACTTATAGCACTGTCTTCCCCTTGCACGTCTGCCTTCAACTCTCCCTTCTGTTATGGTCTTCTGCAAGGTGTTATGCCTTTTTATGTGGCCAAAGTATTTTAGCTGCCGAACTTTGATCTCCTTCATTAGTTCTCTTTTCATACCTAGATTTTCTAGGACCTCCTTATTTGTTTTTTTCTCTTTCCATGAGATACGCCCCATTCTTCTATATATCCACATTTCAAGAGCCTCAATTCGTTCTTCCAAATGCTTATTCATCGTCCATGTTTCTGCACCATACAGAAATGCAGAATATATATAACACTTTATGATTCTCAGTTTTAATTTGTGAGATAACTGTTTAGATGTCAGTATATGTTTCATGTTGTTGAATGTAGCTTTGGCCATTCCTATTCTCTTCTTGATTTCTGTTTCACATCTGCCATCTTCTGTTATTATATGACCAAGATATACGTAGCTCTTGACTTGTTCCAGGATTTTCCCATTTACGCTTATCTTTAATGTGGGTTTATCGTCTGTTTTGCTAATTATCATAGTTTTTGTTTTCTCAATATTAATGTCCAGTCCATATTCATGACTTATACTGTTCACTTGTTTCACTAGTTCTTGTAACTCCTGTTCGCTTTTAGCTAACAACACGGCATCATCTGCATATCTAAGGTTGTTTATTGACCTTCCACTGATGTTCAGTCCTGGTATTTCCTGTATCTGTTTGAAAATTTTTTCGGTGTATAGATTAAATAGGCAGGGGGACAGCACACAACCTTATCTGACACCTCTTTTTATGTCTATGTATGGTGAATAATTCCTTCCAGATCTTACTGTGGCAGTTTGCTCCCAATAAAGGTTACTGAGTATTCTTATATCTTTTCCATCAATACCTATGTCTTCGAGGCAATCAATTATTTTCTCATGATGGACTCTGTCAAAAGCCTTCTTATATTCAATGAAGCACATGTACGAGTACATACTTTTTTGGACCTCTGTATATTTTTCTGCTAATATTCTTAGGCAAAATATTGCCTCTTTTGTTCCACTGTTCCGTCTAAAACCAAACTGTTCTTCTTGGATTTCGCTGTCAACCTTACTTTTTATTCTTTCCTGTATGATTTTGAGCAGTATCTTAATTGCATGACTCATTGTCACGAAATGGATTTAGGACTAGAGACTGTCTACATATAGTGACAAGACAATAGTAAGAAGAAAGACTGAAATGATAGATTCAGATAGAAATATAGTGCAAACTGTGAAAGTTGAGACCATTGGCTCCGAGGTTGAGAACCGAGGCTGGACTTGATGACTGAGGGTTAACAGAACCCCACTGGATTCTGGACTGGAACTGTAGCGGACTTCTACCACTCGGAAATTACCTGCCCGAGTACCTATAACTGGGCTGTCGGCTTTATTATGGCCGTGAAGAAACGAACACAAAATTACCACACCGCTGGCAGCCTGCCAAATCTGCGTGTGTAACGAGCGTCAGAGCTCAGGATTTATCCACAAAAATCCTATTCGCTGGAAAATGTCTTCCCCTAGTTGGGAAAACGTATTTTCTTCCTCTCCGTCCACTAACTCTGGCAACTAACGTAAAACCCTTGCGGTTCTGCGAATGCCCCAACTTTGCCGTGGGAGAAATTTTGTGGTCTCAAAATTCCGCTCTCATTCCCACAAAAAGCCGGCACCTGCTGTTTAGACAAAAGCAAAAACAACAGCTAAACAAAACGTTAATACTCTATTACAAATAACAATTAACTTCCTGACAAACCCTTAAGTCTTTAACACTTAAGTCTCCCCCGTCTATAATCAATACAGCTCCCCTACTCTCTCCTGTTATGCACCACCATACAAAATCATGCAAACAAAGTCCGCTCCCCCCACTGAGCTCCCTTCTCTACCTGAGCCCACAAGGTAAACATTGGCTAACCCAGATCGCTTGTTCTGCCTGACTAACTCCGAGCAACAACAATATTTTCAATGGCCCGTCTGGGCAGACGTACTGTGGCCTACTTCTTACGCTGACACTAATGCCGTAATGTTTAACACAACTAAAACTAGCCTTCTCTAGGAATTCCTAAAATTCCCGTCAATAATAGTAATCACATTCAAAATGAAATACAAAATAATTCCCTTAACATAAATAAATGTCATCTCCATCTTCTGAATACACAGAATAACAAAGCACAATCAATAACCTATAACCCTGTTTACGCTAGCATCTACATGCCGTCAAAAGTTATACATAACCCCTGGTTATCAAATTGAAAACCCCGTAGTTCAACCACGTGTTTGTAATTTTATGACCACGTGCTTATCTCCCCCTCGTCCCTCTGAACGTCGTATCAATAACAATTCCGTAACCAACGCGCCCACGCGCTTCCAAATTATGCCTCTTTCACTCCCGTCCACAGATATATGCGTAACTATATAAATAGCGAGCATCAATACTCTCACTAAAATCACAAATAAAAATACACATTACACACGCTCCCGACTATTCTGTAAATAAATAAAATTCGCAGATGCGAGTTTCTCTCCCGACCGACTTTGCAATAATACAAAGCGGTGATATCTCAACTTTTAAACCATGCCGCTATTCTTTCAACAAGGAATTAAATGGACCTAGTTTCTCATGTCTATCACTCAGATCGAATTGATGGCTCTGGAGTTAAATTAAACTAAACTGCCCAAAGAAACTTAAATGATCGGCTAGGGCTAGAAAAATTAAATAAAGTCCTCACGCAAAAATTCATGCTTACCAAATCTCGAATGTCCAACTGAAGGGCAATCGACTTGACTCTGGCAACCCGGCTTAGGCAATTTTTTTCATTAAAAGAGAAAGAAACTATGAAATATAGGCCTTTTATAATCAAGACCCCCACGCGCCGACTTCGTGACGTCATATGCGCGGCGTGGTTGTAAAGCCAATGAGAGCTCTGCATTTCAACTGCAGTTATCTCTCAGCCAATCAGAACCTAGATCGTTCTGATGTAACGTGCATGGGTTTTAGACAAAGAAACGAGATTAAGCCTAGCCCTATACTGCGGAAATGAAGCAAAAATGGCCGCAATTAATTTAACTCCCGAAAAATGCGTATATGGCCACGCAATATCTTTAAAAAAAGACAATCTGGTGCCAATCCTGATCTAGCATCTATAATCTTTCTTCTAGAAAAATACTGTCTAATTCCCTACACCCCCATTCTAAACACATAAAGAAGAACCATAAAGCAGATGAGATCAAACTCCCTCGTGATCTCATCTTGAAAAAACGTAAATAATAGAAGGAGAAGAAACATGGAGAAGGATTTCCTGTAATCCCTCCTAAAAATAGTGAACAAAATGCAAGGAGAAAAAGACATGGGCCATTTGAAAGACAGGATCTCAGTACTTTCGTCACACTCATCAGGCTGATTGTTCTGAAGTCTGAACATTCTGTTGCAATTGGTTTTTTGGGCAATGTTATAAAAACTGATGTCTTCATGTCGTGTAGTATATATCCTGTATTGTATATATCGTTGCATAGATCTGTGATTGTATCTATACCAAAGCTCTCCAGGGCTTCTATCATTTCAATTTTTATGTTATCCGTGCCTGCTGATTTTCCTTTTTGTGTCATATGTATGGCATTCTCTACTTCTGATCTGAGAATGTTTGGGCCTTCATTAGAATCTGGTGATGGTTTTTTACCTCTGTTGTCCTCGAATAGTTCTTTTACGTATTCTGCCCATCTGTTTGATATGTCTTTCTCATCAAGTAATATTACACCATTTTTGTTCTTGATACAGCTTCCTCCTTGTGCAAACCGCGACCTATTTGATAATTTCTTTATTCCTTCATGCATATCTCTTGTCATGTGCTTTGCTTCCAAGTCTTCTATTTCCTTGCATTTTGTTTCTATCCACCGTTCTTTTGCTTGTCTACACATAGTACGTATGTCATTGTCTATTGTTTTATATTCTGGAGTGTTTTTTGCTTGCTTTCTTTCTGCTATTTTACACAAGATGTCATCTGTCATCCAAATTTGATTTTTCTTAGGCTCCTTTTTAGGTAAATTTGCATTTGCTGATTGTATGCTTGATTTGAAGCATTCCCATTTTGTGGTTACTTTTTCTTCTGGGTTTTCTCTTCTATTCTGCTCCATGCTTTCTGTCAGTAACTGTTGATATCTATTTTTGACGTCCATTAGATATTTTATCCTCCCTGCCATCTAGGCATCACCAAAAAATGATGCTTCTACTTCTTTATTTCTTACGAGTGCCTGAAAACATACCTTTATGTTTGTCTAATATTTATTTACTGTTTACAGGCCTCGGGTTTCCCCTCCTTATGTGTTATAAATGTTTATACAATACCAAAAACCTACCCTCTGTCCTGTACTTACTGTTCTTAGTCTACTATCATTTACTAGACACAGTATTAAGGTCTTTGTCTTGTGTGGACTGACCTTTACTGTATAATATGAGAACAACAGAAGTGATTGCGTCATTAATAGGTTGGACTGCCCATGGTAAATTTCCGTTGTTATGTCTTGCGGTTGCACTAATGACCAGTCATCGAAGTATCATATTTCTATCTGGGGTTCCTCCTGTCTTCTGTTTCCTGTTCTTTTCAGCTTTATATTTACTTTGATGACGACGGGATTGTGATCTGAATTTATGTCGGCGCCAGGATGTGTCTTTGCACTTGTGACACTGTTCTTAAATCTATGTTTTATCATGATATAGTCAATTTGATTTCTTGTTACATCTCCTGGGCTTTTCCAAGTGTATAATCTCTTTGGGTGGTGTTCAAAAAAGGTGTTACATATGACCAGCTGGTTTTCTTCAAAGAACTGGATAAGTCTGTGTTGCGTGATAAATTCTCGCAACATCATTTTATTACAATATCTATTTTATAACGCAAGGGCACTGCTTTTATTATTCGAGATAATACCTCTAGTGTATTTGCACATGCCGGGAGGCATAATATTTCTGTGTATTTCCGGAAGGCAAGGTAAATTAACATTTTCATTAACTCTATCGATTTTTGGTCGTGAACGATTTCTGGTTCATCGCCTGTCTTCGAAAGTCGTCGTCACGAGATGTTTTCCTAGCTCACATGTCGCTGTATTGTACTGCATCGGTTGATGCAGGTACCAAGGACCATTACTTGCTACTTTGTTAAATGAACTAGGTTTGAAAAACCTTTATTATCTAGAGGATATTTTTGAGGACATTATTTATACTTCGGCAGACGTGTCTGTCTTGCTGAAGTCAAACTAAGGAGAGTGAACTGATCTCATACATCTGGTTATCTCCTGGCTGTTATAGAAAGGGATGGAGTTTTTTTCACCTGACTACATTTACAGCACTTTGAAATATAACATGCATCTGACTCATCATTGTAATGCTGTCTACCGTCTATTGCTGTATTGAATGTTGCTGTGATAATGACTGTTTGATGTGTCTACATATTCGCGTAACCATTTTGTCACTGTGGCGTCCACAATAAATAATGAAGAAAAACGTCAACGGCTGTTACAAGAATCATTGACTTTATACGTCGTGAGTTTACTGACGTCCTATGTGGATTGCCCTGTTATTTTTGTATGAACATTGTTTTGACTGAACACATCTGCACACCACACAAAACCAGACATGCGGATACCATCCATCATCATATGGCATCACGCATCATTTGGTGGCCATAAGCTGGTTTGATTCTGGTACCAGCAAACACGGGGTCCCTTACCCACTTCATTTTCAACAAGAATTCATCAGCATCCTTCAAGAAATTAACATTCTTCAATACAGTCAACATCTTCAAAATTTTCAAAGTACTCGGCGTTGCCCGGTAAAAGTCAAAATTTCAACTTTTTGACGGAAACAAGAATTTGACAGTACCCGGCGTTGTTACATGTTGCCGGATAACTCGGACTGCTGTTATCTTTTACGCAAGTCAAGCAAGTTGCTGCTGTCAAGGTTCCAGTGCTGTCGTTTTTGTGAAGGTCAAGTGCCGGTTGAAACGGGTTGTTTTCTGAAGAAGGCCAAGTACCGATTTCCATCAACTTACTTTTGGATTAGAAGGTCAAGTGCCGAAACAACTCAACACACAGTATTTCAGAAGCTCTTGTACCATCGTGTTAGCAGTGGAAGCAGTTCAGATGTGCCATCATCGTTGGAGCTTCGCTCTTTAGGACGTTGATTGACATCCGTTTTTCTGCTGTTCTACGATTGGAAGCCTATAAGTTAAGTGGCCTGTTTGTATGTAAACTGTGCCCTTATACTTCTGCTGAGTCTTCTGTGTATCATCTCATTCTATATGTTATATGTTTATATGTTATTTGTATATTTATATGTTTATATTTCAGCGGGTTCTCGGTTGGGTGGTGTCTCCGTTAGATTATGCCACGTCATAGAGGTCGTCTATTGTGAGCGTTTTCTGTAAGGTTTGCAAATTTCCAATACTGGAATTTGCTAAGCGACTTCTGTTGCTATTTATGTTAGCTGTGATGACATGTTTTAATATTGTTTTCGTTATTATTTCGCATTCTTTAGTTTTGTTTTGATTTGTTTGTATTTGTTAGCCTACTCTTGTCTATAATTTAGTTTCATACAACATTTTTGTTTATACACTGTGGTGTCATGTATTTTGTTTAATTCTATCGCAGATATCGTCACATTTTTTGTGATATTTCATTAATTTCTGCTTTATTTTTTGTTGATTTCTGCGAACGTTTTTGTATTGTTGCTGATCTTTGTTATTGTTTACATTGTTATTGTTTACATTGTTTGCATTGTTTACATTTTCAATGTTTACATTCTGCATGTGTTTACATAGTCATTGTTTACAGTTATAGTAATTAGTTAATGGGCTATGCTAATGCACTGTTACTACTACACTGATGATAAATGAATGATGAATAGTGTCGTGCACTATTGAATGAGAAGTGCACTTATGATCAAGAATTGATTGTTGATATTTCATATACAAGTTCTTTGATTGGAGACTTGTTTCCCACAGAGACTGGGATAATATAATGTGATGTGAATATACAAGTGCTTAATTAAGACTTGTTACACTTAGGTTTGAAATAAATTAGTTAATTATTTCAGGTTTTGGACTCATATGTTAGACAACATGTCTACATTTGAGCACTTTATTGAGCAGGGTAAATTGCTTGGGAAGACTGGTGATAAGTTAGAAGAATTTGCAACTGCTCGATATGATAAAGCAATGGAAGCTGAACAAAAGAAACTGCAGATGGAAGCTGAACAAAAGAAACTGCAGATGCAGGTGGATGAAAAGAGATTCCAAATGGAAATGGAAAAACAAAAAAGGGAATCAGAAGCTGAGGAAAGAAAACTCCAGCTACAGCTAGAAGCTGAAAGACTTCAAAAAGAGGCTGAGAATAAAAGACTTGAAAAAGAGGCTGAAAATAAAAGACTTGAAAAAGAAGCTGAAAATGAAAGACTTCAAAAAGAGGCTCAGGCTGAGGAAAGAAGATTACAGAGAGAGTCTGATGAGAGGAAAGAGAAAGCAAAAATGGAACATGAAGAAAAGGTCTTAGCTTTAGAGTTGGAAAAATTGAAATTGACAAGCATGAGTAATGGTAATGATTCAAACAAGGGTTCATCTTCTGGTAAGGCTAATAATGATACTTTTAAGATTAAGTTGCCAACTTTTAGTCCTTCCAGTGATGACATAATGTTCTATCTGGACAGATTTGAACAAGCATGTACAGCTCATAACATAGACAAAGCAAAATATGTTTATCAGTTATCAGGGATACTGACAGGTAAAGCTCTAAGTATATTAAATATGGTGGATGAACCTGACAAGAACAATTATGAGGTTGTCAGGGCCGCTTTGTTAAAGAAATATCAGCTTAACGAAGACGCTATCGTCTACAATTTAAAAACATGTTACCTGAAAATGGAGTTGAATTCTCCGAGTTTATTGCAAGAATACGCATTACTTTCTCACGATGGGTTGAACTATCTAAGACGGAAAAAACTTATGAAGGACGTATGGACTTAATACTTAGAGACAAAGTCATGTCGTCTGTCAATGAGTCTTTCCTTGCTTTCCTTCATGAACGTAAACCTAAAACAATAAAAGAAATGGAAGATTTCTGTTGCCAATACGTAACTGCGCACCCACACATAACCATGGGTAACTCTAAGGTGAAAGAAGGTTTACCAGTTGCTTCGGCAGCTCCGTATGGCCAAAACTTTGCTCGTAGATTCCAACAAAATTTTGATAGAAAGAGTAGCGGTAATTTCTGTCAAAATCATGGAAATCAATTTCATGGTGATTCTTCTTCGAAGAATTGGAGACAACCTGATAGTACTCGTTACTATCACCCTAATAATTATAAGCATTTCAAAAGAGGATATGGTAATAGAGGTTATTCCTGCCGAAGACCTCAGAACCAAACAAATAGATGTTCGCATCAATGTGAACATGATAGTAATCGTGGAAACTGGAATTCGAACCAGGATAACAATTACAATAGAGACAATAATAACTGCAGAGATAATAATAACTTTGATAACTTCAGAGGTAATAATAGTCGGGGTAGATCTCAACACAAAAAAAAGAGATATCAGCAGGCTAATGCTGTACAACAGGAAACTGAGGGAGCCTGTAATCATGTTGTTGATAGTAAAAACTTTGACGCTGTCACTGGTTCTGCTTTTGACTTTGAGAGAGCAAACAAATGCCCCAATGCAGTACTTTATTCGAACTGGGTACCATAACTACTTTGAGTTGTGGTCACCCACTTCCCGCTCTTCCTGCTGCTGTTGCGCATGACGGGAGGGGTTCTTTAATTCTACATAAGGGTCTTGTTAATGATACTCCGGTCTCACTACTTTTCGATTCCGGATGCACCACTATTGGTGTTAGACAATCGCTTGTAGATCCATCTTGTGCTACAGGAAAAGTTATTAAATGTGTCACATTTGGCGGCACTCTAGAAAAATATCCTACTGCTGTAATTCGCATTGCCACTCCTTTCTTTACTGGAGATGTGCATGCTTGTCTCTTACCTAATCCTATTGCGGACCTTATTATTGGTCGTATTCACGGAGTTAGGGAGTGTACCCCACAGCAGATTGTTGCTTGGGAAGATAATAACATGCAAGCTACAAATGCAGTAGTTACAAGAGCACAAGCTCTACAAACACCCGAAACTTCACTGAATAGTGATAATGAAGTTGATAGCCAAGATAGTCACTTAGTGATTACTCGTGACTCTTTCATAAAATTGCAAGAAGATCCTTCTTTAAAAAAATTCTTCGTTCTTGCGAAGAAAGGTGATCCGAATCAGGATACAAATAGAAAATCTTGGATTGCAATGAGAAACGGCGTACTTGTACGTATGGTACAAGATTCGACTACGTCGGCACATTCGCAAATTCTTGTTCCCAAGAGCATGAGAGTCCAAATATTACAACATGCTCATGACTCGCAATGTGCTGGACATATGGGTTTTGCCCGTACGAAGTCGAGAGTCCTTGCGGCTTTCTTTTGGCCTTTTGTCAATAAGGACATTCGTATTTACTGCCGATCATGCAAGGTATGTCAGGAGGTCAAATCTAGAGGACCACGACATGCTGCGCCTATCCAGGCTGCTGACATTCCTATTCGGCCGTTTCAGAAAATGGCCATAGATATTATTGGCCCTTTTAAGGTCAAGTCGGCCAGAGGACATCAGTTTATCCTTACATGTGTCGATATGTGCACACGTTGGCCAGAGGCTATTCCTCTTAAGAGCATATCTACTACAGATATCGCAGATGCTCTTTGGTTGATATTTTCTCGCTTGGGGTTCCCCAGAGAAATATTGTCAGACCATGGCACTCAACTCATATCTGACACTATGTCACAGGTAATGTCTACCTTACATATTGAACGATCTCTCAGTAGTATCTACCATCCTATGTCTAATGGGTTAGTTGAGCGTCTGAATAGAACGCTCAAGACTTTGCTTGGTAAGATAACTGAAGATCATCCTCAAGATTGGGACAGGGTTTTTACCCGCGGCTCTCTTTGCCTATAGAGAAGTCCCTAATGAACACACAGGATTTTCTCCCTTCGAACTTGTCTTTGGCGCGCGTCCACGCGGCCCTATGTCTTTATTACACGATCTCATCACTGCCGATGATATTAGCGATGAAACTCAATCCTCATATGAGTATGTCCTTGCTCTTAGACAAAAGATCATTGAGGCATGTAAGCTAGCAACTGCTTCATCAGAAATTGCTAAAGAGAAGGCAAGGCAGTTTGCTAACAAGAATAGATGTCTACGACAACTTTGTCCAGGTGACAAAGCATTCGTCCTACTCCCCAGTGGGGAAAATAGACTTCTTATTGCATGGAAAGGTCCGTATGCAATAGTCTCTCGGATTTCCGATGTTGACTATGTGGTCGATATTGATGGAAAGCATAAAACTTTCCACATAAACATGCTTTCGGAATTTCACGAACGTCCGGACTATTTGCTGCCTATTTTCCAGGCAACGGATGATGCTCCTGCACCTCACGGTCATTATTCATCCCTGTCTGTCATACAGGATGAGGAAGCTACCTTCTCTGATGTCAACCTTCCCCTTCCAGTGGTTCCATTACATTCCACGGAATCTTGGAAAAACGTTTCTGTTTCTCCTAATCTTTCTGGTGACGAACATCGACAAGTCTCGTCGATGTTACAAACATTTCAGGATGTTCTCACTGACATTCCTGGACACACAGATGTCATAGAACATGACATAATTCTTACCGACAATAATCCAATTAGGGTTAGCCCGTATCCTATTCCTATACACTTTCAGTCGCAAGTGGAAAAGGAATTGGATG
Organism: Oreohelix idahoensis; assembly: GCA_024509875.1. Classification (NCBI taxonomy): domain Eukaryota; kingdom Metazoa; phylum Mollusca; class Gastropoda; order Stylommatophora; family Oreohelicidae; genus Oreohelix; species Oreohelix idahoensis. The sequence continues at coordinate 323,125 of JAMPIV010015062.1, forward strand.
AAATGATTCAATTAAATATAATTGAACCATCGACTTCACCATATTCTTCTTCCATGGTTATTGTCCGGAAGAAGGATAAGAACATACGAATTTGCGTTGATTATCGCAAATTGAATCAGGTCACAAAGTTCGACGCTGAACCGATGCCTTTGTTAGAAGATCTACTGATTAGACTTTCTAATTCTAGATTCTTCACTAAACTTGACTTGTCTAAAGGTTATTGGCAAGTGCCTTTAGCAGAGCATGCCAAACCTCTTACTGCTTTTTTTTCTACACCTAGGGGTCTATTTCAATGGAATGTTATGCCTTTTGGTCTCATGAACGCCCCTGCCACTTTCGTTCGCATGATGCGTCGAATTCTGTCACATCGTTCGGATGTCATCGCATACTTAGATGACATCTGTCCCTTCAGTGATACCTGGGAAGATCACTATTTAGGGTTATATGACTTACTGTCCACTCTACGTGAGAATAATTTGACAGCGAAACCTTCTAAAGCTTTTGTTGGTTTTGGTGAAATCTCTTTCCTGGGTCATCGTGTTGGTCATGGTCTCTTGAAGACAGAAGACCACAATACTTCCAAAATACTGAACATCTCTTTCCTAAAACGAAGAAACAAGTTAGGAGTCTCTTAGGTTTAATTCAATTTTATGGGAGATTTATTCCAAATTTATCTTCGATCATGGCACCTCTATCAACATTGTTGAAGAAAGGTTCGCCTAATCTGGTCCGTTGGTCTGAAGAATGCCAATCTTCACTAGACCAAATCAAGAATATATTTTCTTCTCCTCCCATCTTAAGATTACCTACTCTTGATAGGGACTTTTGTTCTTCGGAGTGATGCTTCATCCACTGGGATTGGAGCAGCACTGATGCAAGAATATGCAAATACTCTGCATCCTGTTATGTACATTTCTAGAAAAACTAAATGCGGCAGAGAGGAACTACTCGGTTTTAGACCGTGAGTTGTTAGCGATGGTTTGGTCAATTCTAAAACTACAAAGATTCCTCCTGGGCGCACATTTCATTCTAGAGACTGATCAGAAAGCTCTTACAGCTATTCAGACTAAGAATTTGAAGAGTTCGAGATCCACTCGATATGCTATAGCTCTTCAACCTTTTCACTTCACGGTACGAGCTATCCGTGGTGCGGATAATGTGATGGCTGACATTTTGTCTAGATGCCCACATGACTCCAACTAATACTTCTGTCCTATATTTCCATATATTACAGAGTCATAACACACCTATATTTCTACAATAGATTAGCACATCTGTACTCACTTTATATGTACACACTATCGTGCTTTGTTGTCATCTTCTTCTGTTCGTTTTTAAGATGATAGAGGAGGACTGAGTAGTTAATATAAGGGCCGTTAGTTTACTAAACAGCCACAATTATTAATAATGTATTGTACCTTATGAAGCATATTAGTTATTAATTAGCATTATATTGCTTGTACTTTCTCAGAATGTCATTGTTGAGCTGAGGACTTACCTTACTAGTATCAAGCATGACGAGTTCTAGATTGTGTACTTACCCTCGGAATACCAGAGCATATGTCCTGGATCGTCATGTAGTTAAACTTTACTATGTACTTATGTCATTACATGTCAAAGAATGTACTATTTAAATTTTCCTATCAGATTTGTACATCCATTTTTAAAGACAATATTAGAGTATGCTGTTTAATGATGATTATAGTAACTTGCATACGTATATTGTGTTTACATGCTAACGTGATGTGTGTTGGTGACACCTCCCCGATGTGAATATTTTTTTGAGACATATTTATTTTTCTGTTGAGGTATATCCTCACCAGACACTCTATAATTAGCCTATTGTTTGGCAATTTAGTTAATTATCAGCGCATAATTCGTGCGTTTTGAGCCGCTTATCGCATGCTCTTTGATATTTAAAAAAAAAATATGTTCCACATTTTTTTTTTATCGGGAGGAGGTGGTGATATGTTGCGTGATAAATTCTCGCAACATCATTTTATTACAATATCTATTTTATAACGCAAGGGCAACAACTGCTTGAAATTTATAGTCACTTTTCTCGGTAAGCATTTGTCTTCTCGCGTTGGTATCGAATGCAGTTAAGTTTGAGCTGTGGTCATTTTGCGCTGGACTGCGCATGACTTGTCTTGCTTCTTGGTCGATCGGTTTCCGCCCACCACTAGTGGAGTGAGCGATTTGGAATGGCGAAAGAGATGCCTCGTTGAAGAGGGGATCTCCGCTATTTTTTTTGTTCTGTCAGGAATGTGAGAGTCCTCTTATGGATATTTCGTTTATTCGAGATAATACCTCTAGTGTATTTGCACATGCCGGGAGGCATAATATTTCTGTGTATTTCCGGAAGGCAAGGTAAATTAACATTTTCATTAACTCTATCGATTTTTGGTCGTGAACGATTTCTGGTTCATCGCCTGTCTTCGAAAGTCGTCGTCACGAGATGTTTTCCTAGCTCACATGTCGCTGTATTGTACTGCATCGGTTGATGCAGGTACCAAGGACCATTACTTGCTACTTTGTTAAATGAACTAGGTTTGAAAAACCTTTATTATCTAGAGGATATTTTTGAGGACATTATTTATACTTCGGCAGACGTGTCTGTCTTGCTGAAGTCAAACTAAGGAGAGTGAACTGATCTCATACATCTGGTTATCTCCTGGCTGTTATAGAAAGGGATGGAGTTTTTTTTCACCTGACTACATTTACAGCACTTTGAAATATAACATGCATCTGACTCATCATTGTAATGCTGTCTACCGTCTATTGCTGTATTGAATGTTGCTGTGATAATGACTGTTTGATGTGTCTACATATTCGCGTAACCATTTTGTCACTGTGGCGTCCACAATAAATAATGAAGAAAAACGTCAACGGCTGTTACAAGAATCATTGACTTTATACGTCGTGAGTTTACTGACGTCCTATGTGGATTGCCCTGTTATTTTTGTATGAACATTGTTTTTGACTGAACACATCTGCACACCACACAAAACCAGACATGCGGATACCATCCATCATCATATGGCATCACGCATCAGTCTGTCTCCTCTATCATTTCTTGTCCCTATTCCATACTGTCCTACTATTTTCTTGTATTTTACTGTTCCTACTTTTGCATTCATATCACCCATTACTATCAACACATCTGTAGATTTTACTGGATTTGTAGATTTTTAAACCAAAATATAGGCCACAATAAAGCTACATAAAAAAACCGCTGGTCACAGTTTGATCAGGTCATGCCTAAGGATAGAAAAACATTATGAAAAATAAGGCTACTAATATATATTTACATATATATATATATATATATATATATATATATATATATATATATATATATATATATATATATATATATACACACGGAAGGGGACGAGACGATCTCTCATCCTCTCCGTCAGTCCTGATTAAAGTTAAAAGGCGCACGGTGTGTCTAGCCTATCCTATCGCGCGTCGCTTAGCGGGTGCAAGTTTGGTTGAGGCATGCAGCCTTTTCCCCCTCCTGCTCCGGTCAACGATCAGCGCATAATGTCAATTATGATTTAATTATCCCTACACGCACTCAACAAATATCGCCTGTCATTAATAACTATTAGATTGTCGGCGTCTGTTTGTTTAGTCGCATGATATTCAAACAGTCACTTACTAAATTACACACAATGAAATAAAAGTGAATTCTATTCCGTCAATTATCAGTCGCGCCCAGTGTATTAATTAGTCAACTAAACCGTCTCTTTCTGTGTGATAGCGGGTGATAAAATTAACATTAAATTCATCTGAAACCTCTGGAATAAAAATAGCTACGCTTTAATTAATTCACTAGTTCTAACACTTGAAAATCACCGTGAATTATAATGGTAAACTTAAGACATTAAATCGCTTAAGCACAAATTTATATTACCAGAAATCCAGAAAGAAAACACCACGAACTATTAACACATCTATTCCCAATGGTTCTAGATAACGTGTTTAGACTCTCCGAAAAATCTGAGCTACACTGATAACTGATTTGGGAAAGACGCAGTTTTTATACGATCATGTTATTATGATCTATAGAAGATGTGAATTGTCACACTCTGTTTCCTAGCAGAGAAATCTGAAACTACGTTTCCCAGATAAAAGGTTTACGGTCGCTTCTGTCGGCCGTTGCTAACCGACAACAGAGGCTTAACCCGTGTAGCGGGCTTCCTTCCGAGATTTTCCCTGTTTCTCGAGATCACAGAGTTATCTTGTCCCTGTATGAACGAACATCAAAGGGTTAGCTCCCCGTATAGAGAATCTTCAAAGGCAGTTACTCTTCCACGTGTTTTCTCACGTGTGGGCTGTCACTTATCGTAACATTGACAGATCAGCTCGCGTGAGAAACTCAGGTAAACAAACGTGGTTCGCCCCCTGCTATGAATGACAGATTGCGAAAGTTGGTAAACAAACTCGTTTGTTATGGTCAAGTCAAAAGAGGCGTGGATTAAAAGATGAGTCAGACAGGCAGAGAAATGCGTGACTTTGTTAGCTAATCTCTCTTTCATCATGCATACTGTATCCTTTCATCCCCCCATTTACTGCAAGAATTATTTAGGCATTTATCATTAAAAAGTAATATAACATCATACATTTGCAATATTCATCATAATCAAAGTATGTTTTTAAAATACATTTTTTAAAAACCAAATCAAATTAAATGAAAAATTAAATCAGAAAAACACAAACAAACAAAACCAAAACAAACAAACAATAAGCCTGACAAAAATCGAATTCCTCATACAGTAAATTAGACAGTGATTTGAGACATAATCAGATGGTGTGTTATAAGAACTCGTGAAACATTCGAACAGTCTGCTACTGAATGACTAGGGCCTGGGTGTTTTCCAGTGTATGCGAGAGATTTGACCAGACGTGAGCAGCTTTGAGTCCCATAGCAGATACTGCCGTAGGGCGTGAATTGTTTAAGCCTTCACAATACTAGATTCATCAACATGAGGTGGGGTAACCAGTTCCTCTCCTTCTGTCTTTGCCTTCCCTAACTCAAGAGCAGAATCAGACTAGGTAGATAGTTAGACAGACTAGGTAGATAGTTAGACAGACATACACGAAAGAAATTAATTTTCCAAGGGTTGAAAATTGGGCACACAGATCCCTCTTGCATTCTTCCTTCCTCTTGCTCATCTTTTGTTACTGTTGCTCAAACATTCTCCAGCGTACTTAAAGTGTTAATTTAAGGGCAATGAAACATTACAAAGCAGTATAATGGCATACATTAACAGTACCTGATCACAAAATTTAAAAAATAAGTATATTGTAATGAAAAACTAGATCGTCAGAGCCTCCATACAGTATACTTACTTACTTACTTACTTAGTCGTTCCCCTTCTACCGTGAGGTGTAGAGGTTTGGAAGAGAGAGCGCCAGACCATTCTATCAGCTGTCTTCTTCCTGGCCTGGTTCCATTCTAGTCCTCGGTCCTTCAAAGATTGTCTAATGTTGTCCTCCCAGCGGACTCTGGGTCGTCCTGGAGGTCTGGATCCCTGGCTCTTTGTTTCCCATGCTTGTCGTGGTAGCCGATCTTCTCCCATTCTGCAGACATGGCCAAACCATCTTAGTTGGGACTGTTCTATTTGGGTCTGCAGCGGATGGGATTTTAGGCCTTGACGGATCGTCTGGTTGCGGACCATGTCTCTGCTTGTTACTTCAACCACTTTCCTCAGATACCTCATTTCTGAGGTTTGGATCTGGCTTTTGTGGGTTGTAGTCATTGCCCACGACTCGCATCCATATGTCAAGACTGGGACATAGGTGGAGCGGTATAAAGCCATCTTCGTTTTCTTACCAACCTCTTTCTTGCTGAGGAATCCACGATTTATGGCCTGAAAAAGTCTCCCAGCCGCTGCTTTTCGAGTGGCCAACTCTTCTTTGATGCCTCCCTTTCGGTCTATAATAGCTCATAGATATTTAAAGTGGTCGACCTGCTCCAGGACCTGTTCTCCCAGCTTAATCTGATGTCTTCTTTCTTCTCGTGATATCACCATGGATTTTGTTTTAGAGCTGCTTATGACCATCCCTCTCTTCTCCAGCTCTTCCTTCCAGACTTGCAGGTTGGATTGGAGATGTGCCTCTGATTTAGCAATCAGGGCAACATCATCAGCAAATGCCAGCTCCGAAATATAGACCTGTCTCATCTTCCAGTACCCCACTGAATACTTTCTTGTTCTCTCCTTACATGCCTTGATGACATCGTCCATAAGGAGTATGAAGAGGTAAGGTGATAGGATATCACCTTGTCTTACACCAGTGGTGGTCCTGAACTCTTCTGACTTATGGTTTGCTGTCCTCACATAATTTCTGCAAGACTTGTAGAAGCTCTGTATAGCATGAATCAGAGGTGCTGGAATATTCTTCCCATACAGTATAATAGATACAAATTCGAAACATAATCAGTTAGGGTGGCATATAACACTGGTATACACACATTTTGGTGCCTTAAATTTTATAGCTGTTCTTGGGTAATTTTGGGTTGCTGATTCCAAAAATGTAATCAGATTTTTTCTATCAGCTCTAGTTTTTTAGATAACCAAGAATGACCATATTAGTAGGGCAATTGTTATGTACAATCTTAGAGTTAGGTGCTATCAGTGGCATTTTGACTTTAGTCTGCATTCATATTATATGTAATTACTGTGCATATATTATCAAAAATGTAATAAAACTTTATCACTAGCACTTGTTTAGTCAACACGTAAAAAGGATCTTTTCGAGGACTTCCTGGAATTTGATATGCCCGGACAGTCACGCTTAAGGGTCCAACAGTAATCTGCCATCATGTGGGCATCCCAAAGTCCCTGGTATCTCTCTTCCATTGTTTTTATATCTTGGTGAAATCTTTCATCTTGCTCCTCACTAAAGTCGCCAAGATTCTCCGTAAATAAATGTAAATGGTTATGGAGGTAGTGCAATTTTATGCTCATGTTGCATCCAAGTTCACAAAAACTCGACAGCATGTTTCCAACTAATTCAGAATAATTGTCTGCTTTAAAGTTACCCAGAAAGTTTTGCACAACTAAAACAAATGATGACCAGGCTGTGGACTCTGTTTTGTTCATGGAATCAATAAAATTTGGATCGTTTATTAACTTTCTAATTTGAGGTCCATCAAAAATTCCAGCTTTAAGTTTGTTTATGCTCAATTCTGGAAACTTTCTGCATAAGTAATTAAAACAGGTACCATCTTTGTTCATTGCCTTAACAAACTGCTTCATCAAGCCAAGCTTTATATGTAATGGTGGCAGTAGAACTCTTTTTCGATCAATGAGAGGCTTATTGACAATATTTGTTTCTCCAACTTTAAATTCATCCCTCAACGGCCACTGTTTCTTTGTCCAGTGCATATCTTTTGCCCTGCTATCGCACAAACATATAAAGCATGGATATTTGGTGAATCCCATTTGCTGGCCATGCAAGAAGTTCCACATTTTAAGATCTACACAAACCATCCAGTTATGTTCTAAATACTTCAATTTTTCCAGAACTGTTCTTATTGTAGCATACTCCTCCTTCATTGTAGTAGAATGAGCAATTGGAATTGAGCCATATTTGTTACCATTGTGTAAGAGAACACCCTTCAAACTTCTTTTAGAGCTGTCAATGAAAAGCCGCCACTCATCTGGTGTATAACTTACACCCATTTTGTTAACAAGACCTCCTACATTAGTACAAAACACAAGGTTGTTTTCTTTACAAAAGAATGGAATAAAACCTTGCTCTCTGCTGCGATAAAATGTAACCTTTGTTTCAGCAGTCAGTAATTTTTTTTCTTTCAATCTTGAAGCCAAAAGTTCTGAAGATTCCTTGGAGAGATATAGATCTCGGATTAGATCATTTAGTTCAAGCTGGTCGAAGCGTTGAGCATCTGAAAAATCATCTTCGAAATCACTATCACTGTCACTTGTCGTTCCACATGCCACTGCTGTCTCATCTTCTTGCAGGGAATCCGAAATCTGACTGAAAGTTGGAATTGGTATGTCATCTCCGTGTGGAACAGGTCGCCTAGCAGAATCTAAATCTGGATATTTCCACTTTTTGTGATTTTTTTCCATTAATTCCCTTAATATTCACAACACAGAAATAACAGTCATCATAGTGGTTCTTGGGCTCTCTCCAAACCATTGGAATTCCAAATTTTAAACATTTTCTTTTCCCACAAGTCCACTGTCGCAAGTGTTCAACACATGTTTTGCAAACAATATGAGGAGCCCAAGACTTGTCCTGGTCACCTAGTTTTACTTTAAAGTAAGCAAAGTATGCCTTTTTCACAAAAACAGTAATATGCTTCCTATGTTCTTCTTTGAAAGTGTACTCTCCACAAATATAACAAAATAAATGCGGTGAAAGAAAACATGCTCTTCTTGAAGATGATGCCATTCTCTGTTAGAAGTGTAATAAAATAAGTAGCATACTAACATGCAAGCAGTGGCTTAAAATCTAAAATAGGCAATTCTGGGAAGATTCTTGGAAAACTGAAACTGAGAGTAAACAAGCAGTTTTCTTTTGTAAAGGACTAGACAGCAATAGTTTTTTTTACATGGCCTTATATAGAAAATATTGTAATAATACAGGGTGACCCAAAAAAAAAAACCGGGCCTGCGCGTGCACAAAAAGTGCGCGCGCGGGCCTGTTTTTTTTTTTTGGGTCACCCTGTATTAATGAAATACTAAAATGTCTGTATCTCAAAAACTAGAGCTGCTACAGACAAGTAAATGTGATATTTGGATTGAGCAGGCCTCATTTATGTACAATCAAGAGTAAAATGTTTGGCACCCAAAAAAATTTTTTTTTTGGTAGGGCTGTGAAGTATTTGAACAGTATACGATTGTATGAGTAAGGACTGTGAGTGTTTTTCAAGTCATTGGGAAAATTGTTCCAAAGATGAGCAGCTAAGTAAGCCAAAGTATTCTTAAACTAGCAACAACCCGCCAATATTGGCAGGTTTTTAATTATGGTGTGTTGGTTCTGTTACACGTATTACATTGCTGCTTCTCCTATAGTCACGCTTGCTCGCTGTGAATGACGCGATCGTCTCTTCCTTTTAGCCATCTTATCATTTTGATCCATAATAATAAGTATGCAATACTTTAAATTAACATTTTGTCTCGAAGAAACAATCAGAAACTTACATTTTAAGGTTGTTTTTTTTTTTAATAGAAAAATGATGAGTTAAATCCGTTTCCCGAATGACACTGGACAGAAGAGTATCTTGATTGTCTGTTGATTAAATGCACACCGTCACACTTTTTCTATTTTCGGGAAAACCTACCCTCTGTCCTGTACTTACTGTTCTAAGTCTCCTATCATGTACTAGACACAGTATTAAGGTCTCTTTGTCTTGTGTGGACTGGCCTATGCTGTCTGATAGGGAAACAACAGAAGTGATTGCGTCATTAATAGGCCGTACTGCCCATGGTGGACTTCCGGTGTTATGTCTTTTGGTTCGCACTATTGACCTGTCATCTTAGCATCATTTTTTGGTGATGCGTGGATGGCAGGGAGGATAGTGTGATTCGCTTGCATAGCTAGGCGGGGTTGTCGCACGGAAGGTCCAGTGTTCAAATCCTTGGTAAGCCACTCATGTCTGTTGTTTTTCTGTTGTCTAGTGTTCTACTTCTTTATTTCTTACGGGTGCCTGAAAACATACCTTTATGTTTGTTTCATATTAATTTACCGTTTACAGGCCTCGGGTTTCCCTTCCTTATATGCACCCCTCTAGCTGTGCTCGAAAGTTAATGCACGCTCTCAAAAATAGAAAAAAGTGCGCAAACGACGGTGTGCAAAGTGTGACAGACCGACCGGTCTGGGCTTGGGTACCTGTAAATTGTTTAAGCGCTGACTACGTCTTTCATTGTATACTAGTCACAAAAAGTAGGGGATATTTTAAGATGGTATGTATTATTTTACAAAAGAGTGGATTTCGTATTTTAATGGATGTATGGACATATCGAGCACGCTCTTCTCCACTCTCACGTGCAATATCATGATGACCTGGTGACTCGTGATGAGTAAGCCAATCCCAAGAACAGAGGTGGGGCCCATCCGTAAAGTTCACACATTATTCTTTTTCACAAAAATGCGTGTATCTCGGGTTTGATGAACACTACTCACCATGGACAGGTATAAAAAGACTCTGCAACAGATAACATTTCTTTTCTTCGTCATGGAACGTTTGACAGAACAGCAGAGATGGATAGGCATAGGCATGTTGCAAACCAGAAGTCGGCAAGTGGATGTTGCTCGGAACCTCAATGTTTCACAGTCAGTTGTCAGCAGACTGTGGAACAGGTATCAAAATTTCCGCACAGTGGCTGATCTGCCTCGGACTGGCCGCCCAAGAGTCACTACATGCCGCCAAGATCAACTTCTTGTTACTCAGGCCCTCAGAACTCGAACTCTAAATGCTACTCAACTACAGCAACACCTTCAACAGACCACTGGGATCCGGGTCTCAACTCAGACAGTACGAAACTGTTTGCACCAAGTGCAACTGGCCTCACGCAGACCGTTTGTAGCTTTGCCCATGTCACCACAACACAGGCGAGCACCGTTTCGTTTTGGGTTTTCATGATCGTCGAATACGTGTCTGGCGACGGCGAGGTAACCGTTACCAGCCTCCTGCAACTGTTGCACACAACCGTTATGGAAGTGGCAGTGTAATGGTGTGGACAGGCATCTGTATGAATGACAGGACCGACCTTCACATATGCCAGGTCAATATCACAGGCCTCTACTACCGTGACAACATCATTGAGCCTATCTTTGTGCCATTTGCTCAATGGCACGGACCAGATTTCATCTTCCAGGATGACAATGCACGTCCTCACCGTGCTCGCGTCGTCCAAGATCACCTTCAGATGCAGCATATCCTAACGTTACCGTGGCCGCCGATGTCCCCCGACCTGTCTCCGACTGAGCATTTGTGGGACCTCCTGAATAGACGCGTCCAACAACGTCCAGCCGCTCCACAGACTCTTCAGCAGTTAGCCCAGGCCCTTCAGCAGGAGTGGCAGAGAATTCCTCAAGACAATATCAGAAGGCTTATTTGCAGTATGAGACGTCGTTGCAATGCATGTTTAGCAGCAAACACACGTTGTTAGAAATATTGGAATATTTTTGTGAAAATGAAGTACCTACCCCGCCTTGGTTGCCAGTGCGACTAAAATCATGCGAGTAAAGCCATAACACTTCTTATACCGCAAATGTCTTGTTATGATGCTCAAGTTTACTTGTACGAAGGAATAAATGAACTAATTTGAAATATATTGTCTTTGGATAACTTTTAAATTCAATATCCCCTACTTTTTGTGACAGGTATATTTTAAAATCGGCCAAAGATACGTTGGAGCTTTCCGTGACAGGATTTTGTGAATAAATTTTGCTTTGTTAAATAGGAAGCGCTTCCTGAGGGGTAATATTTGAAGATAATTATATAAATCTTTACAATGTGATTGGTATTTATCAGCAACAAGGCGCACTGCGCGATTTTGAAGTGAGTGGAGCCTTTTTGTGTTGTATTCGGAACAACCATCCCAGATAGTGGAACAATAGTCTAGAAGCGTTTGTATATGAGATATGTAGAACATTTTCCTTGCCTCCTCATCCAGGAGGTTAATTGATAAACTTTCTGAGCTGTTTGCTTTGTGAGTGCATGGACATGTGAGTTCCAACTTAGGTGTTGGTCAACAGTGAGACTTAGAATTGTGTGTTTATTTACGTTTTCAATTCGTGATGTTCCAATGCAGAGCTGTAGTGTTGCTTTCTGCGAGTTTTGTAGTTTTTGTCTGGTTGATATTACCATACATTTTGTTTTACTAATATTTATTTGCATGCGATTCTCGTTGCTCCACTTAATAAGATTATGTGTATCGTTTTGTAAAGATTGTTCTAGTGTAGTGCAACTTGTATCACTTGTATAAACAGTACAGTCATCGGCAAACAATTCCTATGATGAGTGTTTGGTGTGCAGAGGAAGGTCATTAATGTATGTGGTAAAGAGAAGAGGGCCGAGAATAGAGCCCTGAGGAACACCTGTATTGACAACGGTTGGGTTTGACAATGAATTATTGTAAGACAATATTTGTTGTCTATCCGACAGGAACGATTTAATTAATTTCACCAGCTTAATATTTACTTTCATTGTTTCTAATTTTCTTATTAAAATAACATGATCTATAATATCAAACGCTTTTTTGAAATCTACAAAGATTGCTCCACATATATTATCGTTATTAATGTTTAGGTGCCAATTGTCTATCATCTTTGTTAAGGCTGTGTGGCATGAATGCGTTGGTCTAAACCCCGACTGACTGCCGATTAGCAGGTCATTATTGACTAGGTGTTGTTTTTTTTGTTTTGTGGATGTGTTTTTCCAATTGTTTGGACAGCGACGAAATAAGAGAAATGGGCCTATAGTTATTAAGATTACTGCTATCAGCTGAACCTGGTATAAGAAGTGGGTATACTTTAGCGATTTTAAAAGCAGATGGAAAGTAATTCCTTGCGATACATTGATTGTATATGTATGAATCACTAATAGCTGGTGCAGCATAGCGCAGTATTCGATTTCTGATTCCATCAAGTCCCGATGAGTTATTTTCTTTAAGGCCAGTAATATAGTTATAAACTTCGTTAACTGTTATACAAGGGATGTCGGGTGGAATTGCGTTAGTACATTTGTTCTCTCAGAACGTTGATAATTTGCTTAAGTCACAAGGGGGAGACGGAATGGCGGATTTTATATTGTTGATGTCTGCCTGAAAATGATTGCTGAAGTCTGTACAAGTAAGTGGCGTATTGGGAGTATGTGGGTCTGGAAAATTTCGTTTGTGTGAGAAAAAAATTAAGAGGAAAGAAGTAACCGGAGAAGAAGGAAGAAGAATAAGAAAGAAGGAGAAGAAGAAGGGGATGATAGGGATAAGAAAAAAAAAAACCACGATAAGGCCAGAACAAGGACTGTCTTTTAAAGTTATCAGCGAGCTTCCTCAGTGTATGTTCTGTCCATCTCCAATGTCTTCTTATAGTCTATTTTTGCACTGCCGGTTTTGTCGTGCGTATCATCACTTTCACATTGGTGATCTTGTTGTAAACATTTCAATCTTTATTCTTCTTGGTTATGTAAGCAATTATTTCAATCCTTATTCTTCTAGCTTATGTAAGCAATTATTTCAATCTTTATTCTTCTAGGTTATGTAAACAATTATTTAAATCCTTATTCTTCTAGGTTATGTAAGCAATTATTTCAATCTTTATTCTTCTAGGTTATGTAAACAATTATTTAAATCCTTATTCTTCTAGGTTATGTAAGCAATTATTTCAATCCTTATTCTTCTAGGTTATGTAAGCAATTATTTCAATCTTTATTCTTCTAGGTTATGTAAACAATTATTTAAATCCTTATTCTTCTAGGTTATGTAAGCAATTATTTCAATCCTTATTCTTCTAGGTTATGTAAGCAATTATTTCAATCTTTATTCTTCTAGGTTATGTAAACAATTATTTCAATCCTTATTCTTCTAGGTTATGTAAACAATTATTTCAATCCTTATTCTTCTAGGTTATGTAAGCAATTATTTCAATCCTTATTCTTCTAGGTTATGTAAGCAATTATTTCAATCTTTATTCTTCTAGGTTATGTAAGCAATTATTTCAATCCTTTTTCCTCTAGGTTATGTAAACAATTATTTCAATCTTTATTCTTCTAGGTTATGTAAGCAATTATTTCAATCCTTATTCTTCTAGGTTATCTAAGCAACTACTCATGACAGTCTGCACCCCTCCCCACCCCCCACCCCTCCCCCCATTGTGTTTATGCTGTCTTGATATACATTTCCACATGAAGATCCAACAAAAAAACTGACCATACGTATCAAATGAGCTTTAATTAATTTTTTTACTGTGTGTGTGTTGGGGGAAAAAGGGGGGGGGGGGGGGGGGGGGGGGGGGGGGGGGGAGAAGAATATAAGAAATGAGGAAAGTGGTTTATGAAAAATATGGTGGGGAAAAAACTAATTAGTACTAATTAAACATAAGATAAATATTGACAGGCAGATAAATCGGTTGTGTTTATGCTGAGCTTATATACATTTTCACATGAAGATCTCACAATAAACAAACGACATATATCAAATGAGCTTTTATGAACAAGTAATTATTGTGTGTGTGTGGGGGGGGGGGGGAGAGAAATGTGTGAAATACGGAGAATTGGATGCGAAAAATATTCGTTAAAAAAAAAAAGACCTACTGAAAGATAGAAAATGACTGGCGGGCAGATAGATCTGAAGGACATTGTTTGGTATATTTAGCTACGATCTTCAGGTACAGATAGGCATGCAGGTAAATAGTGCTTTACTGGCACAAAAGGAAAGGACAAATAAGGCGGTAGAGAAAAAGAGAATAATAACGAGGAAGAGAGGAACAGATAGGAAAGGAAAAATGAAGCGCGAGAGGAAGAGGGGCAACTAAACATAAGTAGATTGAAAAATAGGAAGATAATAGATAAAGAAGATGAGAAAAAAATAAAGAGGAAAAGAAGTAAGCGGAGAGGAAGAAAGGAGAAGACGAAGAAGAGGAGGATGGGGAGAGAAAGAGGATCAACCACGAGAAGACGTGGTGAAGTGTTGGTTTGTTAAAAAAAAAAGGGTATTGCGTCTTACGAGGAAAAAAGACAAAGAAAATTGCCTACTTTGCGGCCACAAGGCCTTTGCCAGGGATCATGGACAATTACCATGGTTTCTTAACCTGTTACCCATGGACCCCTTGAGTGTACGTGAATGGATTCTAGGGGGTCTGTGTACATAACGTAAAATGTAAAATATTTAATTATCTTCTATATACATTTCTTCTAAGAAAGGGTCCATAACTTTCACTGCACAATCAAAGGGGTCAGTAGCTTTCATCAGGCAATGAAATGGGTCTATGACGTCTGAAAGATTAAGAAACCCTGATCTCATTGAAATCAAGTTGTGTGTGTGTCACAGTTTTTGAGTCGCTCTCTTGTCCACTACGGCCGTATTCTGTGACAGTTGTTGTACTGACTTTATTACGTGCTTTTCAGTGCCGCCTTACTCTGAACAGCGTCAGAAAACGACAACCCATGCTTCAGCTGGAACTTTCCACAAAGAAGGTGGAATTATTTATCAACGGATGAGGCAAGGGTGCCTCTCCCCTTAATTACGACCCTCCGTTATGAAAGCGGCCCACATATCCACATCGGGAGAACATGTTTCAGTGGGAAATACCATACATAATCTCAAGCAGATTTATTCCTGGCCCAAAAGGTTGGCATAAGCACGTTAGTACGTTCAAAACTGTACACATTGCCAAGCGAGACATTCAATCACTCGCTAATGATATACGGTACGAGAGGAGAGAAAAACTGTCGCACCGAGAAACAAAACCAGTGCACAGTAAAACCGACGGAAAAGTGACCGCCTCAAAGCTGGATATTCTACAAATATCTTAGGATAGGAGGTATGTCACATAATTTTTGGGTCGCTCTCTTGTCCACTCTCTCTTGTCCACTACGGCAGTATTATGTGACAGTTGTTGTACTGACTTTATTACGTGCTTTTCAGTGGTCGGCACCTCTTTTTTTTCTCTGCTTTGTAGCAGATATTTTGTATTTTCAAACATTCTTACACTCCTCTCAGTGATACGTCGGAGCATCTGTTTGGTTACCCGTTCCTCCCTGCTTTGCAAGGAACGGCTGAGATAATATTAACCGACGATCATGTTGGCTAATCTCCGGTGTGGCCGACATCCGACTACACAGATTAACACTAAAATCGCCCCAGCAACTTTGGTTAAGCATTGCTAAGTGTCCCACTTGCCAAGATGGTAAAGAGACGGATTTTGTGTGCACAAGCGATGGATAAAGATATTAATTGTCTGTGCGACGCATTTTGGTCGGATATGAATGACATAATCGTTTCCTGTCCGACTTTTACGAAGAGTACTTTAGATAAAAGTAATGTGTTACATCTGAAACACATTGCTGAGAGAGTTTACAGACGTGTCACTTCCATATATGGGAGACGTGACTTTTTGCATCACGCACAGAATTTCAGGCGGAAATAATTTTGAATTACCCCACCTAAATATATGCAACTTTTGAAACGATTGGCGGGCATTCGAAAAGAACAACCAAAAATCTCTGATTGGGCGCTGTAGTGGTTTTGATGGTATTGTATGATGGTGATATTACTAAGTGTAATGTATGAGGTCAGCTGTGAAGGCTCCTGAGATAAAATGTAGTTGTGAATTTTCAGAAGGGCCTTTCTTGCTACCACTACGACCTCACACCTATCTTTTTTCCTAATGAATGTGGCTACGTTATAATCTAGGGTACTGAATGTAATGTGTTGTATTGACATATACAAACACACACACACAGATATTAAATAATATATTATCAATAAAATTTAGAACACAATGAACTAAATCCAGCTGGTGAAATTTTAGAAAGTAAATCTTTTTTTAAATTTATTTGTTCTGAACCAAGGTTTTATTTGGCCAGAACATATGAAAAGATTTTGGAATTTATGAGTGAATGGCATGAATAAATGACATGATAAATAAAATGTGTGTACGTATACAAATTTTAAGATTAGTTAGTATTTCTACAGTTTATAATTTTATTTTCCCTGGGAGAACGATGAATAGATGTGCTGTTGGGGTGGCTTCATCCCTCCCTGTCTAAGTTTACCAAACATTGTCCATTAATGCTGGAAGTAAATGGGATGTTTTAGTAGGAATTCACTTTGGGTGTTATGTCTATGAAGTTGGTGTAAATCCAGCAGACCAGCCTGCTTACGTAACTTTGAAGAAGTAGCGCTGGTGCTGGAATCTGGTGGCCCCACCTCTCCGTGCTTGGGGGCAATATATCGGGTGGCCCCACCTCTCCGGGCTTGGGGGCAATACAAGGCTGTTCTGCCGAGATGCGACACTACACGGGTCCTCACTGTCAATTATCTACACAGCATTTGACACCACCTTTTGGTGTCAACATAAAAAACTCACAGCTCTGAAATAAAGTATTGGTTTAGGTTCAGAACCTTACCTAAGGAGCCACTTCTACACGTAACAATTTACAATAACACCATTTAGACAGGGTCAGATCTCTCTGACCATACAACACACCTTACCAAGTTGGTTTCCCATAGGATAAGTTCTCCCAGACTACATATTCAGAAATATGTTTATTAGCTTCTTGCCCTAGGATAGGATAGGTGATATGTTCCACTGATCTCAACACTTGATCTGTCCTTCCTAATCCTTACTGGAGTTTATATATATTGTTTGTCCCTAGACCCTGAACTAGGGCGGGGGGTCTAGAGCAAATCCTTACTTGTTTGTAAGGCTAGATTTCGATATGGCAGTATCAAATCACTCGAAACATTAAACAATATTCAAAATATACAAAGAAATAATTTCAATCTTACCAGATTATGAATAAAGAACACAGAAATGCTAGCAAAACTCAGCTGAGCTGCTGGCTATAGTATGGCGTCCCTGAACTTATTTCAATTTATTTCATTTGGAAATCACCACACTTGAAATTTACTGTGTCTATCACTGGACAACTATTGAGGAATGGCCCCCAAATGCGCGTCTGAGCGCCGATAATATGATTGTCTGTGGCCAATCAATGCCTTGGTTTTTTTAAATTCAAATTTCCTACACTAAAGTCATTTCAGTCATGCTTCAGTCAAGTATGGATTTTTATCTGTTAGTCCGTCCGTCTCTACTTGCGTTTTCACAAAAACGTACTTGTTTTTTTGAACCAACCTATTCGTCCCCTCTACACTTTTTGTCTGTAAAGTTATTTTTAGCCACAGCTTCCACCAATTCCCCTTCTCTTTCATTCTAACTAGATTTGGACACTTGAGTCTTCAAGGTCGCGATTTTTGTGCAAATAGTGACTTGTTTGATTCAATGCAGTCTTTCGCTGATGTGAACAACAGTCTTTTGTCATTATCTTCATTATTAGCTATCCGTCTGTATAAATAAAAGCATATTATTTCACTGCTCAGAATGGGCCATCCGGCCAGCTAATTTTTATATTCCTAACATTAATATTAAGAAAAAGTTACTTTTTAAATTGTGTAATATTTCAAGCATCTGCGTTTGCCGCTGAATTCAAATAAAAGGCTTGGTATCGCAAAAGCGTCCCTTTCCGTTCCTCGTGTCAATTTGGGGACGTGAATTTTTCCTTCCCACCCCCCCCCCCCCCCCCCCCCCCCCCCCCCCCCCCCCCCCCCCCCCCCCCCCCCCCCAATTGCGTCTCCTTAGCCTTGCTAGTCTCACGCAATTTTTTTCAGTCATATTTTTTTTCCTTTTGATCCGCCGTTCTCATCCCGTTCAAATGGTAACCGTTTTGATTTCCCGTCTAGCAAGTCAATTTTTATGGAGGGTGATGACCCGCGGTCAGGGCGATCATGTACTATCAGCAGCTTACGCATTATGTTTTTATCCTTACATTTTATCCTTTGGAGATATTTTTACGTTGTATCACTTGTTAATTTTATGACAGGCGCCGCCTAAAATTGTGACAAACAAGGCGGGGGACGAAAACTTTGCATAATAATTTGACATTTTTGCAAGTCTAGTTCACTGTGAGAATCGATTGCCAAAACGACAACCAGACTGCCAGAGTTAGAATCAGAATTATCAGACCGGACTTTGTAGGAGCATTTTGAAGGACAAACAGCCCAGGAAAACTCTATCATTTTAATAAGGAAAACCGGGATCTGAGGAAACTGAAAACACGGAGTCATAGTGGGAATTCTTTGTTAACATAACGACCCCACAAGAACACGTGTAAGAGGCCTATTCAAGTGCCTTTATTTCTCTGAGCAAACATTTGAACCAAGATTGGCGTAAGTTGTACATTTTACATTCTATAATTATTATTACTAACATGTGAACTAATATGTATATATTGCCATGTGAATATTAATATGTGAAAATTGCTAGTGGATATCCAAACCATTTGAGGCTGGAAACCTCTGCATATAGAATGACGATTTTATGAACCACCACTGCAAGGGGTGGTGACTGCTTTATTGCTAGTTTCCTAAAGAGAACAGAATGCATAGGTAGTCCCAAGTTCCATATGAGAGGGAAAGATGAAAGAAATTATGTACATTCTAATTACAATATCTACATTTACAAACCAGTGTAAATGTCTATGTAAATATATCCACTTTAAAATTAATGAAAGATTTCAAGCTTTTCAACCAGTGTAGATGTAAATGAAAACATATTCTATCTATATTGTGAACATTTTTCAACAAGTGTAGATGTAACTGAAAACATATTCAATCTATATTGTGAACATTTTTCAACCAATGTAGATGTAAATGTAAACATATTCTATCTATACTATTAACCTTTTCATTTGAATAAAATATAAAGCTATTCAATTTAAATGTAAAGAAAGATTTCTCTCGAGGGATTAAGCTTAATTCTCATCGAGGGTAAATTCTGAGGTAGATGGGATGGTGTCATAGGAAGAAGGGGACACATAACTATGTGTCTGGAAACTCAATACTCAGAGGGTATTTGTTTCTATTCTTTTACCATACTAGTTGGTGGTACCAGCTTAGGGTACTATCTCTGGAACAAGAAGGGTACAAGTGGTCTAAAGTCGAAGCTATATACCATCATCAGACGGGGCTTTAAGACGAGGGACCAACTCCATAGACATTCCCTGACACTTCTGGGAACGTGCTGCACCCTACAACCTTGACCAGTGACGAGCGGGAACAGCGATCCAGTCTACCAAGATCTAAACCATCAGAAGGAGCAGAACCGTCACTGACAGCTAAGCAACAACTAAAAGCTGCCAAGTGATCTCCTTTGCAAACTACCATTCATCACAACAGTGATGATAATTTTTCTGAAAAATAACACTGGCTAACCAAAAAAAAAATTTTTTTCTTTCTCTAACATTTCTATGTTTTTCTGGTCAATTTTAATGCGCTGTTTTTAAATCTGCAAACCGTTTTTCTCTATCAGGTCGGGATCTCTAGAAATACGCAATTGAAGTTTTTTAACAACGCATACAGTATTACAACATCATTTGTACAAGAAGTATAACAGTTATGTAGGCTTGAATTTCTTTGCAGTCGACTTTCGTCGGTGAATGGCATGTGGTACATCGCGATGAAGCATCCAACAATAATCGGCAAGCATGGTCACACTCCACCGTCCTTGATAACGTGACTCCATTACGGCGATATCTTGATGGAATCGTTCTCCATGTTCATCGCTGACTTCGCCAAGGTTGTCAGGGAAAAAGTCAAGATGCGAATCGAGCAAATGGATTTTGAGGGACATGTTACAGCCCATAATTCTGTATGCTTCTATGCACTGCTTAACAATATGCACATAGTCGACAGATTTGTGATTTCCCAGAAAGCTATCGACGATCGATTTGAATGCCATCCATGCGCGAAGTTCACTACCATGTAACAAGTTCTCGAATTGTTTGTCTGCAATAACTTTCCTAATCTGAGGTCCTACAAAGATACCTTCCTTTATCTTTGCATCGCTAATTTGCGGAAACTTTTCTCGAAGATAAGTGAAAGCTTTGCTCGTTTTATTTAACGCTTTTAGGAAATTCTTCATGAGCCCCAACTTTATATGTAACGGTGGTAAAATGATGCTGTCTTTGTTAACTAATGGCTCGTGTATTACATTTTTATGCCCGAGCTGCATACGATCCCTGATAGGCCACACCTTTCTTGCATAATGTTCCCGTCTGTTGCGGCTGTCCCATTCACATAGGAAGCAACAAAATTTAGTATACCCAGTCTGCATGCCCGTGAGAATTGCAATGACCTTTAGGTCTCCACAAATCCGCCATTGGTAGTCATTGTACTTTATTTTTGCCAAAAGTATAGCCATATTGTCATAAGTTTCTTTCATATGAACAGAGTAGGCGACTGGAATTGATGAAAATAAATTTCCATTATGCAATAACACGGCTTTTAGACTAGTCTTGGAAGAGTCGATGAAAAGTCGCCATTCGTTGACTATGTGCTCATGACCGAGGTGCACCATTAGACCGTTTACATCTTTGCAATAGCAAATGTCATCATCCATCTCAAAGTATTGAACAAGTTCTCTGTGTCTATGACGAAATTTAGATATCGGAGTATTGGGCGCTAAAAGATTCCATTCTTTGAGTCGCGAACCGAGTAATTCCGCTTGTCCTTTGGTGAGAACGAGATCACGTATTAGATCTGAAAGTTCTGAATGGTTAATTAAGTGAACACCATCATTCACCGGTATATAATCCGAGTCAGAATTAGTTTCTAAAGCAGGTAAACTATCACTTTCTGATGGTTCATTCACGTCCAACGGATATTGTTCTGGTGGAACTGGGATCGGACACGTGATTGGATCATGAGGCACTGGTTTCGAAACCGATTCAATATTTGGATAAACCACAGACTTTCTAGTTTTAAAAGTGAAACCATAGATATTTGTCAAGCAGAAGTAACAATCAGTAGCGTGATTTGTCGGTTCACGCCATATTACTGGCACTCCAAAAGGCATCGACTTATGCTTCGGCGATTTTCGTAACCAACCTGCCAATGTATTTGCACAAGTCGAACAAACTGCATTTGGCATCCAAGATTTATTTGCATCATCAACTTTCGAATCGAAATAAAGTTCATATGCTTTCTTTAGCAATGCTGTAAAGTTTTTCTGGTGAACACGATCGGTAAAATATCCGCACACGTAACAGAACAGATCGCCGAATTTCTACAACTTCTAGAAGCCATATTTCACTCAGAATTATTTCAAAATACAGTAACTATTTGAAATATAACGTAGCATATGTCATGCATCTTTTAGCAGTATAAAAAGTAGAATTATTTTGCATTTTATTAATTTTTAAAAAGTTATATAGTAAAAATGAAACGGAGCAAATAACGATTTCCCAAAAATATATTTATTCACAAATATCTTAAGAACCTGACGTGATAGAGATAAACGGATTTCAAATTTGAAATCAGCGCAAGAAACTGACCTAAGAACACTTATTCTTATATAAGAAAGAAAAATGTTGTTTGTCAGTGTAATCATTCATTTTTTAAAACCTTTTTAAACCTAAATGATTATTAAATCTGTTATTTGTAAATATACAAATTTAACGTCGATTTAGTCATTTCGAATGTACTACATGTTTGTCTCAGTCAATTTACTAAATACATTCTTACCAGAGCTATACCATAATAAGAAGAATTCCACTGAGTAAATCATGGTGCGGGCTTGAACGAGCTGAAATTAATAATTGCTTAATTCTTCATAAAAGGCGGCGGATCAGATAAAAGTCAACAATTGCCCTGCCCAACGCAGCATTGTTCTTGACTTCTGAAATATCTTATGAAAACTTCCTTGAGATAGAAACAACATTATCCTTCTATCTGCAACTCTGCCAAGAGTAATCTTGTGCGAAGGTAGACACCATTGAAGACCCATATTATATACTCTTGACTTTTGGCCACTGTTGGACCACTACTGCAAAGCAGGGGAGGCAATTCCGTGACAGTGTTTATATATATATATATATATATATATATATATATATATATATATATATATATATATATATATATATATATATATATATATATATATATATATATCAGACAAATGGTGTGTGCCTGTAAAGTTGACTATGCGTACTTCCCGGTGACCTGAAAAGCTCTAATTTGGGAATATTACAGATGGACCACTCAGGCAACCAGACTTCTTATATTCCCTCCCCTCCCCGCCCCCCTCTCCCCACATGGGGTATAAAGTGTGGGTGAATTTTAGATGGAGCATTTGAAATGCAAATGGCGTATATGTCTGTCCGATAGATACTGCGTACTTTCCAATGACCTTGCAAGCTGAAATTGTGATATGTTATAGGGCAGCGGCAGGCAACACACGAGCTGCTGAGATCTACTTTGGAAACAGAGCTGCTCACTAAAAAACTAACTTGATAAAACCACGTTTGTTTTCAGGTTTCAAGGTAATTAGAATCTGTGCGGCCTATGTGTAACTTTTATTACTGCCGTACAATCTGCTTCCTGCAATTCCATCTACAGAGCGCTAGAAAATTCAAACTAAATGATATTTTACCGAATGTTAACTTTACTTCAAACAAAAGATGGCCTCCTTATCTTATACAGTTCACGAATAAAGAGAATTTTAGTAAGCTAACTTGTGGGTTTTCACTTGGAATGTGGAAATTGTACATACGATCAGGAGGACACTGAAACAAATTACTGGCGGGTTTTTTTTTTCAGGGGATGTAATTTATCCTCTTTCCTGTCAAGGGGAAATTATCAAACGGCCAAGAAAACAATAATAACAATAAAATATATTGTAGATTTTAGACACTTTTCAATGTGTTTTCTATTTATTATTTAAAATATAACTGCAACTTTTGTGGGGGAAAAGATACATGTTTCATTGAGCGTCGTGCAGTTTAGTGCATAAGCCAGAAGCGCACGACTTTATTTAATATCCAGATAGCAACTTTGGTGGGAAAAGTTTGTGACTGACGTCCGTGAAAGCAGGCCTGAGAGAATTAAATATATAGAGGATATAAGTCTTCCACAAGAGAGGTGTTATCTATTACGGTAAAAAGTTAACTATTGCAGATACATTTTAACTTTTGCGGATAAAAGTTAACTATTGCGGACAAAAGTAGAATGTAAGAAGCGTGTTAGACTCTTTTATTTTTGTTTGACGCCACATTGTTCAAACACCCCTCCCCCCAGTCGTCACACAACGTCACAAAAATTGTGAGCCCGTCCCCTCGCTGCGTGACGTCATATGTAGACGACCCCTTAACCGCTAACTTTCAAAGCAGTCAGTAGCCGTCACGCCTGGTGACGTCTTGTAGGGCAGCAACAAACTGCCTCCACTTTGCTCGGTCGGTAGCCATCCTTTGTGCAGTACCCCAATTCTGTTTTATCCTTTGTATCTCCGGCCTCTACAATTCTCCGCCAGGTTTAAATTTTTTTTTTTTTTTGATCGGCCTCTCTTTCGTTTTCTGTCTGGGGTTGATTGCATAGCAGTTCTTGTGTGGCGTCCGGATCTCTTCTGGAGACGTGACCAATCTAACCAGCGTCTGCCAGCTAAAATGGTGCGCAAGTTTTCTTGGTTGCACCGAGTAAGCAGTTATTGGTTTGTGATGGTATAAAGACAGTTAACTGACAAAATGATATGCCACCTTAATATTACAACTCAG
Source organism: Oreohelix idahoensis (assembly GCA_024509875.1). NCBI lineage: Eukaryota > Metazoa > Mollusca > Gastropoda > Stylommatophora > Oreohelicidae > Oreohelix > Oreohelix idahoensis. The sequence goes on from JAMPIV010015062.1 coordinate 347,441, forward strand.
CGTTAGATCAGCGTTTGTTCCTCACATAATTTTAAAACGTGCAGCAATTTAGCTACCACTTCTATTGGCCACTTCAGACTTTATTTGGTTCTATTTTGTTTCTTGGACTTAAAAACAAAACTGTCTAGTCACGTGGCAGCTATCGCTCATTGGTTTGACATTTATTTCATGTATATCCAGCAGATACAAGTGAGAATATGAACATTTCACATTTTGGGAGCCCTGACGCTTGAACTCTTGGAGGGACCTCTTTTATAAAAACATAGTGTTGAGAGTTGGAAAGAAATGTATTATGAGGAAAACTGGACTGGGGGCCCTGATGCTCAATCTTCATTAACTTCGTAATAGATCTGCATCTGCCTTAGTGACTACATCATATTCTCGCAATTTATGTGGAGTTCGCAAAAATTAATTAATGTATTGACTCTGCTGCGCAGTCGTAAACATGCTCGGCTTTTAACATTAAGGTTAGTATCGTAAGTTGAATAAGAATTATGTCTCTTTCCTAGCCTTTAGGACAGCCTCTCTTTTATCTTTGATTTATCTTCTCCCCTTTACTTCTAACTAGCGTATGCTAATACAGTTCCTGGCTACTGCAGCGTTACTCTTAAATTAGACAGCCGTTACCCACCCTCCATCACGTGTTTTGCTTCGGCTACACAGAGACGTCTGTAAATCTGTTCAAGCTGGAAGCGGCGATCTTCTAAATAACTTTGAGTCAAAGAACAGCGGACACAAGCGAGGCGACATGCCTTTTCAAGTGACCGGTCCACGTTTCTCTCGGTGCCCTTTGAGATTTGGATCCCAGCGAGCAAGTCTTCCGATACTTCGCTAGTCCCCTGTACGAGAACTCTTTCATCTCTGGTCGTTGGGGAGAAAACTCCTGGTTCCCTAATATTTTTATTTCCCCCCCCCCCCCAGTCTGTCTCGCCGCTTGTCGTCCAAATGTTCGCCGAATGTGAAGCGACCTTAGGTAAAACCTGGCTTTTTAATCAGGACTCAAGCAGTATTCGTTACATTTGTTTCAGAAGTGCCAAAGGATCTCCTACCTGCAGAGTGAAATTTGTGCTCTTAAACCTAATGCCATATGCATTTTAGAACGGTATAATTCTTCTAATATCGGTAAGCACACTTAGCTGTGAACGACCAAGTAGAAAAGAAATAAAGAGAGCCATTAAAGCTTCTGAAGGATAAAAAAGCAACTGGTCCAGATGGCATTCCAGCAGAGGCCATCAAAACAGATATTGATACCTCTACATAGATATTATATAAACTACTTGGCAAAGTCTGGGAGAGAGAGGAAATACCAGCAGAATGGAAGGAAGGAATAGTTGAACAAATTCTGGAATGGAATTCACCGCTATACATCGAATTCGTGGACTATGAAAAGGCATTTGACAGTGTAGACAGAGAATTATTTTGGAAATTGATGCGGCATTATGGAGTTCCCATGAAGATCATTAACTTAATGAAGAAGACCTATGAAGACATGACATGCAGAGTTCTTCACGAAGGACAACTTACAGAACCGTTTAGGATTAGAACGGGAGTGAAACAGGGATGCCTCTTGTCTCCATTTTAATTTTTACTAGCAACAGTTTGGGTTATGAAAACATCGACATCATACAATAGAAATGAAATCCAGTGGAATCTGACTAAACAGCTTAATGATCTAGATTTTGCAGATGACTTGGCTCTTCTGTCCCATAACCAATGAGCAGGAGAGTGTTTTGAGGGAAGGGAGGTAACTCCGTAAATCCCCTTTTGGGAGATTTAGCTTGGTATTTTGGTTTAGCATTTCATTTGAGTTCTCAATTATGATGTAACTGATTTGCATAGTGATGCTTTAGTAATAAGGTTAAAGAAGAGTTTGTGGATTTTGAGCTTAATCAGCAAAGGGAGACGACTTTAAATTACGTCCTTGAAAGGTTTTGGTAAATATACACGCACGAGAAAGTTTTGCGAAGGTGAACAAATTTTAGCAGAGAAGGGGGAGAATTTTTAAATCGGGAAAAAGATTAAGTCAGTCTGGTTTTGAGCCAGAAGTAGCGAAGAAAGTTAGGCCCAGCCAAAATTATCGCTGTATTAAACTTTTGTGAAGTGGTGAACGCTAGCTTGGATGGTGCACTAGGGCGAATAGGCCACTGGAGGTGGTTGGCTTCTGTGTTGTGCAGAAAACTATGTTGCCCAGCCATCAAGCCGTTCCATTTAGCCACTTTGATAGATGGAGGAGCAGGTTTCTGCTTTGGTGTTTGTTTATTCGTGGAGCAAGAAAGGCAGTGTTGCCTGTCAAGTATTTTGATGTTCAGCCCAAGGCAAGAATTTACAGGTATGTCAAAACTAGCAAGTAATATACATCGAGTAGAATAAGGTGAACTTTTATACAGCACAGAAGATAAGAGACTGTAGAGAATTACAGGAGAAAGAGACTTGGTATAAACTGTCAGCCCTGGTATTAGACCAGTCTAGTATAGATACACCAAGCTACTCTAACAGAGAAAGAAAGAATTATATAATTTTATGTCGGACAGGAATGAGATCAGAGTTGGAACAACGAATAAAAGCAACATTGTAAGGATCAAGCAGTCGATAGACAACAGTGACTTCGCAAGTAGTCATATATTCTAACCACTGATATAACAACTGCAAAGCAAGAGGTAGCGACAGACGATATAACAGAGATAAAGGAAAATGCCAGTAGAATTATGTACAGCAGCTATTATTGCAGAAAGGAGCCACCAAGTGAAGGTCGGCCACCCAGTGTTGGAATGAATTTGACTTTTTCAACCAACATTTGGCGTATATTAGCAAAGCTTAAAAAGCTCCATTTATAATACCACAGACGTATGAATTTGTGATCGCTTTTGGAAACATTATTCTTTTAGACTACATTGTTTGCTGGTCAGAACTCGCTATGAGAGTGATCTGCCCTTGGAGAACACGACGATAGAAAGATGAACCTTCATTCAATTGACGAATTCGGTTATTGGACAGGGGCAGGCAGAGATGAATACATACTTGATTGCTTGTTTAATGTAATGATGGACATGGCGGTATCGAATATTCAAGGAAGGAGATGGGATTCCTAAAAGGGGGTACTGGGCGAGTATTTACGACGTCGGGAGATAAATATCAAACAAGAAACCACAAGTTACGGTCATACATAACAAATACAATATAAACGAGGGAGGACGGGGATGAAAATCTCGAACACCATTAACATAGTACATTCATTCATTCATAACCCTCCACTCCCAAAGGAGCATAGGCCTTCAACAAACACATGCCAAGTCCTCCTGTCACGTGCTATCATCTCAAGTTCTTTCCACGTTCTCCTATCATTTTCACCTCTGTTTCCAGCTCTCATCTCCATGTGCTTCTTGGTCTACCTCTGCCTCTCTTGCCCTGGGGGTTCCAGAACAAGGACTGCCTTGTAATGCTATCAACAGGTTTCCTCAGTGTGTGTCCTATCCATCTCCATCGTCTTCGTCTCATCTCTTGTTCCACTGGCACTTGTCTAGTTCTTGTCATCAGTTCCACGTTGGTAACCTTGTCATACCATTTTAATCCCTCTATTCTACGCAAGCACCCATTTATGAAAGTCTGTAGCTTTTTGGTAGTTGTCTTTGTTGTTCTCCATGTCTCAGAGCCATACAATAGGACTGACTTCACATTTGAGTTGAAGAGTCTTATTTTCGTGTTGGATCCGATTTCTCTTGATCTCCATATATTTCCCAATGCAATGAAAGCTCCTCTTGCTTTTTGTATTTTTATTTTGATATCACTGTCTGTCCCTCCAACTTTGTCTATATTGCTACCAAGATATGTGTACGATTCTACATCTTGCATTGGTGTATCTTCAAGTTCAACCCTGTTATCATTACATGCATTTATTCTCATTATCTTTGTCTTTGCCCTGTGTATTTTCAGACCCAATTGCTGTGACTTCTCATCGAGTGTTTTCAATTTGTCCTGCATCTGATTACGGTTATGGGACAGAAGAGCTAAGTCATCAGCAAAATCCAGATCATCCAACTGTTTAGTCAGAGTCCACTGGATTCCATTTCTGTTGTGTGTTGTCGATGTTCTCGTAACTTAGTCTATTGCTAGTAAGAAAAGAAATGGAGACAAGAGGCATCCCTGTCGCACTCCTGTTCTTATCCCAAACGGTTCTGTAAGCTGTCCTTCATGAAGAACTCTGCATGTCATGTCTTCATATGTTTTCTTTATTAAATTAATGATCTTCATGGGAACTCCATAATGCTTCATCAATTTACAAAGTGATTCTCTGTCTACACTGTCAAATGCCTTTTCGTAGTCCACAAATCCGATGTATAGTGGTGAATTCCATTCCAGACTTTGTTCAACTATTATTCTCAAAGTGGCTACCTGGTCTGTACAGGATCTGTTTTGTCGAAAACCTGCTTGTTCATCTCTCAGTTTCTTGTCTATGGACTCTTTTAATCTTTCAAGGATAACCCTGTTTAATACTTTTCCTGGCACTGAAAGTAACATTATTCCTCTATAATTTGTGCATAGTACAGTGGGTTGTGTTTTTTTTTTTTGTTTTTTTTTTGTTTTTTTTTGTCAGTGAGTGTTTTGGGTGTTTCACCCCCGCTTTTTACCTTTTTAAATTGTGTAGTGGATAGAGAACTAATGAGGGAGGTCAAAGTTCGGCAGCTAAAATACTTTGGCCACATAAAAAGGCATAACACCTTGCAGAAGACCATAACAGAAGGGAGAGTTGAAGGCAAACGTGCAAGGGGAAGACAGCGCTATAAGTGGGAAGATAACATCAAGAGATGGACAGGAAAGAGTCTATCAGAGTGCACCACCAAGACAAGAGACAGAAGATGTTGGAGATCCATTACAGCCAACCTTCGTTGTGGAGATGGCAACTGATGATGATGATGAGGGGCCCCACTACCTTTAACAAAATCTAGGGCTGTAAAGAACACTTTTTGTTTTAAACATGCTTTTCTTCTTCTTTGGTCCGTGGTCTCCGACTAATTAAGAACTCCGAAGGCCCTAGGCTATTAAGATATTTTGAGACCCCTCTACAATCTTCTAAAAGGTAAAAATAGAAAACAATGACGGATTTCAGATACATGTTTGTATTAATATGTAATAATATGTATAAAAACAATTAATAAATCCATACAAACATATGAAAATCAGAGAGAAATGTTTAGAATAACCGTTATCTTGATTATTTTTTTTGAAAAATCTTCGATTATGTTATCAAAATCGATACGATGAAGCATGTCTGCTTCCACACAAAGTAAACCAAGCTAATTTAGTTTTTTTTTTTTTTTACCTATGAGGGTTTTTTTTAATAAAAATGTGGATTTGTTGTACTTAAAGAATGAAAATTTAAAATTCTATTCAATCACTTTATTTAAAAAACGAAAAAAAAACCATTTGCACATATGCACACTTTCGGATTTATCAGAGCCGTCTACAACTAATATTTGGAACAGTGTTGCCAACGTGAACATTTAGAATATCACTAGGTGTGTGTCATGGGATTTCTCCCCTTGCTCTGCAGTGATGGTCCAACATTGACCAAATATCAGAGTATCTACTGAGGGTCTTTCGCTCAAGATTACTCTTGGAAGAGATTTGAATTGAAGAATGATGCTTTAATTCTAGGGAGCCTCATAGGAATTTAAGAAAACAAGTACTACAGCTGATACTATCCAAGCGGTAATACATTTTTTATATTCCCAGACCGTCCATGAGGAGAAGAGAATTATGCTCGTTTAATGAGCCCCAACTGATTTAATTCAGTAAAATATTACTTCAATAGCTCTGCTTATGTGTATTTAAAATGCCTGAGACATACGGGTGCAATTCACTCAAAAAATGATTAAATCAACTATAAATTTGTATATATACACATAACAAATTTAATAATCAGTTAAAGCTAACAGTGTAATATAAATAAGGGGGTTGATATAGGAAATTTAGTTTTAAAGATTCATCACAGGGATTGACTAGTAAGTTTCTGAAATGTTTGTTTTAAGAGTTCTTACTTGGCAGCTGTAAGCGGGTATTTAGCTGCCAATAAGGTGTCGGTTGGCTTCTGCTCCTAGCTGATGTTGGTTCTTTGCAGGTTGTAGCTTTGACTAAAGGCCACTTATACCACACACTTGTTCCACAGACTAGTCTTATGTCATCATTCACTCCCTGCTCCATCTGGAACTTGGGACTACCTCTGATTTTGGTTCTCTATAAGAAACCTGCATGAAGCAGTCCCCAGCTCTTGAAGTGGTGGTTCATGAAACCATCATTCTATGTGCTGAGGTTTTCAGCCTCGTATGAATATACATAAATATAGAATGATAAAATGTACAACTTACCCCAAATAACTATGGGCAATACATACTTCTGGCTGTGCTAAATAGTTTCAGCAACTTGATTAAGATGCCTCTTACACGCGGTCTGTGGTATTACTTCAACTAGAATCCTATTATGACTTCGTGTTCAGGTTCCTAGGATTCCGGGCTTTCCGTATTAGTAAATGTAGAGTTTTCTTACTAAGTCCAGAAGATGCTCAAATTCGGTGTCCGGTCCTTTTAACTGATTCTATTCTTTATCCTGGCTTGTCTGACTGTCTTCTTGACGAGTTGAATTAGCAGGGCTGTAATCTTAAAATGGTGTCGATTTTTAGCAACACTCGTCCCAAGCATCCACATTGTTCCGTAGAAGTGAAGTTCAATCAGAGCTGTTGTATTTTAACATCTCAAATGCCAAACCAATGCCAAATCAACTTGCGTATTTTGGTAGGGGCTATCCCCACAACCCTCTCGTGGAAAATTCCTGCGTGACTCATAAGATGTGAGTTTTCAAAAGTCACTCACATATAAGGAATTGCCTTTTCCGTTGATATTGATCATGTTTAGAACTCACCACTTCATAGTTCTAATACTGATAATATCTTCCCAGGTTGACAACTTATCGTAACTATTGTCTACAACAAATATGCCCGGAAACGATTACATCACTTTCGTGCTCCTAAAATCCCGTTCGTTATCTCAAGTGTGTGTCTTTAATCTGTCACCAGATTAATATATACTAATAATACTGACACATTCATGTGCAAACGAACAATTATCTGGCAACAAACTGGGGTTTCTTGTTCCATCCCAGACAGGAAATCGGAGGTAACAATAACCGTATTCGTGATAAGAAAAACTCATGTGGCATCTTCGCTTTTTTACGTTGTCGCTCCACAGATCCAGGAGTCAATATGGGTTCAAACGAAAGTCAGTGATTACAATAATCAGTAAAGATGGTCGATCAAACCCAGACATGATAAGAAATCTTGAATTGAAGGAAGAGAATGTAAACAATGAGTGGAAAATAACAAATACTGTCAGAGGTGGAAAAAAGAAAGGGAAGAGCACTGAATGAATTACAGGATGGCACAGGAAAATGTGACGATCGAGGTTATTTCGTCACAGTGTGTAACAAAAAAGCACTCAAACGCACTAAAAAATGTTTGAACTGTTGCTTTTTAAAAGCTATGTGATTATTACCGAAATATGACTATTTATT
>JAMPIV010015062.1:360000-411803 GCA_024509875.1 Oreohelix idahoensis
CCTTCCATAACTCAGAGCAAAGTCGGGTACCAATTTATACAGTTGGGCAGACTAGCGCGTGGCGTGACCTGGTTTCGAAAGCGGCACCTTTGCCTCAAGAAGCAAACGCTCTATCCACTCTACTACTTGGATACACTTTTAATTATGCGGTGGGGCAAATTCTGCCAATCTTATTGCTATTTGCTAGCTAGTAGAAAACTATCACCTTACCGAGGTACTGGTTAACCCAGGAAAACACATCTTGCCCTTTAAAGTCCCACACGGGACCCAAAGACGCAGCAATAGAGAATGCAGTCAGCGACCCATAGCTTGACTGCTTGCGTCAGGGTCAGCGAACCAGAGCTGACCAAGACCCTACTCCACCTCCACGTGGTGGTCCTGGAAACAGGCTGCATCACTGCAGTCTGGATGAGCGAGTAGGGATCGAAGAGAGTAGGCAAACCCGGTGCCAAAAAATGCCGTGCTGAAGTCGGATGTGCCGGCCGAAAGGCGCAGATATTACAGCTCCGCTGTAAACAGACACAACGCAACCAACGTCCTTTTCAGGACGAACGAGGAAGAAGAAGAAATAGTCCCACACTGAAGAAAAACCCAGGTAAATCTGTGTTTATTAAAGTTGCAAGATAACTGCGACAATTTATAATAAAATTGTATCAAATGTAAGTTCTACTCACTGAGTAATCAATACAGTAATAATAATACATGCTGATGTGTTTCTAATCAACACAGTAACATTCATACATGTTCTAATAAGTGTCTAATTAATCAACTGTGACGAAATCAGGTGTGTCCTTTTACATCATTTTCGTTCTCTCCTGCATTATCAACTTATTTCTTTTCTTTTCTCACACTCATCGTCCTATCGTTATTATGTGGCATATTGTATGCACCTTCATTTTTGCCTAGTCACTCCCAGACTTATTTACGTTTCACCATGTGAATCGTAGTATTACAAGGCTTATTAGACAGCCGATAATACTTTTATCACTTAAGTCGCCTAGCCACCTTTGACAGAGACGGTCACTTTTAACACAAGGTGGTCTAGCACGATCGACAGAAAGAAAGTCAGATTGTCAGTCTGGGAAAGCCGTCTGAGGAAAGTTCAAAGTCACAGGTGATAATGAGGTAATACTTCCGCTGGACCATCTCTGTATCAATAATAGAGATAACCCGTCTGGGGAGATTATGGTGGGAAAAGTATTAGAAAGGAAATAAGTTCACCGATGTGGTTGGTGAATTTGCATAAGTGCAATTGGAGGTATTACTGCCATATTTGAAAGAGGTCACGAGTTTAAATTTTAAAACTGATATTTTAAAACACGCAGGGATAAGAAGGATTTAACACCCCGACCTACATAAATCTAAAGAGTCAGGATTGGTTTAAATAGAGAGCCTGAAATAAACTTTAGCTCTCATTGGAAAGCTGGTCGGAAATACCATATGGGACTTGGAGCGGAAAATGAGAGCTATAAACTAGCAAAGTCGGAGACAAAAAAATCAAGCTGCATTTTCAACAACGTCAAGTAATAACTTCCCTAAGCCAGAGAAAAGGATCGGACAAAGAATTCCAAAATTAAAAGTGACAGATCGAAGTATTTGGGCGTCTTTATAACTTAAATATAAGTATATAAACCAATAAAACGGTATTGAATCAGTTCTACAAATAACGGTTCACATGAAACAAGGGACGTTTCGGATTTTACCCTTCGTCAGCCACAAACTGGTGACAAAGACAAGAATTACATATAGGTACTACAAAAACATACGATGATGAGAAATATACAACAAATGGGCTATACAAGCAGATGGAAAAAGTAAACAACAACAGTGATGAGAGAAAAAGGAACAATAATAATACAAGAAAATCGTAAAATCTAAAAAAAATACCGAAACAAGAAAGTAAATAATCAACGAAACGAAAAAAAGAGAATTAACAAAACTTTGGAACAAGAAAAAGTTCACTGAGCTCGATCCAAAGATGCTGTGAAAGAAAGCCGTAGTATTCCGTCACATAAATCGCAAGGAAGTGACGTATGATAACGACAAAACAAAAGATATAAAAGGATACGAAACGAATCTAAACAAAAACATAAGAAGATAGATCTAAAAGACAACGAACAAAGAATGAAAACGAGAAAAGCTACCAGAATTTATGCAAAATGATGTTGGATATTCAAGCCATCAGGAGCTAAAACGCCCATTTGAAAAATAAGACGATTCTCCAACGAAAAGCGAGTTTTGTTATCACCGATACATGAAAGGAGGGCAGTAACATGAATATCGGAATTACCTGAATGGTCAGGCCTATTGAAATGAAGGGCCACCGGTAAATGTTTGCCATGATAGATGTCATTCAAGTGCTCACAAAACCTGTCTGCAAACGCCTGCCAGTTTCACCAATATAGGTAATGCCACACCTCTTGCAGATGATACCATAAATCAGGTTTCTGGATTCGCACGTAAAAGACTCTCCAATGATAAATTTTCCTTTCGGAAAAGTGACTGAGTTTGGAGTACAAACGGACAGCTCTTACATATACGGCGTTGGCACGGTTTAGTACCAAAGTATGAAGAGCTAGTATGTCGCAAGCGACTGTGTACAAGAATATCCCTAAAATTCCTATCCCTACAATATGCTACCAAAAGTGTATAACGAAACCACTCTTTGGTATCTTGATCAGAGTGGAGAATAGGCAGATGTCGAAACAGAATTCTCTTCACCGCCAGACAGCGAGGATGGAAAGTTAGAACCAGTTTGAGTCTGTCAGATTGGACAGAAGGTTTAGTAGTGAGTGCCGTCTGACGAGTGACGCGTGTGATACGATTAAGAGCATCAGATAAAACACGTTCTGGATAAAGACGTCGGCGAAAGAACTCGAGCATCTCTTGAGCTCGCTGATGAAAATCTTCGTCATCGTGACATAACCGACGCAAGCGAAGAAGTTGAGAAAAGAGAATGGAATTTTTACAACTAAGAGGATGCGATGAAGTATAAAGAAGGAAACCATGATCATCAGTAGCCTTATAATAGACAGACGTTTTAAGACAAGTAGGGCTAATAGTTACAGTGATGTCAAGGAAGTTCACTGAGGTCGTAGAGATTTCAGTAGCGAATTTGATGGCAGGATTGAAATTACCAACATAGTCAATAAATCGACGGAGGTCTACCTCAGACATGTCTGTAATGCCAATACCATCATCAATATAGCGGCGGTAAAACTCGGGTTATATTTATTTATTTATAACTTAAATGAGAACCGCATTTTTAAATACCAAAACTGGAGACTTAAGGAATCAGAGCACCCGTCATAAGAGGAAAACTAAAATTTCCGCGACCAAGGGTTCGAAGCATATAATCATAGTTGCTGTGTCCATTCATCTGGGCCAGGAGATTGTGTTCTCACAAACGTTAATTTGTGGTAAGTGTAAACATTTACTTTACAATGCGAATTTGACATGTCCGTACTTGCTACATGGTTATACAATGCATAGGAGGCTGGCAACCTCAACATATTAAAATGGTATGTTCATAAACCACTACAGCAAGCGCTGGTGTTGGCTTTATGCCAGTTTGCTCAGGAAAGCGAAAGCAGAAGCGACCCCAGTGTCGTGAAACGAATGTGTGTAACCCCACTACTTTGTTAAATCATTATGTCGGGATACAAATTTGCCCCAGCCAATCAACGCACAGTTGCTGAGCCGGAATAAATTACCTGAAGTTACGCCAGGAAAAACTTAAGCCCTGTTTTTTCGGATGTGGGTCGTGGCCATCTTGTTCACGCAAGATGGCGGAAGAAAACTGAATAAAATTAGGCTGTACGAGCAAAAGACGAAACTGCAGGAAACCAATCAGCTTGCTCCGCCAGGAACCAACCAAACGCTTTCCTTAACCAGTGGAAGTTACTTTACCTACCTATATAATCGGGCTGATTTTATGCATAATCACACATCACCGACCATGAAGCCAGAGACGACCGACTGAAGAGAGGAGCTGTCAACTTTGATTTATAGCTTACCTGAGGGCATCGACCTGCAGCCTGCTTCGCTAAGTCGAGTCAAAAACTGGCCTGTTTGAATCTTAGAGGGTAAATATATTTACGATAACCTTTAGGAAAATAGGCCTTCAGCAGGTATATAATGTTGGTATTTGTTGTGTGTCATTATACTACCTACACCTGTATATATTTTATATAAATTGTTTCAATATGAACGTATCAGGTTACTGATTGTATCTTAAGGGCATTAGGTATAATGATTGTATTTCCTGATATGATTGATGAAGACGAAGACTAATAGGACTCATACTTCAATCTATTGTCTCCTATAACTTCAGTCTATTATCTCAGATAAGACCAACTGAAATATAACCAAAACAGTCCTTGTTAGGACTCAATCTATTGTCTCCTATAACTTCAGTCTATTATCTCAAACCAACTGAAATATAACCAAAACAGTCCTTGTTAGGACTCAATCTATTGTCTCATCTAACTCCAATCTATTGTCTCCTATAACTCCCACCTGATTTATCACCAAACAGTCCTCGTCTCATATACTCCTATCATAAGAGCATAACAATATTGTTAGGATATATGTTACCAGCTTGTATAGCACTTGTCAGAGAGGGCCTGGTATATTCTAGGGGGAAGGAAATGGTTGTAGCACACCTAGGTGTACATATTATTGGATGTATTCCTGTATTGAATTTACATTATTGGATGTATTCATGTATTGAATTTATATTATTGAATGTATCCATGCATTAGTTTATCATAAAGAATGTTTTGCAAGTAGACACCTGTCTTGTCTCGCTATTGCTAAATCATACTGAGCCATGTTGTCATTCATCCTACATGCAGACACTGAGACACGCTCATATCATATACAATAGAAATAGGTGGGCTTGAGGACAGAAATTAGCCCCTATTTTTCCTTGTTACAGGTTTATTCGTGTCATCAAACCTGAGGTCGTATGTCGTGTCAATCCAGCTGCCTGGAACGTCGCAGGAGCACAGTGATTGCACAGGATCAACCTCTTTAGTCCCCCCTCAGTCTTGGGTGCGCTAACGAAACGATCATCAGCGGGTGTTTTGTGTCAACCAAACCAAGAAGGACAGACCTTTTAAGAGATGAGTACACATTAGTACCATTTCTGTCAGCATTGTGAGCAAAAGCTAGTGTCAGTGACGAGAAAGTGAATTAGCGTAGCAAGAGACAATAATAAGATTATAGCTGATAAATTATACGTAATTAACAGCACAGCTGATACATGTACTATAATTGAATAACAGCACAGCTGATATAATTTTTGTTCCTATAATTGGAAAACTTGTTGTAATATATTTACATATCTATATAAATATAAATATTTGTAAATCATATGTAAACTTACAAATTCATTACATTCCATTTTTCAACATTCACCCTTCAGCACAAGAGTAGATAGTGTATATACTAAATAAATAATAAGGAAATTGTATTTGAACGACTTGTCAATTTTATCAGTGTTAAGTAAAATCTGTTTCCTTGGTTTTTTTTAATATCACAGTTAGTTACACAGCGGAGGTGGCACTTTATGTCGGTCTCCTCTCTACTATTGTTTCGAGATCAGATCATTCACAGCCGTAACTAATTTGTGATACCAGTAGTTCTCTCAGACACTGGGACTTCACCATTTTCTGCAGAAATTCTATTTCTGTAATTGTCAGTACTATACTGATCTTAAAGCCAATAAAAACCTCACGCCACACTGGGGGCTCGTTCCTGGGATATTTCTGTATATCTTGAGCCATACTTAGTCTATTCATCTATCTACATTCTATCTTGTGCCACCCATAGATAACATAAGGAAATTTTTTGTTGTTGAGAAAATCATAATAGGATTTTTTTAAATAAAATTGTTTTCTTAGGAGGAGTACCATTTAGTACTCTGTAAATAGTTGATGCTCACAAAGTTGCACGGAAATTTTTTGTTCATTTAAATTAATTAAGTTTAATTACAATAATTTGGTTATAGTAAATATACATACCCTATCTAAGTAACGCCATGGCTGATCTAGTGAAGTTCAGAACTGCGATCATGCAGATGGGTAAGGAATTAAATTTGACAGGTGATGCTCTCACTCAGTATGTCACAACAGAAGTGGACAAACACATGGATAGGGAAGAAAGAAAGTTGCAATTAGAGACTGAAGCAAAGAAATTAGAGGCTGATAGAGAAGCAAAGAAATTTGAGGCTGAAGAAAGGAGGTTGCAAGCTGAAAGAGAAGTCAAAAGACTGGAAGCTGAGAGAGAAGACAAAAGACTGGAAGCTGAGAGAGAAGACAAAAGACTGGAAGCTGAGAGAGAAACCAAAAGATTAGAAATTGAAGCCAAGAAATGGGAGGCTGAAAATGAGGCAAAGAAAATTGAAGCTGAGGAAAGGAAATTACAAGCAGAGAGGGACCATCAGTTGAGATTAAAAGAGCTTGAAATTCAGGCAAATACTGGCAATAATGGTGGTAGCTCACCTCACTCTGAGAATAGCTCCATCCAGAGCACCTCAAGTGGGGCCATGAATTTTCATCTGGACCCATTTGTTGAAAAAGAAGACGCCATTGAGTCGTACCTGGATAGATACGAAAGACTTGCCACTACCTATGGCTTAGTGAAAGAAAAGTGGAGTCTTAAACTATCTCAGGGATTGAGAGGTGTGGCCTACGATGTATATTTGAAGCTCTCAAGAGATGACCAGGAAGATTATGAAATCCTGAAACAGGCACTGCTTGTGAGATATGAAAAGAACTCAGAATCATATAGAAAGAAATTCCGAACAGCTAAACTTCTTCCAGGAGAAAACTATCACCAATTCTCTGCTAGATTGGAAACCTATTTGGAAAAATGGAGTAGTTTAGGAAAGTGTCAGGATCTGAAAGAAATGATAATGATGGAGCAAATGAAAGAGCCCATGCCTCAAGAAATGAGGAAGTTTATCATGGAACAAGGAGCAGAGAGATTGGAAGATATTGTAACTGTTGCTGAGAGATATCAATCAGCTCAGGCAGAATTATTAGGAAATAAGAAGAAGCAGGGTGAAAACTTTAAATCATCACAAAACTATACCAAATATGAACAAAAGGACCATACCACAAGGAACAAACAAAGATTTGACCAAAAGGACAAAAACCCTCTAAGATCGGATAAGACACCTTACCGGAAGGAAGGAAAGTGGTGTAAAACTTGTTTAATGAGTAACCACAATACTGCGGACTGCAGAAGGAAGAATCCTCCTCATCATGCTGCATGTCTTACAACAGGAAAGCCGGGAAGGAAGGAACTGGCAGTAAGTCAGAAGGACTTCCATCATCCCCCTGTCTGTGAGGAAGTGACCGTGAATGGCACTCAAGTACTGTGTTTTTATGACACAGGCTTGGACTTTGATTCAGTTGTGTGCTCTTCTCTAGTGAGTCCTGACCAGATAACCACAGAAACAGTGGAAATCAGAGGACCGATCAAGGGAGTAAGAACCATGACATTACCCATAGCCCGAATCAACATAAGATCTCGCTATGTGGAAGGAGAAATCAAAGCAGCAGTGATGGACGACCCTATTTACCCTTTGATTTTGGGGTGTAGGTATGTTTTCCTTGGAGAACCTATAAAACCTGTAGTTATGGCAACAGTCCAGACCAGGGAAAGCTCCAGGAAAATGGAGGAGAATCCTATCAATACTCATCCAGAAGAGGTGAAAAAGGCTCAAGCAGCAGATAGCACCTTGAAGCCTTGTTTTGGCAAATTGCCTAAAGCACATAACCCTCCAGAGAAAGGAGACTTGTATATGAAGAATGGCCTACTATACAGAAAAGCTGGAACAGGATCTAAAGGGCATGGACAGCTTGTAGTGCCAAC
Organism: Oreohelix idahoensis; assembly: GCA_024509875.1. Lineage (NCBI taxonomy): Eukaryota > Metazoa > Mollusca > Gastropoda > Stylommatophora > Oreohelicidae > Oreohelix > Oreohelix idahoensis. The sequence goes on from JAMPIV010015062.1 coordinate 367,885, forward strand.
ATCTTACAGGGAGAAGGTTATGACGCTAGGACATGCTATACCCTTCAGTGGACATATGGGAATAGGGGCCACTGGACAAAGAATAGCCTGTCACTACTTTTGGCCAGGAATTACAGAGGACATAAAAAGATATGTAAGATCCTGTCCAGAATGCCAAAGAGTAGCTCTTAAGCATAGGACTGCACCAGCAACACTGGGAGAAATGCCTATTATGGGAACCCCTTTTGAACGTGTTGCAGTAGATATTGTTGGACCCCTTACTAGGACCAAGAAGAGAAATGCTTACATCTTAACCTTGGTTGATACTTGCTCTATGTGGGGAGAAGCAGTGGCCATGTCAGCTATAGATTCAAAGCACGTGGCAGAGGCCCTGTTGACAATATTTACCCGATTAGGTTTCCCGCATCAGATATTGACTGACAATGGGTCTCAGTTTAAGGGAAAGCTAACACAAGAAGTATTCAGGATATTTCAAGCCAGGCACTATCATTGTAGTCCCTACCATGCCCAGGGGAACGGTCAAGTAGAGCGGTTCAATGGTACGCTAATTTAAATCCTTAGAAAGCTGGCGAGTGAAAAACCTGACACTTGGGATACATACTTACCCGCTGCACTATTTGCATTTAGGGAAGTACCCCACAATTCAACTGGATTGGCTCCAGCTACATTGTTGTTTGGAAGACCAATAAAAGGCATGGACTGATGAAAAGGCAGAGGAAACAGTGACTTCCTCATACCAGTACGTCAACGAGTTGACATCTCGATTGAAAGCAGGTTGGAAACTGGCCAATGATAACTTAAGACAGGCCAGGAGGAAGCATGCTGCCTACTACAACAAAAAAGCAAAGGATAGGGAACTGGAGGTGGGTGAAAAGGTGTTATTACAGTTGCCAAGCAGCAATAATAAATTGCAGATTGGATGGCAGGGACCCTATGTCATACTGGAGAAACTTTCCAGGACCAATTATAAGATTGACAAGAAAGGAAAGGAGAAGGTATATCATGTCAATCTTCTTAAAAAATACTATGACAAGGAATTATCAGAAGTTGCACATATCATGACCCTAGCCATAGCAACTGAAATGCACGGTGAACCACTTCACTCTATGGAGTATCCACTCACAACTACAGAGGATTATGTTCAAGTAAATATTAGTGAACATTTAACTCCAGAGCAGAAGAAGAGGGTTCAGAAAGTGTTGGAAATCCATGCTGATGTGCTCACAGATAAGCCAGGTCGAACGAATCTGTTAGAGTACGACATGAAGGTTACAGACCCTACCCCAGTATGCATGAGAACATACCCTATACCCTATGCGAAAGCCCAAGCACTAAGGGAGGAAGTTGATTATCTGTTGAAGGAGAAAATTATCTCGAAGTCAGACTCTCCCTATAGCTCAAGTGTGGTGCAATTGAGAAAACCGAGTGGTGAACACAGGTTATGTATTGACTACCGGAAGCTTAATGCGATCACAGAATCTCAGGTGGATCCATTACCTGACACCAACCAGCTGTTCTCTACACTGAGTAAGGCTAGGTATTTATCGAAGGTAGATCTAAGCAAGGGATACTACCAAATACCAGTGAAACCAGAAGTTAGGAAAATGCTGGCATTTAGTACATCAGACGGACACTACGAGTTTAATGTACTACCCTTTGGGCTGAAAAATGCTCCCAGTATCTTTTCAAGAATGATGAGGAAATTGTTGGAACCTCTACAAAATCCCCATATCACTAACTTTATGGATGACATTCTTGTTGCTACAAACACATTTGAAGAGCATATAGTAGCGCTCTCCGTGTTGTTTGACAGACTGAGAGCCACTGGATTGACTGCACGTCCAACCAAGTGCTATATCGGTTGTAAGGAGTTAGAATTCCTAGGTCACACGATTTCTACAGGTCATATGTCTCCTGACCCAAAGAATATAGAGAAGTTAAAGAAGGCACCCAGACCTCAAACGAAGAAAGATGTGAGATCATTCGTGTCCTTATGTGGGTTCTATCAGAAATACATACCCCACTTTAACTCTCTGTGTGCACCATTAACTAACTTAACTAAGAAAGGACAGCCTGACAAAATCCAATGGAATGCTGATTGTGAAAAAGCTTACACAGAGCTAAAAGCAAAACTCACCAGCAAACCAATCCTTACGCTACCCGATATCACACAGGAATTTGTATTAAGGACGGACGCTAGCAGTATAGGTATTGGTGCAACTCTCTTGAAGAAATCAAAAGCCCTGCCGGAGGAACTTTTACCAGTCGCCTACGCCAGTAGGAAGCTGAATGCAGCTGAGTTGAACTACTCGACCATAGAGAAAGAATGTTTGGCTCTAATTTGGTCCATCGACAAATTTTCACCTTACCTATATGGGACACACTTCATTGTCCAAAGCGATCACCAGCCTTTAACTTTCTTGGCTGCATCTAAAAAGTTAAATTCGAGATTGTTAAGGTGGAGTTTGCTTCTGGCGCCTTATTCCTTTACCGTGAATTACATTCCGGGAAGAGACAATGTAGGAGCTGATTTTTTAAGTCGACACCCTTTTACTCTGGAAGGACAGACGCAAAATGATTAACTACAGCAGGTGTTTACACTTCAGCTATGACAGGTCACAGCTAGGAAAGGATGGGGGCTATGTCGTGAAACGAATGTGTGTAACCCCACTACTTTGTTAAATCATTATGTCGGGATACAAATTTGCCCCAGCCAATCAACGCACAGTTGCTGAGTCGGAATAAATTACCTGAAGTTACGCCAGGAAAAACTTAAGCCCTGTTTTTTCGGATGTGGGTCGTGGCCATCTTGTTCACGCAAGATGGCGGAAGAAAACTGAATAAAATTAGGCTGTACGAGCAAAAGACGAAACTGCAGGAAACCAATCAGCTTGCTCCGCCAGGAACCAACCAAACGCTTTCCTTAACCAGTGGAAGTTACTTTACCTGCCTATATAATCGGGCTGATTTTATGCACAATCACACATCACCGACCATGAAGCCAGAGACGACCGACTGAAGAGAGGAGCTGTCAGCTTTGATTTATAGCTTACCTGAGGGCATCGACCTGCAGCCTGCTTCGCTAAATTGAGTCAAAAACTGGCCTGTTTGAATCTTAGAGGGTAAATATATTTACGATAACCTTTAGGAAAATAGGCCTTCAGCAGGTATATAATGTTGGTATTTGTTGTGTGTCATTATACTACCTTCACCCGTATATATTTTATATAAATTGTTTCAATATGAACGTATCAGGTTACTGATTGTATCTTAAGGGCATTAGGTATAATGATTGTATTTCCTGATATGATTGATGAAGACGAAGACTAATAGGACTCATACTTCAATCTATTGTCTCCTATAACTTCAGTCTATTATCTCAGATAAGACCAACTGAAATATAACCAAAACAGTCCTTGTTAGGACTCAATCTATTGTCTCCTATAACTTCAGTCTATTATCTCAAACCAACTGAAATATAACCAAAACAGTCCTTGTTAGGACTCAATCTATTGTCTCATCTAACTCCAATCTATTGTCTCCTATAACTCCCACCTGATTTATCACCAAACAGTCCTCGTCTCATATACTCCTATCATAAGAACATAACAATATTGTTAGGATATATGTTACCAGCTTGTATAGCCCTTGTCAGAGAGGGCCTTGTATATTCTAGGGGGAAGGAAATGGTTGTAGCACACCTAGGTGTACATATTATTGGATGTATTCCTGTATTGAATTTATATTATTGGATGTATTCATGTATTGAATTTATATTATTGAATGTATCCATGCATTAGTTTATCATAAAGAATGTTTTGCAAGTAGACACCTGTCTTGTCTCGCTATTGCTAAATCATACTGAGCCATGTTGTCATTCATCCTACATGCAGACACTGAGACACGCTCATATCATATACAATAGAAATAGGTGGGCTTGAGGACAGAAATTAGCCCCTATTTTTCCTTGTTACAGGTTTATTCGTGTCATCAAACCTGAGGTCGTATGTCGTGTCAATCCAGCTGCCTGGAACGTCGCAGGAGCACAGTGATTGCACAGGATCAACCTCTTTAGTCCCCCTCAGTCTTGGGTGGGCTAACGAAACGATCATCAGCGGGTGTTTTGTGTCAACCAAACCAAGAAGGACAGACCTTTTAAGAGATGAGTACACATTAGTACCATTTCTGTCAGCATTGTGAGCAAAAGCTAGTGTCAGTGACGAGAAAGTGAATTAGCGTAGCAAGAGACAATAATAAGATTATAGCTGATAAATTATACGTAATTAACAGCACAGCTGATACATGTACTATAATTGAATAACAGCACAGCTGATATAATTTTTGTTCCTATAATTGGAAAACTTGTTGTAATATATTTACATATCTATATAAATATAAATATTTGTAAATCATATGTAAACTTACAAATTCATTACATTCCATTTTTCAACATTCACCCTTCAGCACAAGAGTAGATAGTGTATATACTAAATAAATAATAAGGAAATTGTATTTGAACGACTTGTCAATTTTATCAGTGTTAAGTAAAATCTGTTTCCTTGGTTTTTTTTAATATCACAGTTAGTTACACAGCGGAGGTGGCACTTTATGTCGGTCTCCTCTCTACTATTGTTTCGAGATCAGATCATTCACAGCCGTAACTAATTTGTGATACCAGTAGTTCTCTCAGACACTGGGACTTCACCATTTTCTGCAGAAATTCTATTTCTGTAATTGTCAGTACTATACTGATCTTAAAGCCAATAAAAACCTCACGCCACACCCAGACTCAGAATGTAGCAGCGAGATGATTACCTACCATGTGCCTATGATGTATAGTATCATTTTGTGAGATATGTGTACTTTTATAATGTTAGTTCAGGCAAAAGCCATTGCACTCGCGCTGTCCAGACACATTTTCTAATTTAAGTAACCAGAAGAATAATGTGATTTATAATCATATTCCCTGAGCTATACTGTATATGCGCAAGGAGAATAAAAATTCAGAGAGACCCAACTGGTGGAAGGACAGCGAGACAATGCGCCTGTTAATCTTCTGCCCACAAATGTACTTAGCACGGGAATGTGTTCTTTTATTGTTCCTATAGTTCGTGGTACGAGACTACATTACTGTTCGTGGCAGGAAGTTACACTTACAAGAGACCAGTCTGAAGTACGAGTCTTCGCCACTTTCTTGTGATTCAAGAAACTGGGTTCGACACCAACTACCTACAATAATAAGAGAAGGGACCTAAATTGTGCAAGAGCTAAGACCCACGAATGGACACTGGTTTCTGCCTTATTTGGAGCTTGGATTTTATATATAAGCCTGTATATGCGAAAAGAGCCCTCATTCAGAGAGACGAAAGACTCGACAAACAACGTTAATCTTTGCCCACATGTACTTAGCCGCAAGTTTCTTTTTTGTTAACTATAGCGTGGTACGAGACAACGGACAGGAAGTTACACTTACAACAGTCTGAAGTACAATTCGCCACTTTCTTGTGATGAAGAAATGGGTTCTTAAACCTAAAATTACCTACAGTGGACACATTGTGAAGACACCCACATGGACATTAGGAGTGGATTTCATATATAAGCCTCTAGAAAAGAGCCCTCATTACGAAAGACTCGACAAACAACGATTGCAGTACTCCGCAAGTTGATTTATGTTAACACAAAGCAAATAATCAACAGTTACAGTTTAAGTCTCGATGAGAGCGCATGTATTAAACGCCCTAAAATTATCTTCATCCATATTTATTTTAAATATATATATGATATATATAAATTTATATATGTTATTTTAAATAATATTTATATATATTATATATATATGAGAGCGCATATATATATATATAATATATATATATATATATATATATATATATATATATATATATATATATATATATATATAATATATATATATATATATATATATATATATATATATATATATATATACAGCCATAGAGCCAAAAATACTTATAACAGGAACTTTGCTGGATTAAACCAGCTAGAAGCTCGAACAAGCCACACCGTTGCTTAAAACTTCACAAAAGGTGACGAATCAGAAATAAGTTAATAGTGCTCTGCCCTATGCAGCATTGTTCTTGACTTCTGAATTATCTTGTGAACACTAATTTAAGATAGAAGCATCATTATCCTTCTATCTACAACTCTGCCAAGAGTAACCTTGTGCGAAGGTAGACACCTTTGAAAACCAATTTTAAATACTCCTGAGTTTTGGCCATTGGTGGACCACTACTGCCGAGCAAAGGGGAGGCAAATCCCGCGACATCAACACAGTAAGATTTATTCATGTTCTTATAAGTGTCTTATCAACACAGTTACATTTATACATGTTCAAATAAGTGTCTTATCAATACAGTAACATTAATACATGTTCTAATAAGTGTCGAATCAACACAGTAACATTAATACATGTTCTAATAAGTGTATAATCAATACAGTAACATCTATACAGGTTCTAATAAGTGTATAATCAGCACAGTAACATTTATACATGTTCTAATAAGTGAATAATCAACACGGTAACATTTATACATGCTCTAATAAGTGTCCAATCAACACGCAACACAGTAACATTTATACATGTTCTAATAAGTGTCTAATTAACACAGTAACATTTATACATGTTCTAATAAGTGTCTCATCAACACAGTAACATTTATACATGTTCTGATAAGTGTCTAATCAATATATTAGCAACAATAAAAGTTATAATCAGTGTCTAATCAACACAGCAACAATAATAAATGTTCTAGTAAGCCTTATTGTATGGCTCTGAAACACGGAGAGTAACAACAGCAAGTATAACAAACAAGTAACAGGCTTTCATAAATGGGTGCTTGGGTAACGTCGACGGACTGAAGCAGCATGATAAGATCGCCAGTGAGGTACAGACGGAAAAGTGGACAAATACAAATGGAACAAGAGGCGAGGAAGAGACGCCAGTGTTGGATAGGGCACACATTGGGGGAACGTGCTGATAGCATCACAAGGCAGTTCTTAATCTGGAACTCGCAGGATAAGAGAAATAGTGGGAGATATCTAAAAACATGCTGAGAAGGGAAATGGAGACATATATGAAAGGATAAAGAAGATTTGGAGCAATCTTGAACGGATGGTACAGGACAGAACTGCCAGGTAGTTTATTCTCTGTTATTCATTGTCATCTTCTTTGTTCCTCCTTTATCTACTATCTTCCAACTCTTCATCGTTTCTTTGTGCGATGAAGAATCTGTCGCATCACTGCTTTAATGAAGTTAGAACATGCCAATGTATAAGAAAAAAAAGGATTTCAGGAAAAAATGTAAGACTTTGATTCAACAACAAACTCTTTGTAACACGAACTTGACATTTGACATGAAACATCGTGTTTTATGGTTCCATTTCTGGTCATAAATTGTTCAGTTAATTTTGTGAAGCTTTCAGAGAGGAAGCGATGTAAACAGAAGAGAAATTAATGTACACACAATATAAATTGCGCCCAATTTGTTTGAATATTTTCCGTGCTGAATACACACACACATCCTCTCTCTCTCTCTCTCTCTCTCTCTCTCTCTCGCTCGCTCGCTCTTAATCTTAGAGATTTTTAAGAGCCATGGTAACACAGTGGTTAGTGCACTGGCTTCCGAGCTCAGTGGTCTATTGTTCGATTCCCAGTTGAGGTCGGATATTTTTTAGACCGCAAATGGCTCCGGGGTTTACCCAGCCTCATGAAATGGGTACTAGAGCAACTCTGGGACTGTTAAAGGCAACCGGAGTAATGCTGACCACATCACCCCGAGTGTGCCGTATGGTCAAGAAAATATGGCCCTAACATCTAATTCCCAATATACCTCAGTGGGTATGTAACGGGATCTTATCCCTCTCTTAATCTCTTGGTTTCGTATTTAATTGTATTTTTTATGTGGGAGTGGAGAGTTATACAGTAGATAAAGACGAACAAATGACGTAACGGAATGAACGGAGAGTCGAAGAGATCAGTAAATAATTACGGACGGAAAAGATTGAAAGACCGGAATACTGAGAAGAAACGCACGAGAGAATTGACGAATCACTAGATAGCATTATACATTTCCCAGTTTAGTTTCCTGTTCCCTCGAGCAAAGCTTAAGAGACGACTTGCAGCAGGTTGTGCACCAGGTTGGCAACTTGAACATGTGTAACAAATTGTTATATAAACCATGACTGCGGTAGCAGATGAATGCTTTAGAGCAGACTTCCTACAAGGTGGTCGTCTGCAGTGGGGGCTCCATCTTTCATTTGGAGAGGAAATGTAAATGCTGACGATAATTATGACAAATTATTGCAATTTTTTTTATATTTTTGTACGTGAGAGTGCGTTGCAATTTGTAACCTAGGGAAATAAGACCCTGAAAAATTGCTACAATTTTATATTTGTTGGTTTTTTTTTCCTCCGAGTTTGGTGGATATACTTTAATGCTTTGTATTTTTTCAATCATTGTGCTTGTATAAATAACCAGATATGGCTATTATCTTATAATTCTTCGTTCTTCATTGTTGGGGTTAAAATTTACTGACAACATCCTTCTAAACCAGGATTTCTTAACCTTTTTTTTTTTAGCCATAGACCCTTCGATTGTCCGATGAAGGCTACGGGCCCCTTTGATTGTCCGATGAAGGCTTGGGCCCCTTCATGTCAAAAAATGTACATAAAAGCATACTTGAAAATAGTATATTTAAATTGTTAGGTTATGTACACGGACCCCCTGAAATCCATTCACAGACCTCCACGGGGTCCATGTACCACAGCTTAAGGAATCCTGTTCTAAACCAGGGGTTCTCAGTTTTTTTTCCTCATGGCCCCCTTCTGTGCCTCATTTACCTTTGGGACCCCCCTCATTGTCGCTGTTAGCTGGAAAAAAGGTACTTTACAATCTTACTGTGGCCCCCTTTAAAATATTGCATGGGCCACGTTGAGAACCACTGTTCTAAACTTTCTATTCCATATTCTACGCCTGACAATTAAATATTCTACGCCGGACAATTAAATATTCTACGCCGGACAATTAAATATTCTATTTGTGTGTGTTTTATTTTCATATCTTAAATACTCATACTTGGGGGTCGGAGTGGCTAAGAGGTATGGCGTCCGCCTCGAATTCTAGAGGTGCCGGGTTCGATTCCCAGCTGAGAGAATATAATTTATAGTCTCCCGGGTAGTGAGATCGGGTGCCTAGCCTTCTCAAATAAAGGCGAAACAATAGGAGGTCCCGTGTGCAAGTTGCGCACGTTAAAAATCCCCCGGCAGCTGGAAATCGTAAAGAGTAGGCCGTAAGGCCGCTGCACTGGCAAAATTTAAAAATCAGAAACCTACCCACCACAAAAATATTTATAGATTGCATGATTCCTATATACATACAGTGGGATTCTATCCGGTGCTACGGAGTTCGTGCATTGTACTGAGATCCTCATTGTGTGATGTAAGGGAGACGATCAGAGCACTGGTGGAGTTGTCCGTGTGCAATGAAAATAGTCCTTAAAACCAAATCAAACCAAACCAAACCAAATACTCATACTTATAGTATTAATTAAAAATCAGAATCTTCATTTGTCGAGTCAGTGCTATTGTATGGATGTGAAACATGGACGATAACAATTAGGAAGCTACAGACTTTCATAAGTGGATCCTTGTGTAGAAGGATTGAAAATTGTGGCAAAGTCACAATGTGGAACTGATAACAAGAACCAGACAAATGCCTAGTGGAACAAGAGATGAGAAGATGCTGGCGATGGTTGGGGCACATAATGAGGAAATCTGTTGGTAGCATCACTAGGCAGTCCTTGTTGTGGAATCGCCAGGGCATGAGAAGTAGATGCAAAGTAAAGAACACACGGTGATGAGAGCTAGAGGTATAAATTAACAATTATGAGGAAGATATGGGAAGACCTTGAACTGCTGGCACACAGCAGGAGGACTTGGCATGTGTTGGTTGATAGACTATGCTACTTAGTGAGCTATAGGATGATGCGAGACAGAGAGAGACAGACAGAGAGACACAGAGAGACAGACAGAGAGACAGAGAGACAGAGAGAAAGAGAGAGATTGTATTATTTATTTTTTTTTAAAGTAAATAAATATTTTACAACGTGAAAAGTGTTCAAGAGAGTTTTTGTGAGGAAGAGTTAATGCATATTTTACAGATTGTGTGAATGAGTATGCAGATGTGTATCTGTGACAGCGAATATAGATATATGTAAAGTACTTGATACAGAGTGTAAGACATAATATGCACATGTGGCATATGAAGAATGCACATACGAGTAAATGTGTAAGCCTACATGGGTACGGGAGAGACGAAAGCGATGTTTAAGAAAGTATGTGGGAGAAATTGTGTAGGAGTCTATATGTGCCTGCAAGAAAATATGTCTGCAGTAATATTTGTGTGAGAGAGAATGTGTACGTATAAGGATGACAGAGCGAGTGAAACATAAGGAAAATTACCAAAAGAGAGAATTATATCATCTAGTACTACAATTACAAGGCGTTAAAGCTGGATACCAAACTTATACTTCGCTGCAATATTTTACGAAGGCAATCGCATTGCTCCCTCTCTCTCTATCTCTCTCTCTCTCTCTCACTCATTCACTCACTCTCTCTCTCTCTCTCTCTCACACACACACACACTTTTTTTGGCTTCTCCTTTTACGAGAGATGTCGAGAGATATTTCCCGAGAGAAATGTATTGTGAGAGGTATTTGTCTCTTCTGTTCTGGACAATGTAAAAGTAGATAGTGGGACGTCCTGAACAGTTATACGGAAGAGCTGCGATGTTCATAATGTGTTGCTCAGACACATTAGTGTAGCTGTCGATCAAACAATATTAGCGCCTTGATAAACATATTCCAGAACATTATCGTGTCTGTTTGTACCACTAATCCTTTTCGTCCCGTCCGTACTACCATCCATCTTACCCTGCCTGTATCACCCTCCCTCTTGCCTCTTTTGTGCCACCTTATCTCTCTCCCTGTATGTACCACACTCCCTCCCGCTCTTTTTATACCACCCTCCCTCCTGACTTGTTGTGACGGAACGAATTCGTCAATTTACCGTTTCAATCCTTATCCTTTCATTTTTTATTCTTATATTCGTTCACTTTTTTTTTCCATCAACCACTATCTTAGAGCTTAATGTTCCCCGCTACCCCTATTTGTGGGAGTAACTCATACTTCTGTCTCTTTCTGTTTTTTTCTAGTCACAAACATTTTGAGTAAGAGTGTCACTCACTCAATGATCTAGTTATTATGATCTTAGAAAGTCTAGCCAGGAGAGGATTTCAGTTTGATTTCTTAACAAAATCCCTCTTTAGTTTATGCTAGTAACTAACCTCAGAAATGAGATATCTGAGGAAGGTGGTTGAAGTAACAAGAAGAGACATGGTACGCAACCAGACGATACGTCAAGGCCTTAAATCCCACCCCCTGCAGACCCAAGTAGAACAGTACCAACTAAGATGGTTTGGCCATGTCTGCAGAATGGGAGAAGACCGGCTACCACGACAAGCATGGGAAACAAAGAGCCAAGGATCCAGACCCCCAGGACGACCCAGAGTCCGCTGGGAGGACAACATTAGACAATCTTTGAAGGACCGAGGACTAGAATGGAACCAGGCCAGAAGGAAGACAGCCGATAGGATAGTCTGGCACTCTCTCTTCCAAACCTCTACACCTCACGGTAGAAGGGGAACGACTAAGTAAGTAACTAACACTAGACAGACTGCCATTGTTTCTCATACTGCCACTAGAGCAGAGCTCACTATTAAAGATCGTAAACCTGGGAACCAGACACTTTCTCACCTTTCCGGGAGGCATGCTTGCATATTATTCGACCAGCACCGCTTCATCGGGTATAACAAAGCGTAAATGTCAGCAGAATGCACCACGCATCGGATACAATATGGCTGGGAAATCTTTAACAAATCTTCCAAGTAAGATGATGCAAGATGAATGATGTCACGTGCCAAAGTAACAGCGAGAATGTTCAGCTAAAATCTCTGCTTGGATTAGACAAGTCGGCGCATTTTTGATCCACAAAATACAGATATTTAATAAACACATGTGACATCAACCGGGAACAATTCAAATGACTGCACCCTACTAGGCTGAAGATAGGAGGCCACTGAGTCGCGGAGCGTTAAAAATATCAAAATATACAGCTACGTAACGGGCGCTGCACTGTTCGTATATTCTACAGTCTCAGGTGGTCAAACCACATGATATTTAAAAAATGGTTTTCAGAAGATCTCTTTGCTGGAAGTGTTCTCGAGCCAAATTCTAACAGACGTCAAAAGCACGATCGGACAAAAACTAAAACATCTATCCAGAGATAATACCCTATATCTGATTCTAGGAGGAGAAAACGTCATACGATAAATTATCTAAACCAACTTAATTTTGCTAATAGTTGCGCGATAAATTTACTTGAATAAATATCTGCATTTTATATTTGTAAATATAAAACAAGTCTGGAATGGACTTCACCGCTATACATCGGATTCGTGGTGTGACAGTGAGTTCGTCACTTTAAGAATTATCACTTCTAACTAAAACAGACTATAGCTTGGTTGATAGGAATTTGTCAAAAATAAAAAAAATTAAACCATAAATTTATAGTAGAAACAGACCATGATAGTAATAGCGTAGATTAGTTTTTATCCAATCGTGAGCTCAGAAAATTTAGAACAGACGCGATTTCCCCAGCGGCCCAAAAAAAGCTTTTGGTGAGTACACGTCTAGTTATGAAGACAAGCAAGATGTGCTGAAAACGCAGTGGTTTACTGCACGCAAGTTTATTCAAATAGAAGAATTAGCAATTCCAAGGATGATAATATGTTCTCTTCAAAGTGCATTTATGTGGTTGTATTCTATATTGGAAGACTGTAAGTAGTCGCAACTAATTACTCTACATTAATTGACATGTCGAGATTAAATGAGTGTTACTGATTAAGAAATGAAATAATGGCTGAAGGTTTTCCTTTAAATGCATACGCAGGATTGATTTGTCCTGCTGAAGCAATGCCAGGTCAGGATGAGATATAGCTATTTTATAACCTGAAGAAGCAGAGTAATCTACATTGAACTACTAGTATGCACTTGCTTGCAAAAAAATGGCATTAAGAACAGGAAAGAATTTCCTATGAGTAGAACCCGAGTGGTCCATGTGAAGTAAGAAGCCCATACAGCAGGATTTTGGGAAGGAATATGCTCGGATGAATATTTGAAATATGTATTTTATGAAGTTTTGCCATATTGACTTGTAAATAAGTTATGGACAATAAAAATTCCATCTTGAGACTAGAGGCAGGTTGTCTCTCCATTTCTTTGCTACATATCTATGGAATGAAGGAAAGTATGACTGATAGAAACAAATGCTAAACTAATTACTGCTCTAAACAAATACACCTTAGAGGACCATCCCAGAACCTGGTACAACCTTAAGTCTGTTGAAGAACAATTTCCATATATAGCGTATAGGCTAGTCGATTAACTAGACTCTTCGTATAAAACAGCAACCCCCAACATACCCCGGCCACACATTACAATATATGGTGCCCGTGCCCAGTCCTTTAAAAAGAGCAGAAAAACAGATTAAGCATTAACGAAAGATGGACCAATTAATGGAAGGTTTCCAGCAAATCAATGTAGAGCAACAACACCAACCACAGAACCAGCCCGCACATGCACAAACCACGATTAACACGGAATAAATAAGACTGGAAAATGCATCTACAACAAGGGTATAGGCAGGCCAGCCAATACAGCTATGGTTTTAGCTATGAAAATACCTGGACAATGCACGACAAACACGTTCCGCGCCACCCGCCCAATTTAAACAAGAGAAATGAATATTGTCTGCCAGGAAGTTATCCTAAAGTCGACGCACATCCCACTGCCCCATATAAATATGTATATTGCTCGCATACTAGAGGCTATTATGCTGTAGGCCTACAGAAACCTAATGCATGTTATACTGAAAAGGAAGAAATGTTGTACAACCCTGCAACGGGAGGTTACTATACCTCTAAGAACGTACACAGACGAAGCGAAAACCCTTCATATGAAGGAAACAGAAAATTCTACAGCCCAGATGAAGATGATGACATTTGTTCACCCCATCGTAAAGTAACATACGCGGATAAGCGAAGTTACAGTGTTGACAGTAGAAACAACACATACCAACGTAAAAGTCGTCCTCAGTCTGATAGAGATAGACGCATTCTTGACTACCAGACATACGAAAAACCATATAACACATGGCAGAAACGGAGGTATCCGATCCACGCTGTTCCCCGTTCGAATCCCCGTCACACAAAATCCCATGCCCCCACGAGACAACCACCATCTCTATTATCGCCACAGAGAAACATAAAGCAGATCACGTATACTACCATCGATCAGGTATAAGGACAATGAGACAATGCGCACGACAGCAGCTAACAAACACTGGAACACATTGAATAAACGAGCTCAAAGAATGACAGTAAGAAATTTCATTACTGTGGTTCAAAACAGAAAGTTATGGGAATTCAAAAACGTAACGTCCAAGAACGGACAAGTTTGCCTCATAACAACAGACGACGGATGGAGAGCACACATCGGTCCTATAATACCAGGAAAGCCAACAAAACAAGTACCAACGGGAAACAACACTAAAATGATTCGTACCAGAACACTGACAGAGATAAACACTGTAGCGTTACCACCACGAAATAACAAAGACGTCAAGAGAGACAAGAATACAGTTGAGAAAAGTAATTCTGAATATAAAAATCTGACCAACACGCATAACACTAGTAAAACGGTTGAACCTAACATGGTCTGCGTCGCCACACAGACGGACACTAACACGCCAAGGAAAATTTGCAACCCACAAAATACAGTACAACGGTCAGCCATTCAAACAATTTCTACTCAAAATGATGACGACAAAATGTCATGTGTATCGGACTCAGATAGTGGTATCGAGTCAATATTCAGCGCCCCACTTGTAGACAGCGCCCCACTTTCAGAAGTCTACACCACGGTTGAGTCCTCTTTTCCTGAGCCTCCTGTTGCTACAGTTGTAAAACTACCACAACCGCCAGTCATGTCACCTTCAGCTACAGTACAGCAATTGGCGTCTTCTCCAGTTTACCACCAATCTGTCACCATCAACAGTGAGTCAAATACTGTACCTACGGTCAGTTCCAGTGTCAAAAGCCTGTATCTCCCAAAATCCGAGACATCGCCTCCTGTCACCATTTAATAGAATTGCCACAGAACGATGTCAGGCGAATAGTCAGGGCAAAACGCAAACATGTTCACAAACCAAAAGATGTACTAGCCACACATCCCCAGACCACATCACAGTCGGTACCAGTTTCTTCAGCTTACCACCACCCTGTCAACATCAACAGTGCACCAATTACTGTACCCACTATAAACAGTGTCAGCGTACCGCAGAACCAGGTCAGGCGAAAAATCAAGGCAAAACATACACCTACTTCCAAACCAAAAGATGTAACCGCCGCACATTCCCAATCTACAGTGAAATCATCACCGTCTTCGTCGATGTCCTCAGCGCCCAAACAATCAGCAAATATCGTATCACATGAAACACCCACAGTTACTCAATACGATGCTCGTCTAACCAGTCGGGACATTGCAATGTTGGAAATGGCAGAAAGGATGACAGAAAAAATGAAAGACCTCGCGAAAGAATTCACGAAGCTGTTCTAAAACACAACCAAGTGTTTATGTGCATGCTTATCCATGCACGGTCAACGCAAATGTGAAATTACTGTTTGATAATGTTTTAACTTTCCCATATACGGTACTCTCTTTTCAGCCTGTATGAAATGTACTGCCTCAGTTCAAACTATAAATGACTTATTGCCAGAATGAGATGACAGAACCATAACCAGCAAGTACCTTACCTAATCAAGTCACTGTGGTAAAGTGGGATGTTATAAATTTTTATAGGGGACTTAGTGTACTGACTGAGATCAGCTGTGAAGGTATCTGTATCTAATAGGTGTAGTGTTTTACAGATAACCTTACTTGCTACCACATTATGCCTCAGTCAGAATTATTCTGGAATATTGTGATGACTACGTTAAATGTCTAGGGTATGTATATGATGAAGTGTAAGTCACAACAACAACAGACAGATAAACAATTTAATTTATTCCACCACACTTGACAACACTGTGACACTCACACACATGTACCATTCTATAAGACTATCTTAAATGAGTCACTGGTAAATTTTCAAATATCAATATGTATTAAGCACTTTCATTAATATATATGTCCTGATTCAACTACAAAGTGAATCAGGAATCACAATCAGTTGTAATTACAATTTATATGTACAGAATTTATCAATAAGAACCTTGAAGTGACATATTTTATTAATATTATCCTATGTGTGTCAGTTGTGTAGTAGTAATATGAGGTAATACTGGTTTTGTTTTTTCAAGCTATGTTGTTATTTGTCATCATGACTTCAAGTGTTTGTTTATCTTGTAAGTAGTATGGGGAAAAGTTCACAGCTCCTATCAATTTAAACACTGTATTTTCCCTCTGGTTTATTATAAAGTCAGATTTTGAGGGGGGGCATAATGTTGAGCTCCACGGGCCACATAGGCTTATCTTTCGTGATGGCGGCAGGAAAAGACTCCTCTGCTCGATAGCCTCCCTGTGTTCTGGAGACACCTCACTGGTCACTATCTGGACCCAGGAGTATGCTGTCAGCCTCTAGGTTCAGCAAAGCTCCGACCAGGTGCTGCTCAATAGCGTTAGGACCACGGTCCCACAATTCATGGAATAATACACAGTTACGTTGACTGGCAATGAATATAGCACAATTTCGATCTGCCGATGTCCCAGGCTTTTATTTAGAAAAATATGCACTGGCGCTCAACGCACTGGTTCTGTAGTAAGTTTATTTGAACATGTGGTGGTGACCTGACGCCTCTGATTGACTATATTCGCGGGTCTAACCAATCGTGCCATGTTTACCCAATCGTTTGAAAAAAAGTACTCCTACTCCCGTTTCCCCTGACAACAAAAGATAGTATTTATAGCCCGACTAATCGTGTTTAGCCTTACATTTCTTGCGCTCCAATCAAATCGGATTTAACATGGAGACCCATTTCCCGTACAATGGTGGGGTGAAAATCTGCCACTGAGCGATTCTGATTTGGGTGTTGTCTGACATCCCTCACTATTTCTTTTGGCTATAATTTGGTAATTCCTAGACTATTTGCGTAACGTTTAACATATTCTTTGTCAGCAAGTCCTAAGGAACCCACATATACAAATTTAAAGGAGCTAAGTGGCTGCGTTCAAAATATGCATTTTCTTCTACCTCCTGTTTACTTCGAATACGATGTGGTGTCTGGGTACTGTAATGTTTTCAAACGTAAACCAGTATAATGTCATGTTTCCTAATAAGCGTTTTGTGAGTTTTTAAAAACTAACTCTCGTGTGTGTAGTGTTTTTTATCACTGTCGATTTGAAAAAAGCTAGTGCTTGTGGCCTTACACGCGTGATGGTAGTAATTGTGTATCGCGAGACTGTGGTAGTATTGCCTGCGTTCCGGCTTTCAGCCTCTCCCTTTCTTTCTATCTTTAGTCCATCTGTCTTTCGTTTTTTTTTTTGGTAACGTAGTGTATAAAATGACATGAATGGAATTTTAAATCTAGGTCATCTTGCGTATCTCAAGGTTTTTCTTAGAAATGGAGTACACATTTTATTGTGTTGGGGAAACGCGTGTATGCTGCAGAAGGCTTTTACTATCAACGTGAAACGTTACAATTTGCAGACGCAGGAGAAAACAAGGGGGATTTCGAGTACAGTCATTGTGACAGCACTGTTCTTTACCATTCTTCTTTCCTTTTATTGAATTTATGTGTTAGGCTTTACATTTACCTGATAATTTATATATGTGGATTAGAATTTCTCACGACAAATCCTCCCCACTTAAAACAGACGTTATATGTCAGTCTATAATTCTATATACACATAGAGAAATTTATTATTATTCCTGGGGTTTAGGGTGATTTTCATCACACGGATGGCGGCTTAAAAAATCCGCTCCCAGATTTGTTTTTCCACTTATATACTCTATGCTAAACTCAAATGGCTGCATCAATAATGACCAACGGAGTAATCTAGAATTCTCATGTCTAGCCTGTGCTAGAAACGATAAAGGTTTGTGATCCGTTTGCAACTTAAATGCCTTCCCATACAGATAAATATTGAATTTCTTTATCGCCCATATTACTGCAAGACATTCTTTTTCGCTAGTTGAGTAATTGGTTTCAGCTTTATTCAACTTTCTGCTAGCATATGCCACTGGGCTTAATTCCCCATCCAATGCATCTGATTTCTGTAGCAGAGTCGCACCTAACCCAATATTACTGGCATCCGTCCTTACTATGAATTCTTGACTTAAGTCAGGTAATTTCAAAATAGGTTTACTTGTGAGCTTTTCCTTCAATTCTTGGTAAGCCATTTCACATTGTGGTGTCCATGTAATTCGATCTGGATGTCCTTTACGTGTCAAATCAGTTAACGGTGCACATATGGAATTAAAGTTTTTGATATACTTCTGGTAGAAACCACATAATGAGACAAAGGATCTCACATCTTTCTTGGTTTGTGGTCTCGGGGCTTTCTTTAGTTTCTCTAAATTCTTTGGGTCAGGGGTCATGTTTCCCTGATAAACTGTGTGTCCCAAGAATTCTAATTCTTTACATCCAACGCAACATTTGGTTGGTCGGGCTGTTAAATTCGCTTCCCTAAGTCGATTAAACAGCATGTTCAGAGAGTCAATGTGCTCCTCAAATGCTTCTGTTGCTATAAGGATATCATCCATGAAATTTGTGATGCATGGGTTATTCAGAGGGTCCAATAATTTTCTCATCATTCTAGAGAAGACACTAGGCGCATTCTTCAATCCAAATGGCAATCTATTAAACTCATAGTGTCCTTCTGAGGTACTAAAAGCTAGGTATGGTCTAACCTCAGGCTTTACTGGAATCTGATAGTATCCTTTACTCAGGTCCACTTTTGAGAAATATTTAGCTTTATTTAGTCTGGCAAACAACTGATTTGTATCCGGCAATGGATCCACCTGTCCTTCTGTAATAGCATTCAGTCTCCTGTAATCTATACAGAGTCTATGTTCTCCAGAGGGCTTCCTTAAGAGTACAACACCGGAACTATACGAAGATTCACTGTGTGAAATAATTCCTTCCTTCAACAAATAGTCTATCTCTTCCTTCAAAGCTTTCTCCTTAGCAAAAGGAATCGAATATGGTTTCATACAGACAGGTGTGGAGTCTATCAGTTTCATATCATATTCCAATAAGTTTGTATGCCCTGGTCGGTCTGTTAACACCTCTGCATGATTATCTAGAACCTGTTGCACTCTCTCTTTCTGAGTTTTCGTTAAATGTGTACTGATTTTCACCTGTGCCGCTGTCTCACAGGGGTGTAATGGATATTCAAATGATGAAAGTGGTTCCTTTTTCATCTCCATGGCAATGGACAAGGTCAACAAGTGTGTCTCTTCCTGATTTTCTCTTTCCAAATATTTCTTCAGGAGATTCACATGATAGATTTTTTTCTTTCCCCTTCTTATCTATCTTATAATTTGTTCTAGACACCTTCTCTAGAACTGTATATGGACCTTGCCATCCAATTTGTAACTTATTCTGACTACCGGGGAGAAGAAGCAGTACCTTCTCTCCCACAGCCAAATCTCTGTCTTTAGCTTTCCTGTTATAATAGGCAGCATGTTTCTTCCTGGCTTGTTTCAAATTTTCATTGGCAAGTTTCCAGCCAGTTTTTTAAACGAGTGGTCAGCTCATTCACATATTGGTATGAGGATGTAATATTTTCCTCTGCTTTTTCATCAGTCCACGTTCTTAACAGCGCTTCGAGTGGACCTTTTATTGGCCTTCCAAACAATAATGTTGCCGGGGCCATACCGGTTGAACTATGGGGTACCTCCCGATAAGCAAAGAGGGCGGCGTGCAGGTACTGGTCCCATGTATCTGGTTTTTCGTGTGCCAACTTTCTCAGGATCGACATCAACGTGCCATTAAATCTTTCCACTTGGCCGTTCCCTTGGGGGTGGTACACACTACAATGGAAGTGTTTGGCCTGGAAGATCCTGAAAACTTCTTCAGTTAGTTTCCCCTTGAACTGAGAGCCATTATCAGTCAAGATTTGATTGGGAAAGCCTAACCTTGTGAAAATTGTGAGTAATGCCTCTGCCACATGTTTAGAATCAATAGATGACAGGGCTACCGCCTCTCCCCACATAGAACAAGTGTCCACCAGAGTCAGAATGTAGCTGTTCCTTCTCTTGGTTCGGGTGAGAGGTCCCACAAGATCCACGGCAACTCTCTCAAAGGGTGTTCCCACTATGGGCATTTCCCCCAGAGTTGCTGGTGCAGTCCAATGTTTAGGTGCTACTCGTTGGCACTCTGGACAGGATTTTACATATCGTTTGATATCTTCAGTTATTCCTGGCCAGAAATAGTGACAAGCTATACGCTGTCCTGTTGCGCTGATCCCCATATGACCACTGAAGGGAATCGCATGCCCTAGTTCCAACACTTTAGTCCTATATGAAGTGGGAAGGACCAGCTGTCCGTGACCATTTGATTCAGATCCAGCTTTCCTATATATCAGCTTGTTCTTCATATAAAACTCTCCCTTGCCTGGAGGTGTATGAGATTTGGGCAACTTCTTGAAACACGGCTTGAGTGTTTTGTCCTCAGCCTGTGCCTTCCTCATCTCATCTGGATGAGTATTTATTGGATTATCCTCCTCCTTTTTAGACTGTGATCTGGTCTGCACTGTTGCCAATATCACAGGTCTCTTGGGATTCCCCAAGAAGACATATCTACACCCCAATATCAGAGGGTAGATTGGCTCATTTATCACTGCTGCTTTTATGATTCCTTCCACATATCGCGTTTTCACCTTTATCCGGGCGACGGGAAGTGTCATGGTAGCTACATCCTTGGTTGCAGTTTGAATCTCCACTGTTTCTGTGGTGTATTGATCGGCCTGCACCAGGTGAGAACTCACAACGGAATCGTAATCTAAACCGGTATCATATAAACACCTTATAGTGACACCATTACAGATGACATCTTCACACACTGGGGGGTGGTATGGTTCCTTTAGTTCTGCAGGTTTGACCTTTTTTTCCTTTTTCCCAGATGTCATAGCAGCACAATGAGGAGGTTTCCTTCTACAATGGTCAGTGTCATGATTGTTCATCTTACAATTTTTACACCACCTTTTCCCTTGGTTGAAAGATTTTCTTTCATCATATTTCCTTTCATCGAATTGTGGGGTTTTATTTTTATTGTCATACCGTGGCCTATCAAATTGGTGCTTACCTTTGTTTTGATCTCTAGGATCAAATTTATTAAAGTTCTGTGGTGTCCTAAAATTTTCCAGCTGTTTCTTTTTATTACCTGATACCTCTGCCTGAGCTGCTTGATACCTTTCTGCAACATTTAGCAACTCACCCAGCCTCTCTGCACCTTGTTCCATGAGAAACTTTCTCAGGTCTGGAGCCATGGACTCTCTTAATTGTTCTATAAGGACCATTTCCTTAAGATCTTGGGTTTTCCCCAGAGAAGTCCATTTCTCCAAGTATGTCTCTAACCGTGCAGAGAACTGGTGATAGGTTTCACCTGACAGTAGTTTAGCATTCCTAAATTTTTTCCTATAAAATTCTGCGTTCTTTTCATATCTTAACAAAAGAGCCTGCTTTAGCATGTCATAATTTTCCTGATCACCTCTGCTCATTTTGGCAAAAACTTCATAAGCTGCCCCACGAAGCCCTTGAGATAACTTTAAGCTCCACCTTTCTCTCTCTAACCCATATGTGGTAGCTAATAGTTCATATCTATTTAGATAGCTCTCAATATCATCGTCTTTCTCAACAAAATGATCTAAATGAAAATTCATAGCTGAGGTTGAGGCTCCCTGGCTAGCAGTGGCATCAGAGGTAAAGGGACTGGCACCATTTTCAGGAGCATGGCCTTGAAACTCAAACTCCCTTAGTCGTAACTCATGTTCCCTTTGTAATCTTTTATCTTCTGCTTCCCTTTCTGCAGCTAATCGCTTGTCTTCCCTTTCTGCAGCCTGTCTTCTTTCCTCGGCTTCCCTTTCTGCAGCCAATCTTTTGTCTTCTCTTTCTGCCTCCAATTTCTTAGCCTCAGCCTCAATCTGCAACCTCTTAGCCTCAGCCTCAATCTGCAACCTCTTAATCTCTTTTTCAGCCTCTAATTTTCTTTCGGCCTCTTTTTCTAATCTTCTTTCTTCCCGTTCAATATATTTGTCACATTCAGCAGTGACATAAGCAATCATAATTTGCCCGTCCATTCCTAACTCTTTCGCAGTCTGTACAGCAGCAGATCGAAATTTTGCCAAGTCGGCCATTGTCTAACATGCAATTGTAAACAATTCAATCTTTCAATAATTATCTAAGGACACTACAGGCACTGAGAGCTCAACCTTATTTATTTCCACCCAAGGATACCTTTTAATTCTTATTATTCCCAATATCTATAACAGGAGAAAGTTCAATATCCCGGACGAGACCCCAATATATGTGGTAAAGTGGGATGTTATAAATTTTTATAGGGGACTTAGTGTACTGACTGAGATCAGCTGTGAAGGTATCTGTATCTAATAGGTGTAGTGTTTTACAGATAACCTTACTTGCTACCACATTATGCCTCAGTCAGAATTATTCTGGAATATTGTGATGACTACGTTAAATGTCTAGGGTATGTATATGATGAAGTGTAAGTCACAACAACAACAGACAGATAAACAATTTAATTTATTCCACCACACTTGACAACACTGTGACACTCACACACATGTACCATTCTATAAGACTATCTTAAATGAGTCACTGGTAAATTTTCAAATATCAATATGTATTAAGCACTTTCATTAATATATATTCAACTACAAAGTGAATCAGGAATCACAATCAGTTGTAATTACAATTTAAATGTACAGAATTTATCAATAAGAACCTTGTAGTGACATATTTTATTAATATTATCCTATGTGTGTCAGTTGTGTAGTAGTAATATGAGGTAATACTGGTTTTGTTTTTTCAAGCTATGTTGTTATTTGTCATCATGACTTCAAGTGTTTGTTTATCTTGTAAGTAGTATGGGGAAAAGTTCACAGCTCCTATCAATTTAAACACTGTATTTTCCCTCTGGTTTATTATAAAGTCAGATTTTGAGGAGGGGCATAATGTTGAGCTCCACGGGCCACATAGACTTATCTATCGTGATGGCGGCAGGAAAAGACTCCTCTGCTCGATAGCCTCCCTGTGTTCTGGAGACACCTCACTGGTCACTATCTGGACCCAGGAGTATGCTGTCAGCCTCTAGGTTCAGCAAAGCTCCGACCAGGTGCTGCTCAATAGCGTTAGGACCACGGTCCCACAATTCATGGAATAATACGTTGACTGGCAATGAATATAGCACAATTTCGATCTGCCGATGTCCCAGGCTTTTATTTAGAAAAATATGCACTGGCGCTCAACGCACTGGTTCTGTAGTAAGTTTATTTGAACATGTGGTGGTGACCTGACGCCTCTGATTGACTATATTCGCGGGTCTAACCAATCGTGCCATGTTTACCCAATCTTTTGAAAAAAAGTACTCCTACTCCCGTTTCCCCTGACAACAAAAGATAGTATTTATAGCCCGACTAATCGTGTTTAGCCTTACATTTCTTGCGCTCCAATCAAATCGGATTTAACATGGAGACCCATTTCCCGTACAATGGTGGGGTGAAAATCTGCCACTGAGCGATTCTGATTTGGGTGTTGTCTGACATCCCTCACTATTTCTTTTGGCTATAATTTGGTAATTCCTAGACTATTTGCGTAACGTTTAACATATTCTTTGTCAGCAAGTCCTAAGGAACCCAAATATACAAATTTAAAGGAGCTAAGTGGCTGCGTTCAAAATATGCATTTTCTTCTACCTCCTGTTTACTTCGAATACGATGTGGTGTCTGGGTACTGTAATGTTTTCAAACGTAAACCAGTATAATGTCATGTTTCCTCATAAGCGTTTTGTGAGTTTTTAAAAACTAACTCTCGTGTGTGTAGTGTTTTTTATCACTGTCGATTTGAAAAACGCTAGTGCTTGTGGCCTTACACGCGTGATGGTAGTAATTGTGTATCGCGAGACTGTGGTAGTATTGCCTGCGTTCCGGCTTTCAGCCTCTCCCTTTCTTTCTATCTTTAGTCCATCTGTCTTTCGTTTTTTTGGTAACGTAGTGTATAAAATGACATGAATGGAATTTTAAATCTAGGTCATCTTGCGTATCTCAAGGTTTTTCTTAGAAATGGAGTACACATTTTATTGTGTTGGGGAAACGCGTGTATGCTGCAGAAGGCTTTTACTATCAACGTGAAACGTTACAATTTGCAGACGCAGGAGAAAACAAGGGGGATTTCGAGTACAGTCATTGTGACAGCACTGTTCTTTACCATTCTTCTTTCCTTTTATTGAATTTATGTGTTAGGCTTTACATTTACCTGATAATTTATATATGTGGATTAGAATTTCTCACGACAAATCCTCCCCACTTAAAACAGACGTTATATGTCAGTCTATAATTCTATATACACATAGAGAAATTTATTATTATTCCTGGGGTTTAGGGTGATTCTCATCACACGGATGGCGGCTTAAAAAATCCGCTCCCAGATTTGTTTTTCCACTTATATACTCTATGCTAAACTCAAATGGCTGCATCAATAATGACCAACGGAGTAATCTAGAATTCTCATGTCTAGCCTGTGCTAGAAACGATAAAGGTTTGTGATCCGTTTGCAACTTAAATGCCTTCCCATACAGATAAATATTGAATTTCTTTATCGCCCATATTACTGCAAGACATTCTTTTTCGCTAGTTGAGTAATTGGTTTCAGCTTTATTCAACTTTCTGCTAGCATATGCCACTGGGCTTAATTCCCCATCCAATGCATCTGATTTCTGTAGCAGAGTCGCACCTAACCCAATATTACTGGCATCCGTCCTTACTATGAATTCTTGACTTAAGTCAGGTAATTTCAAAATAGGTTTACTTGTGAGCTTTTCCTTCAATTCTTGGTAAGCCATTTCACATTGTGGTGTCCATGTAATTCGATCTGGATGTCCTTTACGTGTCAAATCAGTTAACGGTGCACATATGGAATTAAAGTTTTTGATATACTTCTGGTAGAAACCACATAATGAGACAAAGGATCTCACGTCTTTCTTGGTTTGTGGTCTCGGGGCTTTCTTTAGTTTCTCTAAATTCTTTGGGTCAGGGGTCATGTTTCCCTGATAAACTGTGTGTCCCAAGAATTCTAATTCTTTACATCCAACGCAACATTTGGTTGGTCGGGCTGTTAAATTCGCTTCCCTAAGTCGATTAAACAGCATGTTCAGAGAGTCAATGTGCTCCTCAAATGCTTCTGTTGCTATAAGGATATCATCCATGAAATTTGTGATGCATGGGTTATTCAGAGGGTCCAATAATTTTCTCATCATTCTAGAGAAGACACTAGGCGCATTCTTCAATCCAAATGGCAATCTATTAAACTCATAGTGTCCTTCTGAGGTACTAAAAGCTAGGTATGGTCTAACCTCAGGCTTTACTGGAATCTGATAGTATCCTTTACTCAGGTCCACTTTTGAGAAATATTTAGCTTTATTTAGTCTGGCAAACAACTGATTTGTATCCGGCAATGGATCCACCTGTCCTTCTGTAATAGCATTCAGTCTCCTGTAATCTATACAGAGTCTATGTTCTCCAGAGGGCTTCCTTAAGAGTACAACACCGGAACTATACGAAGATTCACTGTGTGAAATAATTCCTTCCTTCAACAAATAGTCTATCTCTTCCTTCAAAGCTTTCTCCTTAGCAAAAGGAATCGAATATGGTTTCATACAGACAGGTGTGGAGTCTATCAGTTTCATATCATATTCCAATAAGTTTGTATGCCCTGGTCGGTCTGTTAACACCTCTGCATGATTATCTAGAACCTGTTGCACTCTCTCTTTCTGAGTTTTCGTTAAATGTATACTGATTTTCACCTGTGCCGCTGTCTCACAGGGGTGTAATGGATATTCAAATGATGAAAGTGGTTCCTTTTTCATCTCCATGGCAATGGACAAGGTCAACAAGTGTGTCTCTTCCTGATTTTCTCTTTCCAAATATTTCTTCAGGAGATTCACATGATAGATTTTTTCTTTCCCCTTCTTATCTATCTTATAATTTGTTCTAGACACCTTCTCTAGAACTGTATATGGACCTTGCCATCCAATTTGTAACTTATTCTGACTACCGGGGAGAAGAAGCAGTACCTTCTCTCCCACAGCCAAATCTCTGTCTTTAGCTTTCCTGTTATAATAGGCAGCATGTTTCTTCCTGGCTTGTTTCAAATTTTCATTGGCAAGTTTCCAGCCAGTTTTTAAACGAGTGGTCAGCTCATTCACATATTGGTATGAGGATGTAATATTTTCCTCTGCTTTTTCATCAGTCCACGTTCTTAACAGCGCTTCGAGTGGACCTTTTATTGGCCTTCCAAACAATAATGTTGCCGGGGCCATACCGGTTGAACTATGGGGTACCTCCCGATAAGCAAAGAGGGCGGCGTGCAGGTACTGGTCCCATGTATCTGGTTTTTCGTGTGCCAACTTTCTCAGGATCGACATCAACGTGCCATTAAATCTTTCCACTTGGCCGTTCCCTTGGGGGTGGTACACACTACAATGGAAGTGTTTGGCCTGGAAGATCCTGAAAACTTCTTCAGTTAGTTTCCCCTTGAACTGAGAGCCATTATCAGTCAAGATTTGATTGGGAAAGCCTAACCTTGTGAAAATTGTGAGTAATGCCTCTGCCACATGTTTAGAATCAATAGATGACAGGGCTACCGCCTCTCCCCACATAGAACAAGTGTCCACCAGAGTCAGAATGTAGCTGTTCCTTCTCTTGGTTCGGGTGAGAGGTCCCACAAGATCCACGGCAACTCTCTCAAAGGGTGTTCCCACTATGGGCATTTCCCCCAGAGTTGCTGGTGCAGTCCAATGTTTAGGTGCTACTCGTTGGCACTCTGGACAGGATTTTACATATCGTTTGATATCTTCAGTTATTCCTGGCCAGAAATAGTGACAAGCTATACGCTGTCCTGTTGCGCTGATCCCCATATGACCACTGAAGGGAATCGCATGCCCTAGTTCCAACACTTTAGTCCTATATGAAGTGGGAAGGACCAGCTGTCCGTGACCATTTGATTCAGATCCAGCTTTCCTATATATCAGCTTGTTCTTCATATAAAACTCTCCCTTGCCTGGAGGTGTATGAGATTTGGGCAACTTCTTGAAACACGGCTTGAGTGTTTTGTCCTCAGCCTGTGCCTTCCTCATCTCATCTGGATGCGTAATCTAAACCGGTATCATATAAACACCTTATAGTGACACCATTACAGATGACATCTTCACACACTGGGGGGTGGTATGGTTCCTGTAGTTCTGCAGGTTTGACCTTTTTTTCCTTTTTCCCAGATGTCATAGCAGCACAATGAGGAGGTTTCCTTCTACAATGGTCAGTGTCATGATTGTTCATCTTACAATTTTTACACCACCTTTTCCCTTGGTTGAAAGATTTTCTTTCATCATATTTCCTTTCATCGAATTGTGGGGTTTTATTTTTATTGTCATACCGTGGCCTATCAAATTGGTGCTTACCTTTGTTTTGATCTCTAGGATCAAATTTATTAAAGTTCTGTGGTGTCCTAAAATTTTCCAGCTGTTTCTTTTTATTACCTGATACCTCTGCCTGAGCTGCTTGATACCTTTCTGCAACATTTAGCAACTCACCCAGCCTCTCTGCACCTTGTTCCATGAGAAACTTTCTCAGGTCTGGAGCCATGGACTCTCTTAATTGTTCTATAAGGACCATTTCCTTAAGATCTTGGGTTTTCCCCAGAGAAGTCCATTTCTCCAAGTATGTCTCTAACCGTGCAGAGAACTGGTGATAGGTTTCACCTGACAGTAGTTTAGCATTCCTAAATTTTTTCCTATAAAATTCTGCGTTCTTTTCATATCTTAACAAAAGAGCCTGCTTTAGCATGTCATAATTTTCCTGATCACCTCTGCTCATTTTGGCAAAAACTTCATAAGCTGCCCCACGAAGCCCTTGAGATAACTTTAAGCTCCACCTTTCTCTCTCTAACCCATATGTGGTAGCTAATAGTTCATATCTATTTAGATAGCTCTCAATATCATCGTCTTTCTCAACAAAATGATCTAAATGAAAATTCATAGCTGAGGTTGAGGCTCCCTGGCTAGCAGTGGCATCAGAGGTAAAGGGACTGGCACCATTTTCAGGAGCATGGCCTTGAAACTCAAACTCCCTTAGTCGTAACTCATGTTCCCTTTGTAATCTTTTATCTTCTGCTTCCCTTTCTGCAGCTAATCGCTTGTCTTCCCTTTCTGCAGCCTGTCTTCTTTCCTCGGCTTCCCTTTCTGCAGCCAATCTTTTGTCTTCTCTTTCTGCCTCCAATTTCTTAGCCTCAGCCTCAATCTGCAACCTCTTAGCCTCAGCCTCAATCTGCAACCTCTTAATCTCTTTTTCAGCCTCTAATTTTCTTTCGGCCTCTTTTTCTAATCTTCTTTCTTCCCGTTCAATATATTTGTCACATTCAGCAGTGACATAAGCAATCATAATTTGCCCGTCCATTCCTAACTCTTTCGCAGTCTGTACAGCAGCAGATCGAAATTTTGCCAAGTCGGCCATTGTCTAACATGCAATTGTAAACAATTCAATCTTTCAATAATTATCTAAGGACACTACAGGCACTGAGAGCTCAACCTTATTTATTTCCACCCAAGGATACCTTTTAATTCTTATTATTCCCAATATCTATAACAGGAGAAAGTTCAATATCCCGGACGAGACCCCAATATATGTGGTAAAGTGGGATGTTATAAATTTTTATAGGGGACTTAGTGTACTGACTGAGATCAGCTGTGAAGGTATCTGTATCTAATAGGTGTAGTGTTTTACAGATAACCTTACTTGCTACCACATTATGCCTCAGTCAGAATTTTAAATGTCTAGGGTATGTATATGATGAAGTGTAAGTCACAACAACAACAGACAGATAAACAATTTAATTTATTCCACCACACTTGACAACACTGTGACACTCACACACATGTACCATTCTATAAGACTATCTTAAATGAGTCACTGGTAAATTTTCAAATATCAATATGTATTAAGCACTTTCATTAATATATATTCCTGATTCAACTACAAAGTGAATCAGGAATCACAATCAGTTGTAATTACAATTTAAATGTACAGAATTTATCAATAAGAACCTTGTAGTGACATATTTTATTAATATTATCCTATGTGTGTCAGTTGTGTAGTAGTAATATGAGGTAATACTGGTTTTGTTTTTTCAAGCTATGTTGTTATTTGTCATCATGACTTCAAGTGTTTGTTTATCTTGTAAGTAGTATGGGGAAAAGTTCACAGCTCCTATCAATTTAAACACTGTATTTTCCCTCTGGTTTATTATAAAGTCAGATTTTGAGGGGGGGCATAATGTTGAGCTCCACGGACCACATAGACTTATCTATCGTGATGGCGGCAGGAAAAGACTCCTCTGCTCGATAGCCTCCCTGTGTTCTGGAGACACCTCACTGGTCACTATCTGGACCCAGGAGTATGCTGTCAGCCTCTAGGTTCAGCAAAGCTCCGACCAGGTGCTGCTCAATAGCGTTAGGACCACGGTCCCACAATTCATGGAATAATACGTTGACTGGCAATGAATATAGCACAATTTCGATCTGCCGATGTCCCAGGCTTTTATTTAGAAAAATATGCACTGGCGCTCAACGCACTGGTTCTGTAGTAAGTTTATTTGAACATGTGGTGGTGACCTGACGCCTCTGATTGACTATATTCGCGGGTCTAACCAATCGTGCCATGTTTACCCAATCTTTTGAAAAAAAGT
This sequence comes from Oreohelix idahoensis, assembly GCA_024509875.1. Classification (NCBI taxonomy): domain Eukaryota; kingdom Metazoa; phylum Mollusca; class Gastropoda; order Stylommatophora; family Oreohelicidae; genus Oreohelix; species Oreohelix idahoensis. The sequence continues at coordinate 398,015 of JAMPIV010015062.1, forward strand.
ACTCCTACTCCCGTTTCCCCTGACAACAAAAGATAGTATTTATAGCCCGACTAATCGTGTTAGCCTTACATTTATTGCGCTCCAATCAAATCGGATTTAACATGGAGACCCATTTCCAGTACAATGGTGGGGTGAAAATCTGCCACTGAGCGATTCTGATTTGGGTGTTGTCTGACATCCCTCACTATTTCTTTTGGCTATAATTTGGTAATTCCTAGACTATTTGCGTAACGTTTAACATATTCTTTGTCAGCAAGTCCTAAGGAACCCAAATATACAAATTTAAAGGAGCTAAGTGGCTGCGTTCAAAATATGCATTTTTTTCTACCTCCTGTTTACTTCGAATACGATGTGGTGTCTGGGTACTGTAATGTTTTCAAACGTAAACCAGTATAATGTCATGTTTCCTAATAAGCGTTTTGTGAGTTTTTAAAAACTAACTCTCGTGTGTGTAGTGTTTTTTATCACTGTCGATTTGAAAAAAGCTAGTGCTTGTGGCCTTACACGCGTGATGGTAGTAATTGTTTATCGCGAGACTGTGGTAGTATTGCCTGCGTTCCGGCTTTCAGCCTCTCCCTTTCTTTCTATCTTTAGTCCATCTGTCTTTCGTTTTTTTGGTAACGTAGTGTATAAAATGACATGAATGGAATTTTAAATCTAGGTCATCTTGCGTATCTCAAGGTTTTTCTTAGAAATGGAGTACACATTTTATTGTGTTGGGGAAACGCGTGTATGCTGCAGAAGGCTTTTACTATCAACGTGAAACATTACAATTTGCAGACGCAGGAGAAAACAAGGGGGATTTCGAGTACAGTCATTGTGACAGCACTGTTCTTTACCATTCTTCTTTCCTTTTATTGAATTTATGTGTTAGGCTTTACATTTACCTGATAATTTATATATGTGGATTAGAATTTCTCACGACAGTCACTGACGACTTAAGTACTCCAAGAACAGCTCACAGATGATGTTAATTAGAAGTTTTTTGATTGCACAATAAAGTTAACACAAAATCACAGACTTGCTATTGGCAATCACACACATGACACGTTAAATTAGTTAGACAGTGATAATGTTAACTTCCACAATCCCATTTACAACATATGTGTCACGCTGATTTTGCCATGACATTGATTTATGATCACTTTCCACATTTCCTGAGCTCGACTTCTTGTCCTTACACATTCCCGAGTCCAGTGACTTCCTTTTGATGCATCTTAGCGCATCTTCTCGCAGACACTACACTAGTGGTCCTTTCTTACTTCTTCCTAATCCTTTTAACCTATAATGCCTATGCCACTAGACTTATCTATTCCTATAATGTTCTATTGAACTTACTATAACATCTTGTAACGAGAAATGTATAATTTATACACATATCTGTCATGCTATATTTTTCTTCCCATAGGTATATTTATTTTGAGTAATGTACATGAAAAATTGTTTGAAAATATTGCATTTAGCAAAATAGATTGCATATTCCATCTTTAACAACCATTATAAGATTTCCCCACCTCACTTCTCACACCTTTTTTTCTTTCTATCATTCTGAGACGACATTCGGAACTTGTAAATGTATTCACCAGAAAAGATCTTCATTCTTTTGAATTACAATATTGTTGTAATCCGGAGATAGTCTATTTTTCCTCTATTCTAGACGACTCTACAGCATACTGTCCTCTTACTTGTTCTAAACATTGTTGCTAATATTCTTACCCATTTACACTTTTACATCCTTCATAGCCCCACTCATAGATTATTCTATAAGGAGATAGTAGAAAATGCTGATGTTGCATTTTTTGTGATTAAGTTAACTATGCAGAATAGTTGGAAAGATACAAAGTATACTACAGAATAGCATATTATACAAGGTTGACATACATCACTGCTAATGCATACCATTGTACTACCCCCACAAATTGTTGATATAAACAAATGACTGATGAGAAAAAAAAATTACCCACCTGTATGACAAGCTGATGTAAAATACACTGCCCCAATTTCAAGACATTGCCTTTTACTCAATACCCCAAAGACATCTGCGCATGCTGATTCTGCAGATTAGAATACCCCTTGACAGCATCTGTGTATGCTAATCCCAGAGATAATACATTGCCACTTTTCCCTAATACTGCCTGTGACACACAAGAAAAAGAAGCACCTCTTTATGAAGGTTGCCTGTGACATTATATAGGTTTCACAGTGTTATGGTGAAACTTTGTGATAGCACAAAGGATTTTTTGATACGAGGCTTATGCATGAATGCCCCACACTAATGTTGGTTACTAATATTATAGTCTTTTCGTGATAACGAAAGAAAGACGTCAAAATACTTGGAAAATTTTATGGATTTCCACAGACATTAAACAAATCAAAGGACAAAGGATTACCACATAAGAGAACCATAAGTATATGGCTCAACATAGACAATAATAATAATAGCCCCTTCAGTCATAACTGACTATGGGAATGCGCCCCTGAGGTGACAGCCCTCAGCTGCTTATTTTCCTGGTGCTCCTTTCGACGTTTTCTCCTCACCTCTGCTTCTTGTGTGAGCCTCTCTTCGCCCAATCTGAGGTGGCGCCGTAAATAGCATCGCCACTTAGTGCGATCGGCAGCTTTATCCTCCCATGTTGCTGGATCCATGTCCAGTGCCCTCATATCTCTCTTGCACACATCTTTGAACCTCAGCTGTGGTCGCCCAACTGTTCTCTTGCCATCTGCTAATTGTCCGTAGAAGATATCTTTTGGGATGCGACCATCATCCATGCGGCGAACATGGCCAAGCCAGCGAAGTCTGCGCTGTCTAAGAAGCGTATACATACTTTGAAGGCCAGCACGTGACAACACCTCGACATTTGTCACTTTATCTTTCCACGAGATGCCGAGGATGCGGCGTAGACACCGCAAATGGAAGGTATTGAGCCTTCTTTCTTGCTTAGCATAGGTCGTCCAGGTCTCGCTGCCATATAGGAGTGTGCTGGTGACGCAGGCATTATATACCGCAGCTTTGGTCTTCATTGTGAGTTTAGAGTTTCCCCAAACACGCGATGTGAGGCGGGCAAAGGTAGCTGTAGCTTTGCCAATGCGGCTGTCGATTTCTGTATCCAGTGAGAGTTTGTCATTGATGGTAGACCCTAGGTATGTGAAGTGGTGCACCACTGCCAATTCATAGTTATCGATAGTGATAACTGGTGCAGCACCCACATCCTGACTCAGCACATTCGTTTTTCTTTAGACTTATTGTGAGGCCAAAGTCCTTGCATGCTTTAGTGAAGCGATTCATCAAGCTCTGAAGCTCCTGTTGGCTTTGAGTGACGACTGCAGCATCATCAGCGAACAACAAGTCTCTTATAGTGACCCTTCTAATTTTTGTTTTTGTCTTCAGCCTTGAAAGATTAAACAGACGGCCATCTGACCTAGTGTGAAGGCATATTCCTTCAGTTGCATCTCTGAATGCATGTTTCAAGAGTAAGGCAAAGAAGATTCCGAAGAGGGTCGGAGCCAGAACACAGCCTTGTTTAACGCCACTTCGTATATCAAAGGGCTGTGACGTGCTTCCAGCATATTGGACTGTTCCCTTCATGCCGTCATGGAATGACTTTATCATTTCCAGCATTTAGAAGGGCAGCCTATTTTCAGGAGGATTTTAAAGAGTCCATCCCTACTAACCAGGTCGAATGCTTTTGTGAGGTCTATAAAGGCGATATATAATGGTCTTTTCTGCTCTCTTGATTTTTCCTGAAGCTGGCGGAGAGAGAAGATCATGTCTGTTCTTGATCTGCCGGCTCGGAATCCACACTGTGACTCTGGATATATGCGCTCAGCTAACTTGTGTAGTCGCATTAAGATGACTTTGGCAAAAACCTTACCAACAATACTAAGAAGAGAGATGCCTCTGTAGTTATTGCAATCACTTCTGTCTCCTTTATTTTTATACAGTGTTACAATCTTGGCATCTCGCATGTCTTGAGGAATAGTTGTCTCTTCCCAGCACTGGCACAGCATCCTATGCAGGGGATGTAATAGCGTGCTCTTACAGCATTTGATTAAATCAGGAGGAATCCCATCACTGCCTGGTGCTTTGCCAGAGGCCAAGCTATCAATGGCCTTGCTGAGTTCCTCTAATGTTGGTTCGGCATCCAGCTCCTCCATAGTTGGCAGACTGTTGACACCATCAAGGGCTGCAGGCGTAACGGTATTGTCTCTAGCGTAAAGCTCAGAGTAGTGCTCGACCCACCTCTCCATCTGCTTACCCTTATCGGTTAGCTTCTCTCCGCTGATGGTTTTTAGCGGTGCCGTCTTACTTTTATGGGGGCCAAGTGCTTTCTTTATACCGTCATACATTTGTCTAATGTTGCCTGTTTGCGCTGCGATCTGGATACTCTCACTGAGCTGGAGCCAGTAGTCATTTGCACAGCGTCGAGCAGTTTGTTGAACTTTGCTTCTCGTAGCCCTCAGGATCTGTAGGGTTCTGGCACTCGGTGAACGTTTGTATTCATTCATAGCACTGCGCTTAGCTTCAATGACAAGTGCCATCACATCTGATGAAGCATCAAACAAGTCATTTGACTTTGCTGTTTTCTTACCAAAGGTGGCAAGTACAGTACTTTGAATGGTGTTCCGTAGATGCTCCCAGTTCTCTGTAATAGTATCACCATGCTGAGGGCTACTGAGCACTTTCTTGAAGGTCGCAGTGAATTGAGCGATCATGAAAGGGTCTGACATCTTGCTGGTATCAATGCGTGGTTTCCCTTCATGTCTGACACGATAGAGTTTTCTTGGTTGTGCTCTGATTTTGCAGCAAACCAAGGAGTGATCTGTATCACAGTCTGCACTATGGTACGAGCGCGTGGAGAGCACAGACCTGAGGAGTGGCCTTCTGACGAGAATCAGGTCAAGTTGGTGCCAGTGCTTGGATCGTGGGTGTCTCCCTGACACCTTATGCTGGGGTTTTGTCTGAAAGTAGGTGTTGGTCACGCAGAGGTCATGGTGGACGCACAACTCTAAGAGCCGTTGTCCATTTTCATTCATCTTGCCAATACCAAACCTGCCCAGACATGAAGGCCATGAAACATTATAGGCACCCACTCTAGCGTTAAAGTCACCAAGGAGAACAAGCTGTTCTTGCCTAGGTATGCTTTTGATAATTGCTGTTAGATTCTCGTAGAACTCATCTTTAGCTTCTGAGGCAGAGTACAGAGTAGGAGCATACACACTGACAAGGGTGATGGGACCTGATCTAGTTTGCAGGCGGAGCGTTAACAGGCGTTCTGATCCATTCTCGCCTGGTTCAACCATTTTAGTTAGCGATTTTTTGACCGCAAAACCTACTACGTGTTCTCTAGCTTTATTAAGATCTTTCCCTTGCCAATAAAATGTGTAGTCCTTCTTGCTCCCCGTTCCAGAGCCCGCCAGGCGCGTTTCCTGAAGTGCAGCTGTTGCGCACATAATTATTTCTTAAGACTGTGTGTAATTAATCGGTATGAATTGTACACTTTAAATTTTTTGTGGTCTAAGGCAGATAACCTTTGTTAAACAATGGGTACATTTTACTATGGGGGTTACTTTCTCTTGTTGGTTGACTCGTTGGTTATCTTATCTTGTGTCTTGACTCGCTGATTCATTTATTCGAACAATGTCTCCTTATACGGTAGTATCAGTCAATAATTTCTTGGAATGATTGAAACTAGGGTTGAGTTTTATTCCCATGTCCATATAAGGCGTGATTTCTGAACATAGCTTTGTTGAAATGGTTCCTTCATCGTTTCGTTGTGAGTGTTAGTCTGATGTATGCGTTCTGCGCATGTCTAAACTTTAAGAAAGTTAGAATCGTCTTCCGCCCAGGGATTCGACGAGATGTACTGAGCAGAGATAGGACGCTTCTGCGTCTGTGATTTTTTATAGGGATTCTGTAGTCCTCCTGTGAGTTAGTTAGCTAACGAGGCTTTCCCTATATGATTCAAAACCGCCTGGAGGCGTATTTTTTGTGGTGTTGATTCCGAAGAAAGGTAATACCTCCTTTATTGAACTCTATGATCTACCTAGATGTTAGACATTTTGTCGATCTCTGCTCGCTTGTGTGTTACAGAATGGAGAGGTCCTTTTACTAGGAAATTTCACCACCGGTATCTTTATACCTGATATATATATTTACACGGGTCGCTCTAAGCCCAGGGAAGAATTATTATGTTCTAGGATTCTCGCTATGCCAGTGATTGCACCTATGTCGAGGGTTAGACTTAGGGATGCTATAAAGGTCAGCTTGACCTGTACTCCTGAAATGCTATTCTCGTGCGGACAATAATAGACTTATCTTGCATATCTGATCTGCCAGCATCAGAGGAGTATTGATTATTATTTAATGAACATTGATGATATGCAGCTGACACAGTTGCAGGATTTTGATGCAGATTCATGAAGAAACTTTAGAATGCTGAATACATTGAACTATTGATGTCTATGATTTATGTAACGCATCTGTGCTTGTGGCGTCCAAATAAATGATGGAAACGTCACCGCAGTTATAACATTTCTATGACTTATACATGTCATAACTCTCATATTGTGGAACAGTGAATCTACATCACATCTATACACACAGCAACCTACTTCAAACCAGACAAGACACCATCACCACAGCCTATATCTATATATACCTGGTGTCTATAGGGGTGGTCTCTACTTGGCTACGAAATTAACAACGACTTGGACCTATGCCTGCAAGTTCATAGTGGCCAGTTATAATCTCCTTGGCACCATAACGTTTCTAGTGGCATTTTGGCGCCCCTTATCATCGTAGTGGCCAGTAGTCAGCTTAAATCCACCCTTATCATCGTGGTGGCCAATACTGGTTTCGTCTGGTACCAGCACTCAAGGGGTCAACAAACCCATACATTCAAGTTCGTGAACTGGCACTTCCATTTAACATTCTACATCTACAATGACGCAAGTTCGCTATATTTTGGAAAGTATCCGGCGTTGCGACACTCAGAAGGTCAAGTGCCGATTGAGTCAATTTTGCTGATTCAGAAGGGCAAGTGCCGATCAAATCGATTTACTGTTGCTGATTCAGAAGGTCAAGTGCCGATTAAATCGATTTACTGTTGCTGATTCAGAAGGTCAAGTGCCGATCATTGTAGGAAGAAGGACAAGTTCCGTAACAACATTCAATATCAGAAGCTCGATTTCCTTCGTCATGGCTGTTTATGGGAGCAGATGTCGATCAACGTTGGATCATTTATCCTCAGAATGCTGATCACATCCTGTTCTGCACCGTGCTGACGTTTGGATTTAAAGAAGTTAAGTGGCCTGTTTTGTTTGTGAACTGTGCCCTTATATTCTAACTGAGCATTCTATACTTTCACACACTTTTTGCTACATGTTTACATGTTATATGTTATTTGTATATTTATATGTTTATATTTCAGCGGGCTGGTTGGGTAGGTGACTATCATAAGAGATACCACGTCATAGAGGTCTTATGATAGCATTCTGTAGGAGCAATTTCCTTAATTGGAAATTGTTAGCAATATTTATTGCTATTTTTGTTAGTTGTGACGACATGTGCAGTTTTGTTTTCGGTATTTTTTCGCATTCTTTAGTTTTGTTTTGATTTGTTTGTATTTGTAGGTCTCCTCTTTTCTATTATTCAGTTCTTTACACCATTTTTGTTTATACATTGTGACGTCATTTGTTTGCTTACATTTTTCGCATTTGTCATCACATTCTTTGTGATATTTATTTTAGTTCTGCTGTTTATTTAGTTGACTTATGCGAATGTTTTCGTATTGTCTTTGATCTTTGTTATTGTTTACATTGTCTTCGATCTTTGTTATTGTTTACATAGTTCTTGCATAGTTAGCTTTCACTATTGTTACATATTTGCTCATGCACTATTGTTTGTATAGTGCACTTATCATAAATAACTGGTGGATTTACTCATGCACTATTACCTATGTAGTGCAGTTATGATAAATAACTGGTGGATTTGTGTTTATGCACTAATTTGTGTAGTGCCCTGATGATTAAGAAGTTACTGGTGATATTATTATACATTTGATAATACAAGTTCTTTGTCAAAGACTTGTTTCCCACAGAGATTGGGATAAACATTGTGATTATACAAGTACTTTATTTAAGTCTTTTTACTATTAAGGTTGAAATAAGATAATTAATTATTTCAGGTTTTGGACTCATAATATTAGACATCATGTCTACATTTGAGTACTTTATTGAGCTATGGAAATCCCTTGGTAAGACTGGTGATAAATTGGAAGAATATGCGACTACTCAATATGATAAAGCATTAAAGGTGGAAGAGAAAAAAATGGAAATGGAAGCTGAACAAAAGAAATTGCAGATGCAGGTGGATGAAAGGAGATTCCAAATGGAAATGGAAAAACAAAAAAGAGAAGCTGAAGCTGACGAGAGAAGATTGGACAAAGAGGCTGAAAATAAAAGACTTGAAAAAGAGGCTGAAAATAAAAGACTTGAAAAAGAGGCTGAAAATAAAAGACTTTTTTTTTTTTTTTTTTTTGCGTTCGCCCGCTAATACTCGAGGCGAAATCTCAGGTTATCATTTATGTCTAACCTGACATTGATTTTACGTGAGTATCCCTTTATTTCTTATACAGAGACAAATGTCCCTCGCCATTCAGGCAAATACTCGCCGATTTCGGAGGTACCCATTGCAGCTGGGTCGGCTCAGGAGCCGCCAGTCCCTGGTCGACGACACTCCTTCAAATGTTTTCGCCAGGTCTCGAGTTAATCCAGTCCAAATCCAGGTCGACGAAAAATCCTCAAATGCCGTCGCCCGGGTTTGATCCTGTATAAAAGACTTGAAAAAGAGGCTGAAAATAAAAGACTTCAAAAAGAGGCTGAAAATAAAAGACTTAAAAAAGAGGCTGAGAATAAAAGACTTGAAAAAGAGGCTGAAAATAAGAGATAAGAGGCTGAGGCTGAAGAAAGAAGGTTACAAAGAGAGGCTGATGAGAGAAAAGCAAAAATGAAACATGAAGAAAAACTCTTAGCTTTGGAGTTAGAAAAGTTGAAATTGTTGAACACTGGTAATGCTAATGATGCAAATAAGGTGTCAGATAAGTTCAATGCAAGTACTTTTAAGATTAAACTACCTGCATTCAATGCTTCCAGTGACGATATAACGTTTTATCTTGATAGATTCGAACGTGCATGTAAAACACATAACATAGATAAATCACTGTATGTTTATCAGTTGTCCAATTTACTTAGAGGTGATACTTTGAGTATGTTAAGTATGGTAGACGAGCCTGATAAGAACAATTATGAGGTTATCAGGGCAGTCTTGTTAAAGAAGTACCAACTTAACGAAGACGGCTATCGTCTTCAATTTAAAAATATGTTGCCAGATACTGGAGTTGAATTCTCTGAATTCATTTCAAAGATACGTCTTACTTTTTCACGATGGGTTGAGCTGTCTAAGACAGAACATACATATGAAGCACTTATGGACTTACTACTTAGAGACAAGGTTATGTCTTCTGTCAATGAATCTTTTCTTTCTTTTCTTCATGAGCGTAAGCCTAAAAACATAAAAGAAATGGAAGAATACTGTTGCCAGTATGTTACTGCGCATCCTCACGTTAAACCATTAGCAACTCTAAAGTGAAAAGAAGGTCTGCCCAGTTGCTTCGGCAGCACCTTATGGCCCAAATTTCATGCGTAAATTTCAGGGTAGCCAACAAAATTTTAATAAGAAGAGTAACCGTAATTTTATGCTCAGAATCATAGCAAATCAATTTCAGGGTGATTCTTCATTCGCAGAACTGGAGACAAGCTGATACTCCACGGTATTACTACTCCCCATAATTTTAGACATTTTCGCAAACGTACTCAGTATCGAGCAAACTATCTTTCACGGAGACCTCCAAAAACCAATATAATAAGGTTCTCAACAGTATAGAAATGATAATGACAGTTAATGGAAACTGGAATTCAAACCAGGATAACAATTTACAGTAGACAGTTTAATGATATTTTCAGAGGTAATAATGGTCGCGGTAGATCGCAACATAAGAAGAAAGAGATATCAACAGACAAAACTCTGTACAGCAAGAGTCTCAGGGAGCAGTAAACAAGGTGATTGATGATGAAAAAACTCCATAAATGCTATCACATGCTCCGCCTTTGACTTTGGTAGGGCAAATAAATGTATCCAATGCAGTACTTTATTTGACCCGAAGACCATTACTACTTTAAGCTGTGGTCATCCTTTGCCCGCTCTTCCTGCTAATGTTGCTCATGATGGGAGAGGTTCTCTTATATTACATAAGGGGCTTGTAAATAGTAATCCAGTCTCAGTCCTTGTTTATTCTGGATGTACTACTGTCGGGGTTAGGCAATCTCTTGTAGATCCATCCTGTGCTACAGGAAAGGTCATCAAATGTGTCACATTTGGTGGCACGTTGGAAAAGTATCCTACTGCTATAATACACATTGCTACTCCTTTCTTCACGGGAGAGGTCCACGCGTGTCTACTTCCAAACCCTATTGCGGACCCTATTATTGGTCGTATTCACGGAGTTAGGGAATGTACCCCACAGCAGATTGCTGTTTGGGAAGAGCAAAACATTGAAGCTACCAATGCGGTGGTCACAAGAGCACATGCTCTGGATCCACCTCAAACTTCATTAACTAATAATGATGAAGTAAATGACCAAGATAGTCACTTGACTATTTCACGTGACTCATTTATCAAATTGCAAGAAGAAGATCCTTCTTTACAAAAATTCTCCATTCTAGCAAAAAAACGTGATCCAAATCAGAATACTAATAGAAAATTCTTGGATTTTCTATGAAGAACCGGGCGTACTTGTACGTATGGTACAAGATTCGACTACGTCGGCACATTCGCAAATTCTTGTTCCCAAGAGCATGAGAGTGCAAATATTGCAACATGCTCATGACTCGCAATGTGCTGGACATATGGGTTTTTCCCGTACAAAGTCGAGGGTTCTTGCGGCTTTCTTTTGGCCATTTGTGAGCAAGGACATACGAATGTACTGTCGCTCTTGCAAAGTATGTCAGGAGGTCAAATCTAAAGGACCACGACATGCTGCGCCTATCCAGGCTGCTGAGATTCCTATTCGCCCTTTTCAAAAAATGGCAATAGATATTATCGGTCCTTTTAGAATTAAGTCGGCTAGAGGACATCAATTTATTCTTACATGTGTCGATATGTGCACACGTTGGCCAGAGGCTATTCCTCTTAAGAGCATATCTACTACAGATATCGCAGATGCTCTTTGGTTGATATTTTCTCGCTTGGGGTTCCCCAGAGAAATATTGTCAGACCATGGCACTCAACCCATATCGACACTATGTCACAGGTAATGTCCAAGCTACACATTAAAAGGTCAATCAGCAGTATCTATCACCCAATGTCTAATGGGGGTTAGTTGAGCGTTTGGAATAGGACACTAAAAACTTTACTTGGGAAGATAACTGAGGATCATCCTCAGGATTGTGGTGACAGGTTTATACCCGCGGGCTCTCTTTTGCTTATAGAGAGGCCCCCCATGAACACACCAGGGTTTTCTCCTTTTGAGACTTGTCTTTGGCGCGCAACCGCGCGGGCCCACGATGTCTTTACTCCATCCGCTCTTATCACTGCCGATAATATTAACGATGAGACTCATTCTTCTGTACGAGTATGTTCATTTGCTCTTAGGCAAAAAGATATCGAGGCATGCAAACTAGCAACTTCTTCAATCCGAATTTGCTAAAGAAAAGGCAAGGCAGTTTGCAAATAAAAATAGATGTCTACGACTCAACTTTGTCCAGGAGTGACAAAGCACTCGTTCTACTTCCTTCAAGGGAGAACAGACTTCTAATTGCATGGAAAGGTCCATATGCAATAGTCTCCAAAATTTCTGATGTCGACTATGTTGTCGATATTGATGGAAAGCATAAAACTTTCCACATAAATATGCTCACGGGAATTTTCATGAAAGACCTGACTATTTGCTCCTATTTTCCAGGCAACGGACAATTCTCCAGTACCTCATGTCATTAACTCATCCCTGTCAGTTATAAAGGATTGAGAAACCTACTTTTCTGATGTCAATCTTCCACTTCCTGTGATCCCACTTCATTTTCGTCGACACGGAATCTTGGAAAAACGTTTCGTTTCTCCTAATCTTGCCGCTGACGGAAACATCGACAAGTTTCTTCGATGTTACAAACATTTCAGGATGTCCTTATACCGACATCCCGGGACACACCACATGTCATTGAACATGACATAATCTAACTAATACACATAATACCTATCAGAGTCAGACCCTATTCCAATACCTATCATTTTTTTTTTTTCAGTCTCAAGTCGAAAAAGAATTGGATGAAATGATACGTTTGGAAATCATTGAACCATCCACTTCAGCATACTCTTCGTCTATGGTTATTCTTCGAAAGAAGGATAATAACATTCGCATTTGCGTAGATTATCGCAAATTGAACCAAGTTACGAAGTTCGATGCTGAACCTATGCCTTCATTAGAAGAGCTACTCAACAAACTTTCTAATTCTAGATTCTTTACCAAACTCGACTTGTCGAAAGGTTATTGGCAAGTTCCTTTAACTGTACGAGCCAAACCTTTTACTGCTTTTTCTACACCTAGGGGTTTATTCCAATGGAATTTCATGCCTTTCGGTTTTATGAACGCCCCTGCTACTTTCGTACGCATGATGCGTCGAATTCTCGCATATCGTCAACAGATGTCATACATTCTTAGACGATATCTGTCTGTTCACTGATTCCTGGGTAGATCACTATTTGGGTTTATACGAATTGCTGTCTACTCTTCGCGAGTATAACTTGACTGCAAAACCCTCTAAAGCCTTTAAAGGATTTAGTGATATTTCTTTCCTGGGTCATCGTGTTGGTCATGGTCTTTTAAAGACAGAGGACCACAATGGTTTCAAAAAATACTTAACATTTCTGTCCCTAAGACGAAAAAAACAAGTGCGTAGTCCCCCCCCTCGGTCGAAGGTTTGATGTACAATTTTTACGGACGAATTCATCCCGAATCTGTCCTCCATTATGGCACCTCATTCTACTTTATTGAAGACAAGGATCGCCTAATCTGATCCGCTGGTCTCAAGAATGCCAATCCTCATTGGACCAGATAAACACTCTATTGTTTTCATCTCCCACTTATCCTTAGGTTACCTACTATTGAGAAGGACTTTTTGTTCGTCGAAGTGACCGCCTCGTCCACTGGGATTGGGGCAGCACTAATGCAGGACTATTCAGATACTCTGCATCCGGTGATGTACATCTCTAGGAAATTAAATGCTGCAGAGAGGAATTACTCGGTTTTAGACCGTGAATTATTGGCGATGGTTTGGTCAATTCTCAAGTTGCAAAGATTTCTTCTAGGCGCACATTCCATTGTGGAAACCGACCAGAAAGCGCTTACTGCTATTCAGAGCAAAAACTTGAAGAGCTCGAGGTCCACTCGTTATGCCATAGGCTTTTCAAGCCTTTTCCATTTTCCCGGTGCGAGCTATCCCGTGGTTCGGATAATGTGATTGGCAGACATTCCTGTCTAGATGCCCACATGATTACAATTTAATTCTTCTGTCCCATAAATATACTCCCTGTTAACCGTCGAGATTCTAATAACAGTTCTCTACTATAAGGACTATACTAGCACATATGTTGCTCATTTTGGGAATTTATAGCATTGGTAATTGCCTTGTTCTGTTACTGATTTTGGTATAACGAAAGTTGGTTTAGTTTAACGGG
>JAMPIV010015063.1:677500-905435 GCA_024509875.1 Oreohelix idahoensis
GTACTTATACGTTAGCACACGATCGAATGTAACTTAAAGGTATTTCAGGTTTTATTGCCTTTCAATTTTCTGTCCATCGAGAGTAATATCAGAAAGATCTGTTTTCACTATGGAGTTGTTTAAGGAGCACTACATCGCGCAGGCTTTGTTGGGATTGACAATGAGCCAGTTTCCTTACACCAGTTAAACACCTCCTGTAGTGTCCCTTGTGTGCTATTAACTATTTCCTGTCTGTCAAAGCCAGTTCTGTAAATGAGTATGTCATCAGCAAAAAGTCAATGTTTGTCCAAACCCAGTTGGCTGAATGGATGCTACTTTTGTTGTTTAGATATTAAACAGCAAACGTGATCATGGAGAACACTGAAATAGTCCCGCGCAAATGCGCATTGGGTCTGACGTTCATGTTTCCAAGCGAAATGCCACTGATCTCTCATTTAAGGCAGCTGCTATCCATATTGTTGGGCAAGGATTACACAGTTCATTAATGTTTCAAAATTCGCTGTTATCGGCATCCGCTAAGTCGATTGATACAACAACCGTTTCTCGTTTCCTCTGGAACCCCTCATACACATCATAAGCAAAAGTTTCAGAGTTACCCCATGTTACTTTCATTGGTCTATAGCTTCCGAGAGTATCAGGTAGGATCAGTGAAGTGTCGAGGTGGTTCATTATTTTCCGTGATACTGTCTTTTCTAGTATTTTACGGTAGACATGCTGCATTGTAATAATTCTATAGATGCTGAGAAGAGTGGGATCTTTACCATGTTTAGGAAGTGGCGGTAGGTAACTATACAGCCAGTCTTCCGGCACCTTAGCATTCCTTATGCTGGTGTTGAAATCACTCACCACATTCTTAATGCCCGTGTCATCGAGTTGTTGTATGTGATTATTCTGTACACCATCTGGACGCAACGTCGTCTTCGTATATGAGGTCGAAATATATGTCACCTCTTCTGTCGCTTTCCAGAATACGGCCTTTAATTTCTTGGAGGGCAGCTTTATTACCTTTATCCACCTGAGTAATAAAACGCTCGAGTAATACATATCCCTTTTCGGCATTGATCTTCAGGCTTATCCCTGACGAGCTGAGAATATAAGGAAATGGTTGGTTTGTACTTTTCCTACTCATTCTGCGATGTAAGAACGAGAATTTCTGTAGTGTTTTGTCAGTGCCCACCTGATTCACAAAGGACTCCAACACTGTGCCCTTGGCTTCTCTTGCCAAGCCCTTGAAGTTATTGATGGCTCTTTGCTTTTTATCCTTAAAATCTTCCTTCCACCTCTTCGTCACTCATTGTCCTTCTTATTCGTGCTATCCGCTATGACTTTATTGCTCTCTCCTTTTCCAGCCATGCTGTATCCACTGTCTCATTCCACCAGTGTGGTTGTGTAAAATGTGTGTAACACTTCGCACTTTGACGTAATGTGTTTCGCACTTTGACGTAATGTGTGCACATGGCTATTACAATCATGTGGCCCTGTATGATACTAAAAAGTCTTTTTCGCTTTTCTGTGTCTGGTGGTCTTTCCCTTCGAATGAGTACTACACAGGATAGGTGATCGCTTTCTTGAGCTTGTAATACATCTGTCACGAGTGGTTTACAGAGTCTGTCTGAGACCAGACAAATAGTCTGAGTAAAGTCTGAGACAAAACAAAACTCTGAGTGAGAACTGAGAAGATAGATGAGTTATGGTGTTGAATGTGGATGGAGTGAATTATAGCTATCAGGAGTAAAAGATCAGATAATGACTCTCCCCTCCAGTCACTCAATGACTATGTTTAACGCTACTTTTACTCCGCTTCTCTCTCTGCTCAGAGTAAGAACTAGTGCACATCAGTGACTCCACAATTAGTCAAGTACAAGTACAGGTATGAAAGTCGTCTGATCCACGATTAGTGGTTTAAATTATTAACAGAAAACTATGGCAAAACCAGAAAATTGTCCAATCGCAAAACATCAAATCATAACAATGCGTTTAACAAAAAAGTCTAATGACAAAATGCTAGTAATAATAAGAATCATAAGAATAATCAAACTAAACTGGTACCAAGGAGTTTGGCTCTTCCGTCTCAATAATTCAAACTCCCACTATTATTGGGCTAGATTTTCTACTACTCCTTCTGCAGTGAACTCTGAAATAAAGAAGTCCCTACACACACTTAATATCCCGCTGACTTCTTCTGGTCAGCAACACAGCTGTTCAATCCAACTTAATAAACCCTATCCCGCAGTTACTTCAAGCACCCTCCTCACCCACATTTTTCTGTATCCAACTCCACCAAAGTCCTTCTTCGTCGGCACACTTGTGTTTATATTCCTCTTGGATTACAGCTGTTGGCGGATTGCAGACGGAGATATGATAACCCTTTCCTCTCCCTATGCTGCTGACAATCCGTGGAAACAACCCAAACTATAACTTCACCACGAAATAAATTTCCAGGACAAATGTTAAGTCCTCTAGATTTACAGGTGTGCTTTAAATCCAGGATCTAAAGGGGTGGCGTTGAATGCACTCAAGATTAAAGATGTGTTGGAGGTAATAAATCCACTATTGGCGCAAGCCCGCCACTCCTGTGACGGCGTGTGATAATACGAGGGCTGTCCGGAAAAGAATCGACCATAATTAATATAGAAAAACCGTTTGCGCGACATCGATGTAACTTGGCAGCCAAATAGAGTGGCCTGTTATGCACATACGTGTGAAATGTTGACGTTGCTGCACCAGTTAGTGCGACCGTTAAAAGCCGTCTAGTGAGTGTTGCGCATATTACATACACATATTCTTTTGTATGGAATTATGCGACACACGGATTACTTCGTCTATTTAATATGGAAAATATATAGTTGTATTCATTTGTGTACGAAAATGCTTCCCTTGGTAAAGGTAGATAATCCATGATTGATTTATACGTTTGATTATATGGATGATCTCTCTTGATATTGATTCGGCGTATGAATAATTGAATTCATGTCAGTTCTCGTTTGTTAGGGCCAGAAAATAGATTAATTTTGCTTAGAATGTTTATGGTCCGAATTCATGTGTACTACTTGTCTAGTGCAAGAAGATTCAGTTTTATATTGTATATCTTTGTATGTTTAGGTCGGACTATATTCTTTGTGCCGGAATCTGGCGCAGGTATTCGTAGTCCTACTGGGTTGTAGAGAGTTCCGAAGTAGCCGCCGATAATGGCTGAAAGTTTTTCTAGGGCTGGTCCTGTTATGATTGAAAAGTGATTTGTGGATGATTTTTCCATAAGGAGGGAATGTCTCTCCGAGAGTATAGTGTCAGAGCTTCTTCTCATGTACTTTATTATGTTTAAATTCGGACTCCAGGTAAAGTCCGATCCTCTTTCCTTTGATGACCTTCATTTGGTTAGGTTTAGATGACAACCTAGTTTGAACGTCGTTGGTCGTCCATATGCACAGTTGAAGATGACAGGTTCCACTAGTGTTCCTATCTACATGAAACAACTCTATTAATGTAGAGCTAGATGGAAAACTCCATAAAGTTATATATATATATTCAAATGTTGAATTAACTTTGGCTTTATTATTATCCTTCTGTTGGACGAGTGAGCGAAAACTCAAAGAAGGTGGCCATCTTTGAAGTACTGTCATTATTGTGCATCACTGGCCTGAGAACAGAATCTAACTCTTATTATCAGACAGTGGATCGGAGATCTTACCATCAAGGAACTCCGTTATTATGAAATAACATTATTACTGTCAAGAGAAGGTTCTAGCAACGAACCGCTATTACTATTCATGTATGTACATTTACTGAGTATGCGACGACAGACAACTAGAACGTCTGCCTACTGTCGTCCCATAATATATATTCATATGCTGCCTGAATACATTACTGATGTTGCTACTCAATTATGCAATATGATGATGTCCTGTCAACCATGTACTGTCATATGCAGATGTTCACGTCAAGTGTGTGTGTCCTTAATAAAAGGTGCGAAAAAACGTCAGCTGTAGTTCCAGCCATCATTGACTCGTATAAGAGTGTGTGAGTTCAGTATTATCTAGTGTCAACTACATAGAACAGTACACCATTCGCGTTGCTTCCACTCTCACACTACATCTACATGACCAGTAGATACAGCGCTGCGCAAGGTTGGGTAGTTGATCAAGTTCCCACGTAGATTACATCTTTCAATCATACAGTGGTAACGCAGATGTCGTGCTCCTCCTGGAGCCTCAAGGGAAACCGGTTCCAGTATGACAAGTGCTGTCCAAAACATGGAAGTCTCTCACCTGGTCTTTTACAGTAGTGGCCAGTCAATCATCGATACTTTACAGTGGTGGCCAGTATGGGGATCAAACCCACGACATTCGCGTTATCAGCACGACAGTATTGTAGTATGCGTTGGTGACACCTCTCTGGAAATATTTATACTCAGAGAAAAACTTTCTCTGGATTCTAACATATATTCTAACTTGTCGTATCATAGGACGACTTAGCCTTACATTGGGCGTTACATTTATTTGGTATGCTTATCATCTGCGCATTGTTATTCGTGCGTTGTGAGCCTATTATATGTTGCTCCTGGATGTATTTCAAAAAAATGTACCATTTTTTTCCCGGGGGGTGTGGTAATCTGTTGCGCATATTACATACACATATTCTTTTGTATGGAATTATGCGACACACGGATTACTTCGTCTATTTAATATGGAAAATATATAGTTGTATTTATTTGTGTACGAAAATGCTTCCCTTTTGTTAGGGCCAGAAAATAGATTAATTTTGCTTAGAATGTTTATGGTCCGAATTCATGTGTACTACTTGTCTAGTGCAAGAAGATTCAGTTTTATATTGTATATCTTTGTATGTTTAGGTCGGACTATATTCTTTGTGCCGGAATCTGGCGCAGGTATTCGTAGTCCTACTGGGTTGTAGAGAGTTCCGAAGTAGCCGCCGATAATGGCTGAACGTTTTTCTAGGGCTGGTCCTGTTATGATTGAAAAGTGATTTGTGGATGATTTTTCCATAAGGAGGGAATGTCTCTGCGAGAGTATTGTGTCAGAGCTTCTTCTCATGTACTTTATTATGTTTAAATTCGGACTCCAGGTAAAGCCAGACCCTCTTTCCTTTGATGACCTTCATTTGGTTAGGTTTAGATGACAACCTAGTTTGAACGTCGTTGGTCGTCCATATGCACAGTTGAAGATGACAGGTTCCACTAGTATTCCTATCTACATGAAACAACTCTATTAATGTAGAGCTAGATGGAAAACTCTATGAAGTTATATATATATTCAAATGTTGAATTAACTTTGGCTTTATTATTATCCTTCTATTGGACGAGTGAGCGAAAACTCAAAGAAGGTGGCCATCTTTGAAGTACTGTCATTATGGTGCATCACTGGCCTGAGAACAGAATCTAACTCTTATTATCAGACAGTGGATCGGAGATCTTACCATCAAGGAACTCCGTTATTATGAAATAACATTATTACTGTCAAGAAAAGGTTCTAGCAACGAACCGCTATTACTATTCATGTATGTACATTTACTGAGTATGCGACGACAGACAACTAGAACGTCTGCCTACTGTCGTCCCATAATATATATTCATATGCTGCCTGAATACATTACTGATGTTGCTACTCATTTATGCAATATGATGATGTCCTGTCAACCATGTACTGTCATATGCAGATGTTCACGTCAAGTGTGTGTGTCCTTAATAAAAGGTGCGAAAAAACGTCAGCTGTAGTTCCAGCCATCATTGACTCGTATAAGAGTGTGTGAGTGCAGTATTATCTAGTGTCAACTACTTAGAACAGTACACCATTCGCGTTGCTTCCACTCTCACACTACATATACATGACCAGTAGATACAGCGCTGCGCAAGGTTGGGTACTTGATCAAGTTCCCACGTAGATTACATCTTTCAATCATACAGTGGTAACGCAGATGTCGTGCTCCTCCTGGAGCCTCAAGGGAAACCGGTTCCAGTATGACAAGCGCTGTCCAAAACATGGAAGTCTCTCACCGGGTCTTTTACAGTAGTGGCCAGTCAATCATCGATACTTTACAGAGCACGTGCACTGTGTGGTCGTCGCATTCAAAATGGCTGAACGAGTAGAGCAAAGAATCTGCATCAAATTTTGAGTCAAGCTTCAACATTCCTCCGCGAAAACTATTATGATGATTCAGCAGGCTTTTGGAGACGATGCAATGAGTGCTACACAAATAAAGGTGTGGCACAAACGCTTCAAAGATGGTCGAGAATCTGTTGAATGTGATCCCATTTCTGGAAGGCCTGCAACAAGCAGAACACAGGAAAATGTTGAACTTGTATGGGCTGCAATCAACAAAGATCGGCGACTGACTGTGCGAGAAGTAGAAAAAGATCTGGGAATTCCAAATCTATTGTATCCGAGATTCTGACCCAGGATCTTGGTATGAGACGTGTCGTGGCAAAATTCGTTCCGCGGATTCTGCTACCAGAGCAGAAGGAACTTATAGAAGGAACTTCGTGCCACAGTTGCTAATGATTTGCTTCAAACCGCAACCAATAACCCAGATTTCATGAAGAAAGTCATAACCGAAGATGAATCGTGGATCTACTGCTATGATCCAGAAACGAAGGCTCAATCGTCTCAGTGGAAGTTGCCTGGTTCTCCACGCCCGAAGAAGGCGCGGCAAACCCGTAGCAAGATCAAGACCATTTTGACTGTGTTTTTTAATTGGGAAGGTGTTACCTATCGCGAGTACGCTCCTTCAGGCCAAACAATTAATAAGGAGTACTACATCAAAGTTCTCCGTCGATTGAGAAATGCAGTTGTGGGCAACTGGCGATTGGCGTCTTCATCACGACAACGCGCCCGCCCATGCATCACGTGCTCACTAGACGGCTTTTAACGGTCGCACTGACTGGTGCAGCAACGTCAACATTGCACACGTATGTGCATAACAGGCCACTCTATTTGGCTGCCAAGTTACCTCGATGTCGCGCAAACGGTTTTTCTAATATTAATTATGGCCGATTCTTTTCCGGACAGCCCTCGTATGGATGAATTAGAGCTGTTGATGGCTACAAGATCTTAGAACTGGCGATAATGTGTAGTTCTATGAAGTTGATGCCAGTAAAGCATGGGCGCTCAATCTTGAGTTTTCATGCCGATAATTTTGCTTGATGTGTATTTTATGCACGACTCTTCATTCTTACTTACGCCAGTATGAAGCTTGGTTTTATCACAAAGTATAACCACAATCCATACAGCATTGGTGTAAGCTAGAGTCATTGTTAGAACTGGTATTGACTAGCTAATAAAGCTATCAGCCCTTTTCAGAGCTGGCTTTTAATGCTGAGCACAAAGAGTTCGCCTTCTGTATTCACTGAGCATTGTTTGTCTATATGATAATTATACTGAAGCACATTAAAAACGCACCACCTGTGTAATCCAGGAACAGAGTGTGAAATGTAAATATAAGTGTTTACAAGCTTACATATTTGGAATCTTTATTCATTTTCCTATGAATCCATGCTGGTCATTAATTTGTACATTTGATTGTTATGAAATTCATTGCATTCTGTGCAGGCAAGGGAGAAAACCAAAAATGCAACCAATAAAAAAATTCAATCACACTATCCTCAGTATCTGGTACGTCCACCGTGTGCTTGCAAACAAGCTTGGCAGCGGCTACGCATGGAACGCACAAGTCTCTGAAGGAAATTCCGGAGAATCAAGTCCCATTCACGTGTAAGAGCAGCTTCGAGCTGTTGCAGATTAGCTGGAGAACCTTGCCTGTAGACTCTGCGTCCAAGCTCGTCCCACAGATGTTCTATAGGGGACATGTCTGGTGATAGGGCAGGCCAATCAATCATCACAATGTTCTGCTGCTGTAGATATTGCTGCGTAATGCATGCGGTGTGCGCACGTGCGATATCCTGCTGGAGTAGCTGCAAGTCTGGATAATTTGTGAACGCAGGAGCAACCAATGCATCCAGAACCTCATCTCGATATGTCACAGCATTAACATTTCCACTGAAGACGTGAAGAGGCAAGCGATGGTGAAAACTGAATCCTCCCCAAATGTGAATACTGCCACCGCCAAATCGGTTGTGCTGACGAACACAGCAATCTGCAAAGCGCTCTCCACACAGTCACCAAATCCGCATACGTCCATCAGCAAAGGATATGTTGAATCTGCTCTCGTCTGTGAATAGGACAGCATTCCATTGCAGTCTAGTCCATCTGACATGTTGCTCTGCCCATTGCAGGCGCTGCTGACGATGTCTGTGAGTCACGTTTGGCCCAACATAAGGTCGTCTTGCAGTAAGGCCTGTATCTCTAGTCGTCGTATGACTGTCATTCGAGAGACTTGCCCACGTCTACACACTATTGCTCTTGCTGTTTGACTTGCCGGGAGAGATCGATTCCTCATGGTGACTCAGCACAATATGACGATCTTGCGCAGGGGTAGTAACTCGTGGTTGGCCACTCCGAAGTCTATCCCGGACACTGCCAGTGGTTCCGTAACGTTCATTGAGACGTACAATAGTGCTGTGGTGGCAATTCATCCTTCTGGCAATGGCCCGCGAGCTCATTCCGGTCTCCAACATACCAATGGCTCGTTGGCGGTCGTCTTCAGATAGTCGTGGTATTTCAAGCACATGTACTGGGTGTTTTGTCTCAACGGCCTTTTTATACCGAGTATACTGCCACAACGCGTACACATTTTCAGGGTCATAGCTGTTGGGAATCGTGTTGCACGTGTAACTTTCATTGTTTTCATGTAGTCTATACACAAACCCGTGGGTTGAATCATGCACTTTCCATTCCAGCAGCCATTCGCTCTCTATCTCATGACAAACACGGGGAAAATCCATTCCCACACTTTTTTTCCAGCTTCTCGGCATCAGTATATATAATAGTGGTGCGTTTTTAATGTGCTTCAGTATATATTAATCATGTATTATATCATGTATGACATACTTACGCTCACAGACTCTACGACTCCATGACGTTGTATTATAAACAAGACAACAACGTACTCCCCTTAATGGACAATATGACTTCCTGATGGTGTGTCATAACATAATAATTCTGATTACAGCAGTTAATTATTATAAGAGGAGGCATCTTCCCTGAACAAGTACCATACACTGGGCTTGTTTTGTTTCAGATTTCTATCTGTGAGTGTACCCCGAGTTAATTCCTGGCCGCAGCATTGTGTCTTAGAACCAGGAGTGTAAAACCTATTTAAATCCGTCGGCCACCACATCTATCTGGCTACAGCATTGTATCTTTGGACCAGGAGCCATATTCACCACAAACTGTGTACATAGCTTAAGAACTAGTGGACCATCACTGCTTTCCGGCCTCAGCATTGTGTCTACGAGGATCAGGAGCTTATTCACGAGTTAAGTGCATATCTCAAGAAATTACCACCCAGCCCAACAAAATATTAACACTGTCAGATGATGATAAAGCCTAGGATGGACATTCACTCAAGCTATTGAATTATCTTGTGCAATTTTGCATGTTATATATATATATATATATTTTTTTTTTCCCATTTAAATTAGTAATCTTTAAAACAATCTGATTAATTTTTAGATCTGAAGTTTTTGAATTATTTTCAATGTGTCCGTTTTTTTTTTTTTTTTTTTTTTTTTTTTTTTTTTTTTTTTTTTTTTTGCTGATTCCCTACGCAAGATCTTTTAAAAGATGCAATGGCCGACCGCTGTGTCCGCAAGCTCTTTTAAAAGACTCTGATTTATTTCGTTGTTTTTTTCCATTCTTATATTTTATACTGACCGGAATTTATCTCGAACGGAAGTAAACACAAAACTGCGCAAATTTCAACAAGCTTCAACTTCCTTTGTTTGAGTTTGAAGGGAATTTTTCACATTTATCTTCATTTTTCGTCGTGTTTTGTCGTATCACTATAATGGCCGAAAACACGCAGGATATGTTACTAATATGTGAACAGGGAACAAACTGTGTGATCAACCACAACTTTTTCACTTTTTCTGTGTTTCTAAATGGATTACCTTCACAAAGAGAGCAGTGAAACTGTATTGTGATAATAATTTATGTTACAAGCCTTAGGTAAGTGGAAAATTTGTGTTCAAAATTTCTAGTTATCTTTTGTTCTATGTACATATTATCTGTCATAACATAAACATAATATAAAATTAGCTAGAAAAGTATATATATTCATATTGTCCATCCAATGTATTTTAATTGATATATAATATATTATACTTAACTCATGATTAGACACACATTGGTAGTAAAAGTAAATTATGTAAATGTACATTTTTGGGGCTTAAAAATAATTCCGTCCAGAGCTTAAAATAATAACGTACAGAATCAGTTTTAAAGCAATTTTCAGTGTTAGGGAGTGAATTCGAGCTACATTCACATTCCCTAGAGGCACATGATAGGTCCAGCGCAGGGCTCGATTAACCATTAAGCAAAATAAGCACGTGCCTAGGGCACTAAGGGAAGGGGGCACCACATAGTTTTTCCCCTAGCTACCATGCCCTTAACTCTTAACTCTTTCATTGCCACATTCGACTTTAGTCGATTTTTTTGCAATTGCCTTTATCTGCCGTGTTTCCCTAGTTATAAGTAAATTATTTGCTTATATTGCTCACTCTATTTGGTGTTTATGTCAGGCACAGAATGTCAGTGGATAGCGTGCAGTGGCTAGACTCGTCGGCTTCGCGCAGGTGTGTGTCCTTAGTTGTGATGTGCGACGGAACGAACGGAATAATTTGTCTTCTCTTTGTTACTTTCACAATTGTCTCCACGGCTGGCGGAGTTGTGGATTTTAAAGTTGCTACCATAAGTGAAATGGGTTCATTTTCGATACAAGACAACAGGAGGCTGAGACGCTTGGGAGTCATGACCCAAGTGGGCCCGCCCCCCTTAGAGTGTCAAGGAGTAAATCGGGCCGAAACACTTGTCGGACGGGGGCACTACTTCTGATGATCAGATTGCTTCCTGTTGTATCGCTCTGTAAAGAGTTTCCTATCATCATGGTGTTAAATAAAATAAAAAATAAAAAAAAAGTTTTTATTTAAAATAGTTGTGGGGTCTGGCCTGGAAGAAAACTGAATGTTTCAATCTCTTATTTCACCTTCAGCTCTTATTGAGTCTTAATGTCTTGTCAGTTGAGCAATGGAAGGTCGAGGGGAGCACCATTGTTGGGCTGTGCTTAGGGCATCAGTTAGCCTCAATTCAATTTTCGAGATTTTTCTTGCTTTACTGTATTTTTCGTAAGTGACTGACTTTGTACGAGCCAGTAGGCTCATGTGAGGAGACGTCTCCCATGTTTTGTGCAACAAGCGATGTCTGCATATTACGTAAATGCCTGAATGAGGGCATGATTTTGGAAAGTTCAGCCATCTTGTCATGTCAGAATATTCTGTTCAAAACAAAATTACGTGTCCTTTCTTCACATCGTATAAAGCATGGTATAACTCGAATAAAGGCATCTTCAGTCATATTAGTTAATGACCCCAAGCCTAAGGTGCTCCAATGTGCCGAGAGGCTGAATTGCTAATGGGAAATTAGTCTTAAACATTGGCTGTCTGGAATGCGAGCGGGGCGGCGCCAGGCAGATGGACTTCCTAAAGAACATCCCTGAGAGAGAAAAAGAAGATCTGATGACTCTTTGAAATGTAGGGTTAATGATCCAGGAAACTAATTTAAAAGTGAATAATGTTGTCAATCGCCCAGGTTATAGATGTTATACAAATCAGTGTGGGCTTGGCAGATGAGGTCAATCGATATATGTCAAAGATGAACTTCCTCATGCATGGATAGATACAAGTTTCCATTCTAATGAGGATGCAGAATTACAGGGGCTTGTACTGCATATAAACGGTCAATAATGGCAAGTATTCACTTTACTTGTAAATGCACATGTGGATCACCTTTCGGAAGAAGGTAGTTGGGAGTTGCTGACTAAATTGTCCGAGGACCCTAACAAGATTTGCCTAATTGCCGGCGATTTTAATGCTAGATCTATGGAGTGAGGAAACTCCACGAAAATAGACAGGGTGTTGCCTTGTGTCAGGCTTTGCTCAGCTCGAACCTATCCATTTTAAATGATGGACGCCCAACAAGACTGGCATCTAGACCAGAGGATACTGATGGTGTCATCGATCTGGCATTGATGTCTATTGCTGCCGCCACCTTTGCACGCTGGGATGTATTGCAAGCTCAAGCAAGCGATCATGTACACTGTGTAGTCCTCATTGCAAAGGGGAAGACCACCAGACACAGGAAACCGAAACAGACTTTCCATTATCCTAACGACCCACTTAACAGTAGTAGCCGTGTACACATATTGCGTCAAAGTGCGAAACAAAAGACAACTCGTACACCTTTTACACAACCGCCCTGGTGGAATGAGACAGTGGAAACAGCATGGCTGGAAAAGGAGAGAGAACAAAGTTATGGCGAACAGCACGAAAGAGAAGGATGATGAATTATGAGGAGGTGGGAGATTTTAAGGAGAAAAAACAAAGAGCAATCAATAACGTCAAGGGCTTGGCAAGAGAAGCAGAAGACGCAGTGTGGGAGGCCTTTGTAACATAGGTGGGCACTGACAAAATACTACAGAAATTCTGGATCTTACATCGCAGAATGAGTAGGAAACGTACATGCCAATCAATTCCTAATATTCTCAGCTCGACAGGAATATGCATGAAGACCGATGCTGAAAAGGGACATGCATTACTCGAGCGTAATATTACTCAGACAGATAAATGTGATAAAGCTGCCCGCCAAGAAATCAAAGACCGTATTCTGGGAAGCGACAGAAGAGGCGACATATATTTCGACCTTATAACCGAAGAAGACGTTATGTGCACTTTAGAATCCAGTAGGAACACTGCCCCGGGTCCTGATGGTGTACAGTATCACCACATTAAACAGCTCAGTGAATTAAACAGCTAAGTCATGAATATGGATTCGACATTAATATTGAGAAAACAAAAACTATGATAATTAGCAAAACAGACGATAAACCCACATTAAAGATAAACGTAAATGGGAAAATCCTGGAACAAGTCAAGAGCTACGTATATCTTGGTCATATAATAACAGAAGATGGCAGATGTGAAACAGAAATCAAGAAGAGAATAGGAATGGCCAAAGCTACATTCAACAACATGAAACATATACTGACATCCAAACAGTTATCTCACAAATTAAAACTGAGAATCATAAAGTGTTATATATATTCTGCATTTCTGTATGGTGCAGAAACATGGACGATGAATAAGCATTTGGAAGAAAGAATTGAGGCTCTTGAAATGTGGATACATAGAAGAATGGGGCGTATCTCATGGAAAGAGATGAAAACAAAGAAGGAGGTCCTAGAAAATCTAGGTATGAAAAGAGAACTAATGAGGGAGGTCAAAGTTCGGCAGCTAAAAATACTTTGGCCACATAAAAAGGCATAACACCTTGCAGAAGACCATAACAGAAGGGAGAGTTGAAGGCAAACGTGCAGGGGAAGACAGCGCTATAAGTGGGAAGATAACATCAAGAGATGGACAGGAAAGAGTCTATCAGAGTACACCACCAAGACAAGAGACAGAAGACGTTGGAGATCCATTACAGCTAACCTTCGTTGTGGAGATGGCAACTGATGATGATGATGAGTGATTCCAACAACAGCTTACAGAATGCTCTGGTGCCAGAAGACTGGCTGCATAGTTACCTAGGACCACTTCCTAAACCCGGTAAAGACCCGACGCTTCTCGGCAGCAACAGAATGTCTATGGTAAACTACGGTACTAGAAAAGATAGTAGCACGAAAAATAATGAATCATCTCGAAACTGCACAGATCCTACCTGATACTCTCGGCAGCTATAGGCCAATGAAAGTAACGTTGGGTAACGCCGGAACTTTTGCTTATGGTGTATTTGAGGGGTTCCAGGATAAGCGAGAAACGGTTGCGGTAGCAATTGACCTAGAGGCTGCTTATAACAGTGTGAACTTTGCAATTAATAAACTGTGTAATGGCTTGCGGTGTTAACCCTTGGCTTACAAGATGGATAGCAGCTGCGTTAACTGAGAGGTCAGTGGCATTTTGCTTGGGAACATGGACATCAGATCCAATGCTCATTTGCCTGGGACCACCCCAGGGTTTTCCACCATCACCGGTGCTGTTTAATATTGTCGTAGATTTTCGATAGGGGAATTAAGACATAGATTGGTCCCTTCTAAATAGATTAGAACAGGTGATAGCTCAGTAAGAGGTAACGTAAAGAAAATAGATTTTCACGAGGGAGATGGTGGAAAAACTAGTTAGATTATGTCCCTGAAATCGAGAAGCTTCTAGCCAAAGACCGACCAAGCAGTCAGAGGCCATCACGCCTTGTGGCGTCTTAAGGGCAACAGCAGATTGATTTTCTCTGTTGTAGTTTCCCATCACGCCTAGCGGCGTCTTTAGGGCAACAACAAATAGATCCGTCTGCCGTTGTTTCCGTAATCGGTGTGACAAGCCAACGGGTGATCAGCCCATTGGGCATATATATATATATATATATATATATATATATATATATATATATATATATATATATATATATATATATATATATATATATATATATATATATATATATATATATATATATATATATATATATATATATATACAGGGTGTCCATAAAGTCTCTTTACAATTTAACAAATTTATTACAAAGGCAATTGATGAGATATCTTAATCAGATTTGTTCTATGTACTCAGTGGTTATCAAAGTTTTTAATCACATACTTTTATCGTATTTCAGGTACCCTGTTGATGAAAGAGGTACTGTTTAATGAACCCCTACAAAAATGGCTACTCCTCAAGAGAAGGCACAATGTGTATCATGGTTTATTGAAACAAAATCGGATAGGCAGACTCAGCGAAACTACAGAACTAAGTATGGAAGAGATCCACCATCACGTCCGTCAATTCGTGCATTACACAAGAAATTTATGAAGACAGGGACAGTGTTGGATAAAGGGAGGAGTGGACGACCAAGAACATCTGAGGAAAACATCGAGCGTGTAAGACAAGCCTTTTATCATTCTCCCACAAAGTTCATCCGTACTGTTGCCAGACAGTTAGAGCTACCACGTTCAACAGTGCACAAAGTCCATCCGTACTGCTGCCAGACAGTTAGAGCTACCACGTTCAACAGTGCACAAAGTCCATCCGTACTGCTGCCAGACAGTTAGAGCTACCACGTTCAACAGTGCACAAAGTCCTACACAATAACTTGCAATTCTACGCTTACAAAGTGCAACTCTTACAGGCACTCGAACCAAATGATAAACCAAGACGAAAAGAGTTTGCAGTTAACATACTGGAATGAATGTCTGAGGATGAAACGTTCCTCACCCGAGTTTGTTTTAGTGATGTGGCAACCTTTCATTTTTCAGGGAAACTGAACACACATAATGTGAGAATCTGGGGATCAGAACATCCCCATGTGACTAGGGAACTTCACCGAGATAGACCAAAGCTGAATGTGTGGTGTGGGATCATGTTACACATTGTGCCTTCTCTTGAGGAGTAGCCATTTTTGTAGGGGTTCATTAAACAGTACCTCTTTCATCAACAGTGTACCTGACATACGATAAAGGTATGTGATTAAAAACTTTGATAACCACTGAGTACATAGAACAAATCTGATTAAGATATCTCATCAATTGCCTTTGTAATAAATTTGTTAAATTGTAAAGAGACTTTATGGACACCCTGGTATATATATCACCACTCACATACACACACACACACATAAGTGACGACAGTTAGACGCACAGACGTGAAAACTATATCAATGGATTATGGATCTTTTTAGACAAGCTGACCGACACCCGTAATAAAGTTTATGTACATTTTATTTATCATAAAGAACTTTACAACAACACTATCATGTGAATATCAAATCAAATACCAATAAACATAAGTTAATGAATTAATTAAAGAGTTAGACTCATAGGTTTAATCCACCCTCCCTCTGTTGAGACAAGATCCCGTTACAAAAAAAAGTTATTAACCCCCAAAAGAGTCAAAGGTTTATATGCTATGGTCTAAAAGTTCCCTCTAAAGTAAAGAACAGAATATATACGTTAATCTATTCTAAAAAAAGGGCACAGCATTAGAAAAAAACCTTGTACAAATAATAAAAAGTTAGTACATGGGTTATTCACTGAAAGAATTATTCATCCTGCATTCTCTCGCTCTGACAACCTGTGATCACCACTCAGTCTCGCTCTTACCTAAATAGATTCCTTTTACAACATCTGGAACAATTGTTAAGGTACACCCAGACCATCCAATGTTGGTGTTCTTGGCGAATCAAGCCCCAGTTTCTCCAAAGACTAATTAATAAAAAAAATGTTGGGAAACGCTTGGTTCACTGCTGACAATAGGATGCTGATAAATGTCACTTCAATTTTTGTCCAGGTCGTAAAATAATTAAGAGGTCTAATGTTCACAGTGCACAGTAGGCTTGGAATCTTCAATCGTTAAATCGAGTGTCAGGTAAATAAAATCTGTTCAGGATCAATGTGATCTTGATAAAGAATAGTTTTTCCAGACTCATGAAAAGAGACACGGTCAACTATAGGTAGACATTTGACTGCCATCCATGGCTGAGGTAGTTTCTGGTATGCCAGCTTCGGCTGTCTGTGATATCTAAGACTGACGCGGTGCCCGCCATTTGAGCCTTATTCCGAACGTTAACTATTTCTGCTATTAAGGATTCCAGGGAAGTGGTTATTTACTTAGCGTTGAGTTTGGTACATGCTAAGTTACTGTCGTGCATTTTCATAGTCAGTGTTACTATGTAGGTTTTTCACACGTGATGGAGCGATGTTCATTTTAAGATTGTGGTAGCCAGATTACCCGTCTGTAGAATGATATTAGTACATGCATTCCCTGTTGTGCCACGTATATAGTTGTAGTGTTGTATTTTCATCAGGCCATGTGTTTAATTGAATAAACGGGATATAAACTGTTTCATGAGCGTTAGTCATATGTCACCCACTGTTGTTGTGTCATGCCTCTGACAATACGAGCCTATGTGTAGTTCTTGATATAAGTTATTTAGGACAACAGTGGTATATCCTTAGCGGTGAAGGGGAAGGTAGCTAGCACCTTATTTCTCCCTCCACCTCCTTATATAAAGGCTTGTGTGATAATGACGCATTATGGAGTACCCATGAAAGATCATTAACTTATTAAGGAAGACCTATGAAGACACGACATGCAGAGTTAGTCATGAAGGACAACTTACAGAACCGTTTAGGATTAGAACGGGAGTGAAACAGGTATGCCTCTTGTCTTCATTTCTTTTTTTCTTTTTTTTTACTAGCAATAGATTGGGTTATGAAAACATCGGCATCACACAACAGACATGGAATCCAGTTGAATCTGACTAAACAGCTTGATGATCTGGATTTTGCAGATGACTTGGCTCTTTTGTCCCATAACCATAATCAGATGCAAGAGAAAATGAAAATTCTCGATGAGAGGTCACAACAAGTGGGCCTGAAAATACACAGGGAAAAGACAAAGATTATGAAAATAAATGCAAGAAATGATAACAAGGTTGAACTTGAAGAAACACCATTACAGGGTGTAGAATCGAACCCATATCTTGGAAGTAATATAGACAGAGTTGGAGAGACAGACAATGATTTCAAAATAAGAATACAAAAAGCAAGAGGAGATTTCAATGTATTGGGAAACATATGGAGAACAAGAGAAACCAAGTCCAACACGAAATTAAGAATCTTCAACTCAAATGTCACGTCAGTCCCATTGTATGGCTCTGAGACATGGAGAGCAACAAAAACAACAACCAAACCGCTACAGACTTTTGTAAACGGGTGCTTGCATAGAATAGAAGGACTGAAATGGTATTACAAAGTCACAAATGTGGAACTGATGACAAGTGACAGTGGAACAAGAGTTGAGAAGACGTTGGCGATGGATAGGACACACATTGAGGAGAGCTGTTGATAGCATTACAAGGCAGTGCTTGTTCTGGAATCCACGGGGAAAGAGAGGCAGAGGTAGACCAAAAGGTACACGGAGAAGAGAACTGCATACAGAGGTCAAAGTGATGAGGAAAACATGGAGAGAACGAGTGGATGGCACAGGCCAAGATGACTTGGCATGTGTTTGCTGAGGGCCTTTGCTCCTCGGGGAGCTAATAATAATAATAGCCCCTTCAGTCATAACTGACTATGGGAATGCTCCCCTGAGGTGACAGTCCTCAGTTGCTTACTTTTCTGGTGCTCCTTTCGATGTTTTCTCCTCTCTTCGGCTTGTTGTGTGAGCTTCTTTTCGCCCAATCTGAGGTGGCGCAGTAAATAGCATCGCTCCTTAGTGTGATCGGCAGCTTCATTCTCCCATGTTTCTGGATCCATCTCCAGTGCAATCATATCTCTCTTGCACACATCATTGAACCTCAGCTGCTGTCGCCCAACTGTTCTCTTGCCATCTGCTAATTGTCCGTAGAAGATATCCTTCGGGATGCGACCATCTTCCATGCGGCGTTAATGGCCAAGCCAGCGTAGTCTGCGCTGTCTAAGCAGTGTATACATGCTTTGAAGCCCAGTACGTGACAACACCTCGACATTTGTCACTTTATCTTTCCACGAGATGCCGAGGATGTGGCGTAGACACCGTAAATGGAAGGTATTGAGCCTTCTTTCTTGCTTAGCATAGGTTGTCCAGGTCTCGCTGTCATATCGGAGTGTGCTGGTGACGCAGGCGTTATATACCGCAGCTTTGGTCTTCGTTGTGAGTTTGGAGTTTCCCCAAACACGCGATGTGAGGCGGGCAAAGATAGCTGCAGCTTTGTCAATGCGGCTGTCAATTTCTGTGTCCAGTCAGAGTTTGTCAATGATGGTAGACCCTAGGTATGTGAAGTGGTGCACCACTGCCAATTCATAGTTATCGATAGTGATAACTGGTGCAGCATCCACATCCTGACTCAGCACATTCGTTTTCTTTAGACTTATTGTGAGGCCAAAGTCCTTGCATGCTTGGGTGAAACGATTCATCAAGCTCTGAAGCTCCTGTTGGCTTTGAGTGACGACTGCAGCGTCATCATCGAACAATAAGTCTCTTATAGTGACACTTCTGATTTTTGCTTTTGCCTTCAGCCTTGAAAGATTAAATAAACGGCCATCTAACTTAATGTGAAGGCTTATTCCTTCGGTTGCATCTTTGAATGCATGTTTCAAGAGTAAGGCAAAGAAGATCCCGAAAAGGGTCGGAGCCAGAACACAGCCGTGTTTAACGCCACTTCGTATGTCAAAGGGCTGTGATGTGCTTCCAGCAGAGAAGCGGTGTTTTAGACCAGTGACAAAGACTCCGGGAAACGAGAGGATTTCTCGTGGCAACAAAGATAAAAGGCCTTTTTCCTCCGTCTTCTCCAGAAAAGACAAGACTGACCGGCACTCAGACCGACGTAGATAAAACAAACATGGAACGGATATAAGGTCATCTGCTCAGGAAGCCTGATACTTCTTCGTCTGCTAGCGGAAGATTGCGTCACAGAATGAGCCCAAGGGAATCGCTAACGAGTTAAATGGTTCTACCACAAAGACCTACAAAGTCAAACACCGAGAACATGAATGAACCTACTACCGCTAACGTGTAGTTAAATAGCAAATGAAATCCTAATAAGATTGGAACTAAAAATCAGAGGTTATACAACAGAATTAGGTTAAAAAATGAATGGGGGAGATACTAAATTTAGATACAAAAAGGGCAGTTCTTTAAGAACAAAATTGACAGAATAAATACCGAGTCAACCCGTCACAAATGCCTTCCCAAAAAATAAAACATCAAATTAATATTAACTGGATCAACACCAGACAATTGGCATATTTAACATAGTTGTAACATTTGATAATAATTCAGATATATTCCTAATACATCAAGGATTACTTACGTTGAACACCAATAAAAAATAGATATAATCTTTATCAACGGCACTGAGCTATTTAAGACGTGCAATTTTAAATGAACAAGCAGAGTCGACTCTCTCAAAACTGATACTTTTGTTATTGGTACTAAGTAGTAGCTAAAACATTAGAATACCTGCGGATTGCCAACAGCTGCAACAGCCAGTCTTAAAATTGTGGACCAGTATGAAGAAAGTTTCCCTGCCATTACATGAAGCATGTTGTTCAGTCCGCATTGGCTAACAACGTGTTGAATCTCAAGCTGTGACACTTGCTGGTGAAGACCCTTCAACTAGTTTAAAAGAAAAATATATTTGTGTGTATGATAATTAAAGTATATTTTAGTAAAATAATATATATGCATATGTACATAAGCGTCCGTTTGACAGAATGGTTAGAGCGCTGGTCTCTCTTGTCAAAGGTGCCAGGTTCAATTCACGGTATCGAGAAGCACCAGTCTACTCAGTTGTAAATGGGTACCTGACATTGCTCTTGCGTTAGGGAAGGAAAAGGCAACGAGAAAAGAACTGGTTGCCCCCTGTCGTAAAGTATGTCTATCTTTATAGCTCTCTATCTTTTCCAACATTTTTCATATCTTTCTTATTTCATTTTCACCTACATTTTCCTTTCATCGTGTTTAAAGTAATCTTTCTTGATCACGACTTGTATCTAACTTCACACTCCTTTGATTCATGTTCCCACCTTGTGGAACACACCTGGCTCATTATTATCTTGTGAAAGACCAGCTTGTTCATAGACAACTTCTTTGATATCTAAGTCCCCGTGTAAATATCGTCAGACATGCAACATTGTATTTTGCAATACGCCCGGCCGACAACATATGGTAGTCTTCTCATGGCTAAGCTGCTGTTTAAACAAACGACGGTCACCGCTTTGCAATACAATAGCCGGCGCGACAACAGACTCGGGCGACAATGGACTCGGGACGCACACATGAATGATTGTTTCCAGATGGTAAAAATAGAGCGGCATACGTCTTAGATGTGAACAAGGAGAATAGGGAAAACCGTCTCACAAACTTTCCATGTACGCAACATTTGTGACGGGAGATGGCGGTTGATTTTTATTAACCGTACAATCCGAAAACACCGGGTTGTCATGCAAACTAACCCATAGCACGGAATTGAAAGTTTGTGGCGAAAAGCCCACCCACTTGTAGCCAGTGACATTCGCTGACAGGGCACGGAAGGGTGCAATTGCAAAAGTCACAAGATGGAGGCCTAGCTATTGGTTTATAGGTGGAGTTATAAGTCACAGGCCCACTGGACCCACCTTTGGCTAACCAACAATACCGCGGAGTCTGCCAGAGAGCAGTTACAGTTTCAAAAGCGTGGTGTAGATAATATCCCAGAGCATATCCTGCAATTTAATGCAGTGTAGATAAAATAATTTATATCTGTGGTGTATTGTGTTCTTAAAGGAGTTTGCGAACGGGAAAAGGAGGTTAGTAAATCTTTAAAAAACTATTAATATGTTTTCTTAGTCTTTAGTTAAGATCACTTTTTGCACTTAGCATCAAAGCTAAATGTGCGGAAGACAGTTCTCCAATAAATCCTTCTTATAATTGATTAATTAAATCAAAAGATTTTCCTCTAAGATGATAGGAGGTAATTGATTGTTCATACTTCATCTTCATCTAGTTTACTAGATTATCATTACAGACTTACATGTGCACACACTCTCACGTGCAATAAATTTAACACTTCTCATATGCGTCTCATGTCATATATAATTACTAGAGAATTGAACTCATCATTACCGAGAAGTAGTATAAAAGAATGTCAACCATTGATATTGAGTGTGAAAACTTACGAAGACTTTTGTGTGTCTTCAGTCCAACAGAAGTCTGAGTCTACACATTACGTGTTTGTCGTCTACCAGAAAGAAACTAGTAAAATGTACGTCTAGATAGCAGAATTTGCTATTTAGGACATCCTTCACTTCCTCAATTAAGAATGAAGATTTCTCGCCCACGTTTTACACTGGGATTGGGCAACATTTTATTCACCTGCTTATCAAGTGCTCACAAGTTGATTACATATTCAAATATCAAGTTCAACTCACTCGAAAGCTTACCGCATGAGTCAAGCTAAAGCACGGCACGCGCAAGTTGACTCTCATATTTATAGCAAGTTCAACACACTCAGAAGAGCGCATTTTGAGAATTAAAATTCCGTATTTACAAGCTGATTCGCATATACAGCTAGCAAGTTCACCTTACTCCAAAGCATATTCTATGAATCAAGAGTACATACCCAAGTTGTTGAGTCTACATAGCAAGATCATTTCGTGTAAGAGCGCTAGTCTAGCCAGTGCCTTACAGGAATTCGACAGCAGTCATTTTCTTAAGACAAAAGTCAACGATTTGTAAAACCTTTCATCAGTACGTCCTCGTCTTGGAGATAACCCACACAACATACCATTCACCTACCTGGGACAGTCTATGCATACATGTTATTATCATTCACGGGAAAAGCATTAAGAGAAACATGGACAGTGTAGATTAGACATCAGTTTGGTAACAAGTAATATATCACATCATCATTTCGCTTCGCATAGGTTCATTCTCCTATTTAACTAACTACATTATTTATATCTCATCTGTGTGTTTTGTGTGAATTGTCTTCACCATCATCACGCTGTAATTACTACTAACCCTATATGTGTAGACATTTAATTAATAAACCCAATAACCTTTTGATCATTATCTAGTTCGTTAATGTATCACTCGTGCTGTCGGTGTTAAATATTTATATATATGGACAATTCTACATTTAGATGAGATTGGGGGCTCTTTCTTTCTTTACGGGATCTGAGTACAGAAGCTAAGGTCGTGGGGAAATAGAAGAACTCTCCATAATTTACTAGAAAACACTATCTAGTGGAGAGCATTCGCATTCTCTTCTTCTTGTTCTGATCTAGAATATGTCTCTTTCTTTATTAACGAGCCAATTTCTGGAGACCTTCTTGGTAACATTTAATAGGCGATCCCCAGCGACTACTATTGTTTTTAGCTACACCAATATCAACAATATCGACACCCTCTCAATGCTGGGCATAGTATAGTGAAGTCTCCAATACTTCACTCCCCTAAGGGAGTGCAGTATCTGCTATGGGACTCCCTTCACATTTAACATCATGTACATAATGCGCATAGTCTTTGGCTGTACACGAGATACCCCCATTGTGACAGTGAGGTACATGCTTGGAGTGATGTCGATTAGGTCATCATCAGCCTTGGCAGAGAGTGTAGAACTTGGGGCAATGGAAAAGCAGAACTGAAAATTAATCAATTGATACATGATCATGCCGGGGATAATGATGCCATTGTGTATACTGATGGGTCTGTGATCCGTGGTGAGAAATCGGGTCGGGGCTTCTCTGCCAGAGTATAGGGCAGAATCGTCACCGAACATAGCGCTATACAAGATAACAACTTCCAGCATGAGAATGGAGGTCGAAGTTGTTACTTCAGCCTTAAGGTGGCTAACTGAAACTTCATTACCAAAGGCTGTCAATGTGTCAGACTCTCAATCCATGCTTCGAAAGATTCAAAGTGGTTGGTTGCGGCATGAATGGAAAACATTCATAGAAGCTCCCAGTCTACAAGAGCTGGTGTAGATCTACTGTCCTGGTCATGAAGGGGTATGTGGTAATGAGAGAGCTGACAGACTAGCATCAAGAGCACCCACAGTGGAAACACTGGATATGGATAAGGAAGAGATACTGAGAACAATTAATGATCGCCTGTTAGAGATTGACACTGCAGAAATGAATCACCAAGGTTAAGACTGTTGGAATTTTGCATCAAACGTATGGCTAGCAGAGATGGACGTTTGAGAGGATGCATCCGTCGTCTATACAACCAGCGAGCTACAGGAACAGTTAGCATTCACACTCTTCGGCATATACTGAGGGAGACTGAGCACCTATGGGTTTGCCCGGAGTGCAATGATGTCGATTCTGTTTAACAATAACAATAACATAATGTTTGCAATTGCAATTTACGCGGTCAGAGACGGCCCTACTGATTTTTCTGGATGGAACGAGGTCTTGTGATAGCGCCTCCACTTCCCCCTTCCCTGGTGTCGTCATGTAGTGTACTGTTACGAGACTCGATTCATACTGTTGAGTTAGATCATACTATAATTTCCTCATAAACACTTAATTTTCTGTACAAATCTCAAGGTAGTTGTTTTCTCCCTTTCTCTATGCTGAATTACAGTGGGGCGCTCAACGCGCTGTCTTATTTTTTTTTTTTTGGAAAGGAAAAACGCGAAGTAGTCGAAAAAGGTTATATTTAAGATATGAAAGCACTTAATCATAAAAATAGATCGCACTTACACTCCGATAAAAAATCCAGTTTCAATCCAATATGCTAGATTTCAAATGCGTGTCATTCTCGCCATAGCACTCGCGAATAAATCAATTAAGTCAGAGTAAGACAGTGACTGGGCAAAATAACTTTCAATAGGTAAAATTGCCAAGTCCAGCAATTTGTCGTCAAGCATCGTGGAATGTAAAATGTTTTAATAAGTTTTAGTTTACTAAAACTACGTTCACATTTAGCAACAGGTGATGCTGAGCTTCCGAACTTGTTGAGTTGGAGTCACGGTGGCACCTGAAATATACAGTACTAACCATCGTGCTTTTGTTCTTGGCTCTCCCAAAGAATCGTCATGTCCTGCAAAAGACACATTTTCAGCTCCCCTCACCTGTCGACTATTCATTCCCAGATTCTCTTGCCTGCAGCCAACCAGGTAAAAGCCGATATTAAGTCTGGGGCTTAAGTGATTTCCCCAAGCTAAGTGTGCACAAAAATGTACCACCTCGTAAATGCACAAATCCTCCCTGATACATTGTGAAGCTATAGGCCCACGATAGTAACATAAGGTAACGCTGGAACATTTGCTTTGATGTGTACGAGAGGTTCCAAGGCAAACAAGACACGGTGCTAGAGCAATTTACCTAGAAAATACTTATAAGAGTTGGAACTTTGAAACCTTATTAAATTGTTAGCGGCTTGCGGTGTTAACCCTTGGCAGAAAAGATGGATAGTAGCTGCCTTAACTGAGAGATCGGTTACATTTAGCTTGAGAACATGGACATCAGAACCAATGCGCATTTGTCGGAGACTACACTAGGGTTCTTCACTATCACCAGTTCTGTTTTACATCTACACAGCAAAATTAAATACCATTCAGCCAACTGCGCTGGGACGAACATTGACTTTTGCAGATGACATACTCGTTTAAAGGACTGGCTCTGACCGACAGGAAATGGTCAATAGCATACACGAAACACTACACGAGATATTAAAATGGTACGAAGAAACTTGCTCTAAAGTCAACCCCAACAAGGCCTGTGTGATTAGTTGCTCCTAGAACAACTCCATAGTGAAAGCAGACCTTCCAGACATTACTCTCAATGGGTAGAAAATTGAAAGGCAAGACAAGCTGAAGTACCTTGGAATAACATTTCGTCGCGGGCTATCATATAAATAACATGTTGATCACATCATACAGAAGTGCAGAAGAGGTCTGGCAGCCATAAAAACAGTGGTCGCAACCGACATAGAGCAGAGATTACTATTTCTCATGTATCGTCAGCTAGTCACGTCGGTAATCGAGTGTGGACTGGGAATACTCACACTGTCAACAACCAATGTGAAAGGCTAGAATGCATTCAAAATGAAGGGATGCGCATAGTCTTGGGCTGCATGCGAGATACCCCCATTGTGACCGAATGGTACATGCTTGGACAACTGTCGATTAGATCCAGTTATGTAATAGCCCAGGCAAATGCCTACGTGCGGATAACCACAGACAGAAGACACACCCTGCGTGCTAACATAGCTGACATAAAGGGAGCAAGAATAAAAACAGGGATGTTGTCGTAGATTTTGGATAGGTGATTAAGATAGATTCTGGTCCCGCCTGAATAGAACTGAAAAGGGGTGGTAACTCAGTGAGAGATAAGGTAAAGAAATAGATTTCACGAGTGAAATGGTGAAAAGGTAGAGTCTGTCCCTGGATTGAGAAGATACTCTAGTCCAGCCTATCTTACGACTGAAATTTGTTTTATCAGACAGTTTACCTTTCGGTATATATTAACATATATACTATAACCACTCACACACACACACACACACAGAGATAAGTGACGACAACTTGACGCATAAACTGGAAACTATAGTAATGGTGCAGGGATATTGGGCCGAGCTGACCAACACAGGTAATTAAGTTTTATGTTAAGTTTATTTATCATAAAGAAAACTTCACAACATACAGTATCAAATATAAAAAATCATAGGTTATAGACATAATAAAGAAATAGACACATAAGTGCAATTCCCTCTGTTGAGACAAGATGCCGTTAGAAGAAGTTATTAAACCCCAAAAGATTAGCACTATGGTACAGAATTAGACTATACTGTAGAAGAACAGAGTTTCTAATTAATCTATCCTGGAATAAACAGTATTAGCAAACATAATGAAAGGAAGAAAACAAAGTGAGTAAAATGATTATACAATAGAAGAATTATTCACTCCTTCTTTCTCTCGCTTCAGACAAACTGTGGCCACATTTTCAGTCTCTCTAAGTTAATCAATCATCTGGAACACATTTCCATGGTACAAACAGCAAATCCAGTGTTGGGTTTGTTTTGGCAAAATAAGCCCCAGCTCCTCCAAGTTTGATTAATCCTGTTATTTGGGGAACGCTTACTTTGTTACTGTTACTCGGATCTGTGTAGTTCACATCAATTAGTCCAGGTAGGAAAATACTTAAGATATCTAGTGTTCACAGTGTCATTAGCTTGTAATTCCAATACTTTAGGAGAGGAATAGCTATAGGTCCAGTTACAATTATTCTTATTCTTATATGGGTGTACTCTCTCTCTATCTATCTCTCTCTCTCTCTCTCTCTCTCTCTCTCTGTGTGAAACAAGATACCCGAACCCGTCAACCTTGAAGACCCGCTATTTGCATAAGAATGTGTTTGGCGTCAGATTTAGTATGTCAGAAATTAAGGCCGCTGGTAGGTTTGGTTTTGTGATCAGTACTGAATTCTTTTTTGGAAGATTTAATCACAATATCAGTGTCTATCCTAACCCGCGTAACGGTATAATTTATTATAATCCAACATCACTACTGATTAATGGGCTGTTCTCAATCTATTAAAGTAAGCTTCGAAGTATTGTCTGGGTAAACGTCTAGTGCTGGTAACTTATTCTTAGCTATAAACTGTTCCTAGTAAACTGTCCACACGTCCGACACTGGACTACAGTTCTAACACTTTTCTTGGCCTATCTACGCTCGTTTAAATATGCGAGTGTTTACATACCAGGATGAACTGCTGGCGATATATTCTGAACATATCTTGACATGATTAACTATCTGTTGTAGAATTCTTTCATTAGTCTTCTCTTCTTCTCTTCTCTGCACATTGCAGCAGTACCATAACTTGGTATCTGGTCGATGTTGTTAGTCTAACGCTAACCTGTTCTCAGCTGACGACCATTTTTAAGAGTGTTCTCTGCTCTTCTTTCCTCTCACTTATTTCTCGTGCTCCGGTGACGTCAGAGCTAAGTCTTACTACTCATAAATTATTCTTAGTCATATCTCAGTTCTTTCCCTTTCCTATCACACCCACAAGTGTATAGATTATCTTATCGTTAAAAAAAACCGTGAACTAAGCCTAGTCATTTACAAAATTACACATAATGGATTAGAGATAAATATATATTTCGTCAGTACGACATCGCCTAGTCAGTTAAAATATCTCTTTTATCTGAGTGCTAGCGAGTAATTAAATTTTACATTACAGCTGGAAAATTTAGCTATAAGTTATTTAATACGCTATTTAATAAACACAGAAAAATCCTAGTGAAATATAATGACGGACTTAACAATTAAATCACTTAACACAGAAAATCCTAGTGACTATAATGACGGACTTTAACAATTAAATCACCCAAAATGCTAGTATAAATATTTACCGCAACACAGAAATTTAAAACTATCTCCAATCGAAATGTGAAGTAATTCCACTAGTACAATGGTCTAGAAATCGAAGATAGATGTTCTGAAAATTCTGACGCTACTCGATAAATGATTTTAAAAGCTGGGCTATATATATGACATTTGTCTTAATTCGCTAGCTCTTGCGAGATATCAAGCCTTGCCCGTATTTTTGGGGAAAACTGCGGTCGATTCCTGAATGAAAGCTTATTTTCACGCTTTCGCCGACCGTATAAATCCTCGCTAGCGAGAATTGTCTTTTGATCTCGTCCGCACCACTGTAACTGATTACTGCCCCTGGGGATCACGAACGACCGTATGGGGTCGGGGGAGATAACTGTGATATCTCCCTTTCTTGCATTCGTTTAATTCCCCCTGACAACTGTACTACAGAAAGTACGATTTGACTTATCGCCCCTTGGTTCTACCATTAGACGATTCATTCTCTCTACGCCCGTTAATTGTCTGTAGCGCAGTCATGAACCAATATCTAAGGGCAATTAACGAGAGCCTACCTTGTCTACCTATATCGAAATATGTCAACAAATGTTTTGACCAATCGCTGCACGAGCTGAAACCCGTAGCCAGAACCGTAGGCTGCAGGATAGCTGGATGAAATCTGTGCAAACGTGAATGTGAAACACCGGAAGAATAAATTATCGAAGTTTTGTCAGATCGACAGATCGGGCAGAAAGTGGTGGTTTTACTGAAATTTTGGTAAACATAAACTGACCCAGCCAGCAATGGAATCGCTTTGTCTTCCGTTCGCCCGCTACCTGTAATAAAAAGGGAAACAAATCTGGAATATTTCTCTTGAACCGCCAGAACCAAATTCGTCAGAGGACAGACTCAGATTCTACCCCAGCTCCTTCGCCATTTGCCAGTGAAGCAGACTGCATGGGTTTATTAAAAGCCTGTTGAATCTGAGATTGTGGGTCAGAGGTATCCTGTCACTCATCTTGTAGCAGAGAAGAACATTGGTGTTGTACCTAGCGGTGCATGATTTGAACAAGCACCCTGTACCTTCATCAGTTGGAAGAGTGGGGACCCTCAGTGTTGGGCTTCTCCATCTTATATTCTGGCTTCAAGGAAAAGGCAGAAGTGAAGAAGTTAAGTCCTATTAGACAAGACTGACTCGCAGAGCATTGGCATACCACACCCGGTCATAGTAGTAGTGATGAAAACAGTGATGATTAAATTAGTCTGGAAGCAACATAGACTTTAGTCAGTGTGACATTTTCAAAAGCTACATAACATAGAAATACTTTGAAGATAAATTCAAGTGATATCAGTAACAGTGAAGTCATTGTGACAGTTGTCAATATCTACTCCCCTAATAATGAAGATAAATTCAAGTACCAACATTAACATTAGTTCCAGAGGATTAGGTGAACTAAGACTATTTTCATAACAAGGGAGCCTTAACAACTAGGAAAAGACTTTATTTTTAGTGATTGACTTTTATTTGGTGTAGATAAATGCAACATCATCAGTGTGTTTTTATTTTTAGTATTTGTGTTTACACAAACAAAACTAAACAGATGACTGTACATAAATAAAATTAAGAAATTGTAGTGCACTGTTTTTATTACTTTATGTCAGCTTTGAATTACTTTGAATTTAATTAATTCCCCTAGATACTATAACAGCCCATAGGTATAATTCTGAGAGGGGCACTATATAATTCTGGTACTGAATATTACTATCTCGGCCAGAAATTCTTTACAGCCGGACTTTATACCTATGAACTTTATACACCATTGCTCTTTTCTGAGAATGGGGTATTTCTGTTAAGACCAGACTCTTCTCTGGCAACTATCCTATTATCACCTGATACACCTTGTTGTCTTATTCTTCATAAATTAAGGAACCTCTCGCGACACTGGGATGCTCGTCTGGGATTGTTCCTGTATATTCTGAGCCTGCTGTTACCTTTTAGTGCTGTCAAGTGGGAAATTTTTGATAATAAATTTTTGGTAGGGCAGGATAAGAAATAGTTTTTTGAGTACCATTGAGTACAAATTAAGATGTGGTACATGTGACGCGAAATCAGTCATTAATTAATTAATTAAGAAATTAATTTGATTAAGTGACTAATTATATTGGCATACATTTTTTTTACTTTGTATTAGTTGCAACTAAATTACAACATTGCCATGGCAGATTTAGTAAAGTTCAGGTCAGCAACACTGCAAGTGGGGAAAGAGCTTGGGATGACTGCTGATGCTCTGATCCAGTATGTTACCACTGAATGCGATAAATTCACAGAAAGAGAAGATAAGCAGTTATTACGGTGTAGTGGATTAGATGGTATTGCATGGTTGTTATGTTACCTAGGGTACTGCATTAGGTCAGTTGTGAAGG
This sequence comes from Oreohelix idahoensis, assembly GCA_024509875.1. Lineage (NCBI taxonomy): Eukaryota > Metazoa > Mollusca > Gastropoda > Stylommatophora > Oreohelicidae > Oreohelix > Oreohelix idahoensis. The sequence continues at coordinate 707,881 of JAMPIV010015063.1, forward strand.
CTCCTGAGATAAAAGTTTATGTGAATTACAGAAGGCCCTTCTTACTACCACTACGACCTCAAACAGATCTTTTTTTACTATTATGAATGTGGCTACGTAAAAGTCTAGGGTACTGAAATGTAATGTGTTGTAGTAGAATATACAAACACACACAGATAATTAATAAGTCTAATAATATTAATAAAATTTTATAACACACTTACCAGAATTCAGAATTGAGAACACAGTTAATTGCTAGCAAAACTCAGCTGATCTGCTGGCTATATGATGGCGTCCCACTAAATGTATGTAATATCTTCTGGGAAAAACACCACAGGCAATAACCGACTGTGTCCCTGGACAGAATTGTATCAAATGGCAAAAAATGCGCGTCTCCACCCCGCTAATATGATTACATTTGCCCAATCACCGACTTCCCCCCTAACTTTTCAAATCTACAACCAAAAGTCAAATTTCAGTCAGATCTCAGTCAAGTATGTGTTATTGTCTGTTGGTCCGTCTGTCTCTACTTGTTTTATTTTTTTTCATAAAAACACGGTTGGTTCTTGGACCAACTCCATGCAATACCCTACACAATTCTGCCTCCGAAGTTATTTTTAGCCACAATTCTCCACCTTCCCCGTCTCGTACATTACAGCTCGGTTTTTGATTTTGCGTGTCTCAAGGACGAAAATGTGAAACTTTGTGAAAGTTTGCACAACAGTACTGTCGCTGGTCTGATGTGAACAATGCAGTCTTTTGTCAATATCTTCCATGTTATCTGTCCGTCTGTATAATTTAAAGTATATTAGTTCTCTGCTTAAGATGGGCTATCAAACTAGCTAGGTTTTATATTCATAACTCTATTATTAAGAAAAAAACATATTTTTTCTCGTTTAGTTTTTTTTTTGAAATTTGTTCGAGAACCTTCTCCACGGCGTTTGCCGCTGAATTCAAATAAACAACCAAGTATAGTAAAACGTCAAAGAAATGACTGTTTCGAATAAGTCAAGGTCTTTTCTGTCCATTTCCTTACATTGTGTTAACTAGTGGCATGAATTTTTTTCTCTTTTATTCCCAATTGCGTCTTTTTGCCCTTTAGGTTTAAACACGTGTTCAGTCATATTTTTCATTTTTTATATCTCCGTTTTGTCTGCATGTTTAGCTAGTTAGTTTAAATGGCGGTGGGATATGCGGGCATAGGCGATCATGTCTCCTAGTATCTTACGCATTATTTTTATCCCTACAATGTTATCTTTATAATTGGAGATATTTTAACGTTGTATCATGGTAAATTCATCACACATCTCCCCACTTGAGAACATGCCCTACGGCAAGTTCCAAAACCAGTGATACACATAGATAAAATTACTCCTCACGCCTACCAACTACTATAATTTTGATCACAGGGGTGCCGACTGAGAAAATCTGCACCGACATTCAATGACCCTGGGATGTATTCGATAATAAACTGATAAGGTTGTAACAATAAAGACCATCTCAACAATCTTGCATTTTCATGCTTAGCCTGAGATAAGAACACCAGGGGCTGATGATCCGTCTGGACCACAAAAGTCCTACCATACAGATAGATTTGGAACTTTTTTATTGCCTAGATTAACGCTAAACATTCTTTTTCGCTTGTGGAATATCCTTGTTCCGCTTTATTCAATTTGCGGCTTGCATAAGCGACTGGGTTCAGTTCCCCATCGGGTGAAGATGACCTTTGCAACAGAGCCGCCCAGAGGCCTACATTACTTGCATCTGTTCTCACCACGAAGTCCTGTGTCAAATCAGGCAATTTGAGAATAGGCTTGCTAGTGAGTTTTTCCTTTAACTCTTGAAAAGCCAATTCACATTGCGCAGTCCAAACAATTTTATCTGGATGTCCCTTGCGAGTCAGATCAGTCAGAGGAGCACAAATAGAGTTAAAATTTTTGATATATTTTTGGTAAAATCCACATAACGACACGAATGATCGCACGTCCTTTTTTGTTTGTGGTCTAGGTGCTCTCTGCAGTTTTTCTCCAAGTTCTTGGGGTCAGGAGTCATGTTCCCCTGATATACAGTGTGTCCCAAGAATTCCAACTCTTTGCATCCAATACAACATTTTGTTGGTCTAGCAGTTAAATTTGCCTCCCTAAGCCTATCAAATAACATTTTCAGAGAGTTAATGTGTTCTTCAAATGTCTCTGTGGCGACGAGAAATTCATCCATGAAATTCGTGATACATGGGTTATTCAGGGGATCCAACAATTTGCGCATCATCCTTGAAAATACACTCGGAGCATTTTTCAATCCGAATGGTAGCATGTTGAATTCATAATGTCCTTCCGAGGTGCTAAAAGTTAAAAAAGGCCTAACTTCAGGCTTCACTGGAATCTGGTAATAGCCTTTACTAAGATCCACCTTCGAAAAGTATTTTGCCTTGTTTAATCTGGCAAATAACTGTTTTGTGTCTGGTAATGGATCCACTTGTCCTTCTGTGACAGCATTCAGTTTCCTGTAATCTATGCACAGTCTGTGTTCCCCAGACGGTTTCCTCAACAAAACTACACTGGAGCTAAAAGAAGATTCACTGTGTGAAATAATCCCTTCCTTCAACAAATAATCTATTTCTTCTTTCAATGCCTTCTCCTTCGCGAACGGAATAGAATAGGCTCTCATACAGATTGGGTTTGAGTCTACCAGTTTCATGTCATACTGTAGCAAATTTGTATGTCCTGGTTTATCTGTTAATACATCTGTATGTTCCTCCAGAACCTGTTGAACTCTCTCCCTCTGATTTTTAGTCACGTGCTTACTGACTTTTACTTGTGCAGCTGTTTTACAACGATGTAACGGGTATTCATGTGAGGTGAGTGGTTCCTTTTGCTTTTGAGTTGCGATAGCCAAGGTCAGTAAGGGGGTGCTTTCCTGGAGTGGTCTGTCCAGATACTTCTTTAAAAGGTTTACATGATAAACTTTCTCCTTCCCCTTTTTGTCAATTTTATAGTTTGTTCTAGACACCTTCTCTAGAACCATATATGGACCTTGCCATCCAATTTGTAATTTATTCTGGCTGCCGGGTAGTAGAAGAAACACCTTCTCTCCCACAGCTAATTCCCCGTCCTTTGCCTTCCTATTAAAATACGCTGCATGTTTCTTCCTGGCTTGTCTCAAATTATCATTTGCCAGTTTCCATCCAGCTTTCAGACGAGTGGTCAGTTCGTTTACAGATTGATACGATGAGGTAACAGTCTCTTCTGCCTTCTCATCTGTCCAGGTCCTTAATAAGGCTACATCTGGACTTTTAATTTTTCACACTAATTTTTTATGGCACCCGTAGGGTCCTTTCCATTGGAAGCTTTATAATGAGGACTTTTCTTCCTAGAATCATCACTCACAAATCGACCACTACCAATTTTCTTCTTGGGGTTGTCTCCCCATTTTAGATTACTTATGAGAGATCTTCGCTCTCTTTTAGGTTCCTCCAGTTTATATAAAGCTGACCGAGGGATTGTCAGCTTATTCTGGGGTAAAATTACTCTTTGTACTCGTCGCATAGTGGCCATGTTAATCCATTCAAGTGAAGACTGGGCGTGAAAAGGGGGCTCCCATTCCACTTTGTCTACATGATTATAATTATTTTTCCTTCCAGGCCTAAGTTTGCCCCGTGGCGTTTCTAGGTCCTGCACATTTTGTCCCTTTGTGGGTGTTCCCTCAAGAAATACGCCACATGCTTCTACAAAGTTCTCAATGTCGACATTTACGTCGGGCCAATAGTATTTTCGAGCAACCTTTGGGCAGATGGTACCTACTTTCTCATGATCACCATCTTTTTCAACATGTAAGCTCCTTATTAAATTTGCCCTATATACCTTGGGAAGAACCAACTGTCCGTGACCAGTGGATCTAGTTCCTGTCTTCCTGTATAGCAATCTGTCCTTCATAAAATACTCTCCCTTGCTTGGAGGTGTGTGGCATTTGGGCAATTTTTTAAAACATGGCTTGAGTGTCATATCCTCAGCCTGCGCCTTCCTCATCTCCTCTGGATGAGCATTTATAGGTTCACCTTCTTCCTCCTTTTTCTGTGACCTGGTCTGCACTGTCGCCATGATCACAGGTCTCTCGGGATTCCCCAAGAAGACGTACCTACACCCCAATATCAGAGGGTAGATTGGTTCATCTATCACTGCTGCTCTGATTTCTCCTTCCACATAGCGAGTTTTCACCGTTATCCTTGCGATGGGAAGTGTCATGAGTGGTATGTCCTTAGTCGCCCCTTGTATTTCCACTGTTTCTGTGGTATACTGACTTGGGTCCACTAGGCTAGACTTCACGACTGAATCATAATCCAAACCTGTATCATATAGGCACCTTATGTTGACCCCATAACAAATAACATCCTCACAAACTGGGGGGTGATAAGGTTCCTGCTGTCCATTAGGATTAACCTTTAATCTTTGAGTCCCGGACTTCATTGCAGCAATGTTTGATTGTTTCCTTCTACAAAATTTGGTGTTATGGTTGTCTTTCTTACACCATTTGCACCATCTTTTTCCTTGGTTAAACGGTTTTCTTTCATTATATTTTTGGTCATTGAACTGTGAGTTTCTGTCACGACAGTCATTTCTTGGCCTATCAAAGTTTGTCCTGCCTTTATTACCCTGTTCTCTGTTATCAAATTTATTAAATTGCTGTGGAGCTTTAAAATTGTCTATGTGCTTCTTTTTAGTGCCACTTACCTCTGCCTGGGCTGCCTGATACCTCTCAGCGACATTTAAAACCTCCCCCAACCTCTCTGCACCTTGTTCCATGAGAAATTTTCCCAAGTCTGGAGCCATGGACTCTCTTAATTGCTCTATCACGATCATCTCTTTAAGATGTTGGGTCTTCCCCAGAGCAGTCCATTTCTCCAAATAGGTTTCCAGTCTGGCAGAGAATTGGTGGTATGTCTCCCCAGACAACAGCTTGGCATTTCTAAATTTCTTACGGTAAAATTCACCATGTTTTTCATATCTTAATAACAAAGCCTGCTTTAACATGTCATAATTGTCTTGGTCTTCTCTATTCATTTTAGCAAAGACTTCATAAGAAGTACCTCTCAGTCCCTGTGATAACTTTAGACTCCACCTCTCTCTCTCTAACCCATATGTAGTAGCTAATAATTCAAATCTACTGAGGTACCCCTCGATGTCATCGTCTTTCTCAACAAAATGGTCTAAACGAAACCCCATAGCTGAGGTTGAGGCTACCTGACTAGCTGCAGCATCTAAGGCAAAAGGGCTGGCACCATTTTCAGGAGCATGGCCCTGTAATTCCAGCTCCCTTAGTCGTAATTCGTGCTCCCTTTGCAATCTTCTATCTTCTGCCTCAATCTGCAGCCTCTTAAGTTCTTTGTCAGCCTCAATTTGTAACCTCTTCTCTTCAGCTAACCTCCTATCTTCCCTTTCAGTATACTTGTCACATTCAGAAGTTACATACTGAATTAAAACCTGACCCTCCATATTCATCTACTTCGCCGTTAGCACAGCAGCCGAACTAAACTTTGCTAGCTCTGCCATACTCAACATACAATTTAGCAATGTCTAAGGTAATTCTAATTATATAAAATGGCCAAGGTAATTCTAATTAATTAATGACTAAGGTAATTATAATTATTTAATTAATTAACTAATTACCACTGGCTGTGAAGATTCACCAACTTTTATTTTCCCCTCTTTATTTTAAGGGACACTTTTTAAATTTATACAATCTGTCCCCACTGGTTTAATTCTCCCACCAGGAGATTCCAATTATCTTTGATAAACTAAATATCCCTGGACAAGACCCCAATATTGTAGTGGATTAGATGGTATTGTATGGTTAATATGTTACCTAGGGTACTGTATGAGGTCAGTTGTGAAGGCTCCTGAGATAAAAGTTTATGTGAATTACAGAAGGCCCCTCTTACTACCACTATGACCTCAAACAGATCTTTTTTTACTATTATGAATGTGGCTACGTTAAAAGTCTAGGGTACTGAAATGTAATGTGTTGTAGTAGAATATACAAACACACACAGATAATTAATAAGTCTAATAATATTAATAAAATTTTATAACACACTGAACTAACTCAGACTGTTTTAGTTTCAATATTAAAAAAATTTTCTAAATTTATTTGTTCTGAACCAAGGTTTTATTTTGGTCAGAACATATGAAATGTTATGGAGTTATAAATGGAATGCATAAATATATGGCATAATAAAATGGAATGTGTGTACATAGGTATTTTATAAGACTGGTTAATATTAATTATATTTATAAGGTCTCTGGGAGAACTATTACTGGATGTGCTGTTGGGGTGGTGTCATCACACCCACTCTGTGACTAGACTAGCTTTGTGTATTGTCTTATAAACTTTAGAAAATGTTCTATTTCCCAAAATTCAGTATATTTATGATGGGGAAATATTTATAAAAAGTTAAGAGTTCTGGTGAATCCTCAGTAGGCCACTTAATCACTCATCTTGTCTGTGGAGATTTGATGCTGGATTTCCGTGGCCCACTCCTCTCTGTAGCTGGAATACGATGCTAGACTGCACCGACACAAACGTTAGGCGGCACACACATCTGCCTGTATACTCTTGATAAGGTATGTAGCACAACCTCTAGTGCCACAACAGAAACTCACAATTCTGAAACAAAAGTTGTGCGAGGTGTCAGTAATCTACCTACTGCACCACTCTTACACACAGCACAACACAACGACACTACACAGAATGGGTCAGATCTCTCTGACCAACACAGCACATCTTACCCAGTTGTTCTCATATAGTATCAGTTCCCCAAGACTGCATTGCATCTGAGATATGTTCAATAGTTTTCTCTTTCCTTCAATAAGATAGGTATGTTCCCACTGATCTCAACAATAGATCCGCCTTCCATAGTCTTAGTTAGGCGTCCATATATTTTGTTTGTCTCTAGACCCTGAACTTGGGCTGGGGACCTAGAGCGAGCACTTACTTGTCGTAATCATTTTATATGATATGGCAGTATCAATCACTCGAAATATTAAAATATACAAAATAAATGCTTTCATTCTTACCAGAATTCAGAATTGAGAACACAGTTAATTGCTAGCAAAACTCAGCTGATCTGCTGGCTATATGATGGCGTCCCACTAAATGTATGTAATATCTTCTGGGAAAAACACCACAGGCAATAACCGACTGTGTCCCTGGACAGAATTGTATCAAATGGCAAAAAATGCGCGTCTCCACCCCGCTAATATGATTACATTTGCCCAATCACCGACTTTCCCCCTAACTTTTCAAATCTACAACCAAAAGTCAAATTTCAGTCAGATCTCAGTCAAGTATGTGTTATTGTCTGTTGGTCCGTCTGTCTCTACTTGTTTTTTTTCATAAAAACACGGTTGGTTCTTGGACCAACTCCATGCAATACCCTACACAATTCTGCCTCCGAAGTTATTTTTAGCCACAATTCTCCTCCTTCCCCCTCTCGTACATTACAGCTCGGTTTTTGCATTTGCGTGTCTCAAGGACGAAAATGTGAAACTTTGTGAAAGTTTGCACAACAGTACTGTCGCTGGTCTGATGTGAACAATACAGTCTTTTGTCAATATCTTCCATGTTATCTGTCCGCCTGTATAATTTAAAGTATATTAGTTCTTTGCTTAAGATGGGCTATCAAACTAGCTAGGTTTTATATTCATAACTCTATTATTAAGAAAAAACATATTTTTTCTCGTTTAGTTTTTTTTTTGAAATTTGTTCGAGAACCTTCTCCACGGCGTTTGCCGCTGAATTCAAATAAACAACCAAGTATAGTAAAACGTCCAAGAAATGACTGTTTCGAATAAGTCAAGGTCTTTTCTGTCCATTTCCTTACATTGTGTTAACTAGTGGCATGAATTTTTTTCCCTTTTATTCCCAATTGCGTCTTTTTGCCCTTTAGGTTTAAACACGTGTTCAGTCATATTTTTCCTTTTTTATATCTCCGTTTTGTCTGCATGTTTAGCTAGTTAGTTTAAATGGCGGTGGGATATGCGGGCATAGGCGATCATGTCTCCTAGTATCTTACGCATTTTTTTATATCTACAATGTTATCTTTATAACTGGAGATATTTTAACGTTGTATCATGGTAAATTCATCACACACGGCAAGCGGAAGCTGAGAAAGAGAATAAGAAACTGCAATTGGAGGCTGAGGAAAGAAGGGTTCAAGCAGAGAGAGAGGCTGAGGAAAGAAGGGTTCAAGCAGAGAGAGACCATGAGCTAAGATTAAAAGAGCTTGAAATTCAGGCAACTGCCAACCACAATGGTAGTAGTTCACCTCATTTGGACAACAGCTCCAGCTAGAGCATCTCAAATGTAGCCATGAATTTTCATCTGGATCCATTTGTGGACAAAGTTGACGCAATCGAGGCTTATCTAGACAGATATGAGAGAACCCACAATTTCAGGATATGAAACCTTACAAAAAGGAAGAAAAGTGGTGTAAAATATGTAAAATGAACAACCACCATACAACGGAATGTGGTAGGAAAGTCCCTCCATATCACGCTGCATGCATGATAACAGTGGGAAAGGGAAGGAAGGAACCGACATCGAGTCCGGTAGATCTCCATCATCCCCCCATCTGTGAAGAAGTAATATGTAACGGCACTAAAGTAAAGTGTCTGTATGATTCCGGACTAGAATATGACTCAGTTGTGAGTGCGTCTCTAGTGCACCCTGAGCAGTATACCACAGACAAAGTGGAGATACAAGGGGCATTAAAGGATACAGCCACCATAACACTTCCCATAGCCAGAATCAATATGAAAACTCGCTATGTGGAAGGAGTGATCAGTGCAGCAGTGTGTGATAATCCTAATTACCCGCTGGTGTTAGGAGGGAGATATGTTTTCCTAGGGAAACCAATAAAACCTGTGATAATGGCAACACTCCAAGTCAGGTCAACCTCTGGGAAGGAGGAGGGAACACCACTCAATATTCATCCGAGAGAGATGAGAAAGGCCCAAGCGGAAGATAGCACATTAAAACCTTGCTTTGGCAAGTTGCCAAAAAACCATAAACCCCCCCCCCCCCCCCCCCAAAGAAAGGACAATTTTATTTGAATGATGGATTGCTTTACAGGAAAGCTGGGACAGGACCCAATGGGCATAACTAGTTAGTACTGCCATCTATTTACAGGGACCAGGTTATGGAATTAGCAAATGTTCGGAACACCAGGTACTGGATCAAAATAGGAGTGTGGTTAGTCGACCACCCTTGATAAAGGACCTGTGGGGAATCCCCAGGAAAATAGGTAGTGGGAGAGTTTGCAGTGCGAACCATTTGACTGATGCACAGCCAACACTATACGGCTATTAACATTAGCATTATGCGGGCAAGGCATCATTGGTAGTTGGCCAGCCCCTCACAGTCCATTGGAAGTATTGATACTGACATGGAATGAATAATATATGGACTTTTTATAGGGAGAATTGATTTCTTGGTGCAGGAAAATTTCATTTCCCCATAGGAATCATATTATATGCTCCGAGTGTTTTCTCCAGGGTAATGAGGAGATTATTGGATCCCTTACAAAACCCATCTATTACTAATTTCCTGGATGATAACCTCATAGCTACAGAAACATTCGAGGAACATCTATATCACTGGATCTCAGAATGTAGGGGCAGATTTTCTTAGTAGGCACCCATTGTTGCTGTCATTTTCGACGGCGTCATATGTCAAGTTATTTGCTTATGTTTTTTCATAAGAATAATTGTGTCTTTACCTTGCGATGTCAGGTTGATTAGGGACTGTCTTCCCTGTTCGTTAATCCTTTGGGGTTTGACCTGTATGAAGATAGGGTCAAAGGTAAACAGTTCAGGCGTGTGCCCATGCGCAGGTTTTTTAAGCGCCAAGTGGAGAGACTTTCGTCAGGCCGGGATGTAAGCTGGCTTCTGAGGGACGAATGTCCATTGTGTTTTCGGGAAAAATCTTCGAAGTGACTGCGTTGGCAGGTCTCCCCAGTGAAATGTCGGAATGACGACAGAGTTCCTTATTATGTTCTGAGGATTCGGTTCCAGGTAATACCGACTTTTTCCATTATTACGCTTTCTGTGGCAGAACATGTTAGAAGATTACCTAGTCTGTGAACTACAGCTCACCGGTCCTACATTTCAGAACTTATATTTGTGTGCTCAAGGTAGCCATCCAAGACTATTAGTCTTTATATTATCCAGAAGTCCAGTGACGAAGATATATTGTGGGAACCGCAGATTGGCGGTATTTATGTCTACATAAGCATTACTGCAGGGTTGATGTTAAACCTGCTTAGAAGAAGTACACAGATGACGCCATAACGAGGCCTGTGTTAAGGCTAATATACTACAGCCTGATAATGTGCTATTGGCGGGGAATGCCAAGTTGTACCTGTATGTCAAAGTGATTAAGGTATCTGACGCGTTTAGTCATAGATACCAGGGCGGCGCTACGAACTGTCATTATTGAAGAACATTGCTATTGACTATGCATGAATATTCAAATGTTTACCAGCCTTTTGAATGCCTGATGTATACCTAACGATTTCCGGTCAGCATGACCTTGTTTACACTGATTGTTCCTGTTGATGCTATGTGTGTTATCGTCAATAAATGTTTTGAAACGTGCCAGCAGTGTTCAAGCATCCTTGACTACTGCATGTGAGTGTATGGGTTGCATTACACAAATGATACGAGACTAAACACATTCGCGCCTTCATTCGCACCCACACTCAGTTCATCATACGCCAGCACTACACACCTAACAACATGTATACTGTCTTGGGCCAGTGATCACCTCAACAAGAGAAAAAGACAGTTACATTTCTGGTGGACCAGTTCCGTGGGCTCTTCTGCTACATTGTTGATGTCTCCAGTGTGGTCCATAATTTGCATTTACGTCGGAATAAGCAAGGTGGACAGCTGTAACACACATACTCGACACTTCCAAGTTTTGGCTACACAGGACATTATAAACAGTGTTAGCATTTATGTTATAATGCTGCATAAACAACAACATGACAAGTACTGAAGTTAGCATCGGGGCGTTTGCTACGTGGAACACAGCTGCATACAAGTCGGGTCCCTGTTTGTGAACGCTACCGCTGGTCGTTCACACGTCTCAGTCAACAACAAACTGTTCAACGTCCGGGCTTTCAAGTTACATTGTTCGACGTCAAGTGTTTGTAAACAGTACGAATAAATTGTCAACATTCGATGTGCAAGACTGAAGATACGAGAAGGTTATAGTAACTTTATGTTCGTGAAGACCACTTCATGCTACAGTGGATCTGTCAGTCAATGCGCGCTTGACATTTTGTTTCTGTGTTCGCAAGGAGCAAGATAGTTACTGTAACATCATGTGTGACTAAGCTTTATTTTGCAACACATTCAATTGCTATTTATGTTACTTGTACTATTGTTGTGTATTTTTCTTGTGTTTTTCAGCGGGCTGGTTGGGTTAGGTGACTCCTTTAGATAAATACTACGTAATAGAGGTTATCTTTTGACAGCGTGTCGTTAGGGACTGCAAATTTCCTTAATTGGGATTGGCTAGCGACAATTGTTGCTATTTACGTTTAGCTGTGACGACATGAGTTAGTGTTGTTTTCGTTATTTTTTCATTCTTTGATTTTCGATTTGTTTTGTTTGTATCTGTTCTTCTCTCCTTCCTTCCGTTTATTTCTTTACACCTTTTTGTTTACAACAGTGTTGCCATTTGTCTTGTTTACTTTTCGCGGTCATCATTACACATTTGTGTAACATTTTCTTTACTTTTTGCTGTATTGTTTATTTGACTTCCGCGAACGTTTTTGATCATTGTTCTGTATCTTTGTCTTTGTATTTATGATTGTACTACATTATTGTCATACACAGTCTACATACATATACTTGGTCATGTATTAGTATTATTATTAATATGGTACACTCTTCATATAGAGATTGTTGATAAAATATTACTATATAAGATATTTATACAAGTTCTTTGTTAAAAGACTTGTTGTCCAAAAATTGAGACAAGGTGGATTACATATGAAAGTTCTTTATAAAAAAGACTTGTGCCCACAGTGAGTGGGATATAAAGGTATCATTTTCCACAGGTACTTATGTGATTATTTGTTATATTATAAACAAGATAACCATACAAGGTCTTTGACTAAGACTAAGAGAGTGAAATAAAGTGAAGTGAGTATACAAGTCTAGCATTTCAGACTTGCCTCCCATTGAAGTGGGATAAGGTAATTTATTTAATTTTTTCAGGTTACTGATCTCATTAGACAATGTCTACACTAGACTTCTTCATTGAACAAGGGAAAGTACTTGGGAAGACAGGTGACAAGTTAGAAGAATTCGCAACTGCTCAATTCGCCATAGCATTGAAGTCAGAAGAAAAGAGACAAAAAGAGGAAATTAAATTGAAAGCAGAAGCTGAACTACAGAAGCTAGAAGCTGAGAATAGAAGATTAGAACTTGAAGAAAAAAGGTATCAAAGAGAGGCTGAGGAGAGAAAAGCTGCTGCTGATGAAAGAAAATTCCAGATGGAAATGGAAGACAAAAAACTTCAAGCTGCTGCTGAGGAGAGAAAACTTCAAGCTGCTGCTGAGGAGAAAAAACTCCAACTTCAAGCTGCTGCTGAGGAGAGAAAACTTCAAGCTGCTGCTGAGGAAAGAAAACTTCAGGCTGAGGCTGAAAATAGAAAAATGGAACATGAGGAAAGACTCGCAACTTTGGAGTTAGAGAAATTGAAATTGGCGAGTCCGGGTGCTCATCAAACAACTTCGAGTACGACAAAGGAGTTTGTTAGTAGGATTAAATTACCTCATTTCAATCCTTTAAAGGATGACGTAGCGGATTATCTAGATAGATTCCAATTTTTATGCGATGCGCATAAGGTAAAAAAGGAAAAATATGTTGAACAACTGATGGAATTTTTTACAGGTGACACAGTGACTACTCTTATGACAATAGACGAACATGACAGGACTAATTATGATGTTGTCAGAGCAGCATTGCTAAAAAAATATCAACTAAAAGAAGAAGATTATCGTCTTCGTTTTAGGACAATGTTGCCAGAAAATGGAGTAGATTTCTCTGAATTTTTTTCAAAAATACGTCGTACATTTACACGATAGGTTGAGTTGTCTCAGACTGAGAAAACATATGAAGGCCTAATGGACTTATTACTTAGAGATAAGGTTTTGTCATCTGTTAATGATTCTTTCCTTGCATTTCTTCATGAGCGTAAGCCTAAAAACTTAAAAGACATGGAGGAATACTGTTGCCAGTACGCCACCGCGCACCCCCATGCTACAGTTAGCAATTCTAAAGTGAAAGAAGGGTTGCCAGTTATTCGGCAGCACCATATGGCCCTAATTTCAATAAGAAATTTCAGGGTGCCCAACAAAACTGGAATAGGAAAAGTAATCAGAATTACACTCATAGGCAGAGTAATCCAACATATGATGGTTCTTCTGCTAAGAACTGGAGACAAGATGGGAGTTCTCGTAATTTTGGGGGTAATAATTTTAGACACTGTCGCAAAGGTTATCACAATAAAAACTACCCAAGCTTTTCTGCTCGGGATAACCATTCTCGACGTCAAGAATATGACGACGGTGAATATACAAACCGGGATTCAAACCGGAATGATAATTACAATAGACAATATGATAACAATTACAGGGGAAATTATAATCGTGGTAGACCTAGATATAACAAAAGAAAAGCTTTCCAACAGGCAAACTCTGCACAACAAGAGTTTAATGGAGCCTGTAATCAAGGAAATGATAGTGGGAACTCTAATGCTGTCACGGGATGTGCTTTCGATTTTGGGAGAGTAACTGAATGCCCCCAATGCTTAACATTGTTCGACTCATCGACTGTATCTACCCTAAGTTGTGGTCACCCTCTTCCTGCTCTACCTGCTACATTTGCGCATGATGGGAGAGGATCTCTCATCTTGCATAACGGTTTAGTGAATGATAGGCTGGTCTCAGTACTTTTCGATTCGGGATGTACTACCGTCGGGGTTAGAGTGTCTCTGATAGATCCTTGCTGTGCCACTGGAAAAGCGATCAAATGTGTTACATTTGGTGGTACTATGGAAAGTTATCCTACTGCTATTATTAGGATTGACACTCCCTTCTTTACAGGAGATGTCCACGCGTGTCTTCTTCCTAATCCTATTGCGGATCTTATAATCGGTCGTATTCATGGGGTTAAGGAATGCACCCCGCAGCAAATTTATATTTGGGAAGAACAAAACATTCAAACGGTCAATGGAGTGGTTACAAGAGCTCAAGCTCTTAATCCCCCAACTTCATTTGATGATAGTAGTGGAGTTGATAGCCAAGACGAGCACTTGGTGATTTCCCATGACTCGTTTGCTAAACGTCAAGAAGAGGATCCTTCTTTGAAGAAATTCTTCCTTCTCGCAAAGAAAGGGGATCCCAATCAGAATACGAATCCCAAACCATATATCACTATGAGGAATGGTATATTGGTACGAATGGTACTGTAGTGGTTTTGATGGTATTGTATGATGGTGATGGTACTACGTGTGATGCATGAGGTCAGCTGTGAAGGCTCCTGAGATAAAATGTAGCTGTGAATGGTCAGAAGGCCCTTCTTGCTACCACTACGACCTCACACTTATCTTTTTTTGTTCTAATGAATGTGGCTACGTTATATGTCTAGGGTAATGATATGTATGGTGGTGTGGTAGTTTGTAGACACACACACAGATATTTACTAAGTCTAATAATATTAACAAATGTTATAATACACTGAACTAACTCAAGGGTGTAAAATTTTGATAGAAATTATCTTACATTTATTTGATCTGGACCGAGTTTTATTTCGGCCAGAACATATGAAAGGTTTAGAAATTAGGAAAGAAATGCATGTAATATTACATAATAAATGCAAGGTGTGTACATATGTATGTTACTAGACTAGTTAGTATTATTAATGTTTATCGTAGTCATCTAATTTGAGAGAACTTTTAATGGTTGTGCTGTTGGGGTGGCCTCATCACTCCAGTCTATATTTACTACACAGTGTCCAGATAAGTGAAGGAATTTTTATGGTTGTGTTAGCAAATAAGTTGAGTTGGTGAATTCTCAGCAGTCCAGAAGCTTACGTAACTTTGAAGATGTAGCTCTGGTGCTGAGATCTGGTGGCCCCACCTCTCCGTGCTTGGGGGCAATATAAGAATTATGGTGGCCCCACCTCTCCGTGCTTGGGGGCAATAATAGGCTGCTCTGACACAAGGTTACTGCACGGATCCACTCTGGTAAAATCAACAACTCGTTTGACACCACATTGGTGCCAACTGAAACTCACAGCTCTGCAATCAAAGTATTGGTTATGTGTCAAAATTCCATTCTCTAACCATGTCTGGACACAACACTACACAACAACAACACCATATAGACGGGTCAGATCTCTCTGACCATACAGCACATTTTACCATGTTGGTTTCACATCGGATAGGTTCTCCCAGACTACAGATTCTGAAATATGTTTATTAGTTTCCTCCCCTAAAATAGGATAGGTAATATGTTTCATTGATCTCAACACTTGATCTGTCCTTCTTAATCCTTGCTGGAGTTTATGTATTTTATTTGTCTCTAGACCCTGAACTGGGGCGGGGGGTCTAGAGCGAACCCTTACTTGTTGTAAGGAACAGATTATGCTATTGCAGTATCAAATCACTCGAACTTTAAGCAAATATTAAATGTACAAAGAAATAAGTTTAGTCTTACCAGAAATATGAATATGGTACACAGTTAAAGAAATGCTAGCAAAACTCTGCTGAGCTGCTGGCCTTATGATGGCGTCCCTCTAAAATCTTCAATAGCTTCTGGGGATTCACCAATTAATAATACACTGTGTCTACCAGGACAACTTATTCTGAATGACCCCAAATGCGCGTCTGAGCGCCGATAATATGTTCAACTAGGGCCAATCACTGCCTTTCGTTTTTTTTCAAATACAAATATCCTACCACCAAGTCATTTCAGTCATACCTCAGTCAAGTATATATTTGTGTCTGTTAGTCCGTCCGTCTCTACTTGCGTTTTCACAAAAACATACTTGATTTTTGAACCAACCTAGCCGTCCCCTCTACAATTTTGTCCTTAAAGTTATTTTTAGCCACAGCTCCCACCAATTTCCCTTCTCTTTCACACTAACTAGATTTGAATACTTGAGTCTCAAGGTTGCGATTTTTGTGCAAATTAGTGACATGTTTGATTCAATGCAGTCGTTCGTTGATGTGAACAACACAGTCTTTTGTCATTATCTTTCTTATTATCTGTCCGTCTGTATAAATGAAAGCATATTATTTCACTGCTCAGAATGGGCCATCCGGCCAGCTAATTTTTATATTCCTAACATTAATATTAAGAAAAAGTTACTTTTTAAATTTTGTAATATTTCAAGCATCTGCGTTTGCCGCTGAATTCAAATAAAAGGCTTGGTATCGCAAAAGCGTCCAATAAATGACTGTGGCGTATCACATCCAAGGTCCCTTCTGTCGATTTCCCTACTTTATGTCAACTTGGGGAACGTGACTTTTTTCCTCCTTGCCCCACCAATTTGCGTCCTTTAGTCTCGCTAGGTTCAAGTACGCGTTCATTCAGATTTTTGTCTTTTGATCCTCGTTCCGTTTTGCCTTTAAGTTTAACAATTTCATTTCCATGGCGGGTGATGACCCGCGGCGTGGGCGATCATGTATTCTAGCAGCTTACGCATTAGTTTTTATCCCTTCGTTGTATCATTGGAGATATTTTGACGTTGTATTACGGTTAATTTTGTGCGATTCTCAGTGTGCTAGTCACATGGGTTTTTCCAGAACTAAAACTAGAGTCCTTGTGTCTTTCTTTTGGCCATTTGTTAATAAAGACATACGAATTTATTGCCGATCTTGCAAAATTTGTCAAGAGGTCAAGTCTAGGGGTCCAAGACATGCTGCACCTATTCAGGCTGCAGATATTCCTATTCGGCCGTTTCAGAAAATCGCTATAGACATTATTGGCCCGTTTAAGATTAAGTCAGCCAGAGGACACCAATTTATCCTCACTTGCGTTGACATGTGCACGCGCTGGCCAGAGGCTATTCCTCTGAAGAGCATATCAACTGTCGATATCGCTGACGCTCTTTGGCTCATATTTTCGCGTCTGGGATTCCCCGGAGAAATATTGTCAGACCACGGCAGTCAATTAATTTCGGACACTATGTCTCAGGTGATGGCTACGCTAGACATTAAAAGGTCTCTCAGTAGTATTTATCATCCAATGTCCAATGGATTGGTTGAACGTCTTAATAGGACATTAAAGAACTTACTGGGCAAGATAATGGAAGATCATCCTATGATTGGGACATGGTCCTACCTGCAGCTCTCTTTGCCTATAGAGAGGTTCCCAACGACCATTCAGTTTTTTCTCCTTTCGAACTTGTCTTTGGCGCGCAACCACGCGGTCCGATGTCCTTATTACACGATTTGATAACTTCCGATAATATTGACGATGATACACAATCGTCATATGGATATGTCATTGCTCTTAGGGAAAAAATTATCGAATCGTGCAGATTAGCAACTTCATCTTCCGAATTTGCGAAAGAAAAGGCTAGGCGATTTGCTAACAAGAAAAGACGCCTACGTCAACTTTGTCCTGGAGACAAAGCGTTTGTCTTACTTCCCTCAAGAGAGAACAGACTTCTCATTTCATGGAAAGGTCCATACACTATAGTCTCCAAAATTTCAGATATCGACTATATCGTCGATGTGGATGGAAAGCATAAAACCTTTCATGTAAATATGCTAACAGAGTTTATTGAACGTCCAGACTATTTGCAGCCTATTTTCCAGGCGACGGACGACTCTCCAGTCCAACATGGTCACATCTCATCCCTGTCTGTTATACAGGATGAGGAAACTATTTTTTCTGACGTTAACTTACCTCTTCCTGCGATTCCACTTAATTCTACGGAATCATCTAAAAACGTTACCGTCTTTTCGAATTTGTCTCTTGAGGAACAGCGTCAAGTATCCTCTACGCTACAATCATATCAGGATGTCCTTACCGACATTCCTGGACACACAGATGTCATAGAACATGACATCATACTTACTGACCGTAATCCGATCAGAGTAAGACCATACCAAATACCTATTCATTTTCAAGCACAAGTCGAGAAAGAATTGGATGAGATGATTCAACTGCAAATAATTGAACCATCCACTTCAGCTTATTCTTCGTCGATAGTTATTGTTCGAAAGAAAGACAATAACATACGTCTTTGCGTTGACTATCGCAAATTAAATCAAGTTACGAAGTTCGATGCTGAACCTATGCCTTTATTAGATGATCTACTTATTAGACTTTCTAAAGCTAGATTCTTTACTAAACTAGACTTGTCGAAAGGTTACTGGCAAGTCCCTTTGACGGAACATGCCAAACCTCTGACTGCTTTTTCGACACCTAGGGGTCTGTTTCAATTGAATTTTATGCCTTTCGGGCTTATGAACGCCCCAGCGACTTTCGTGCGCATGATGCGACGAATTCTATCAGATCGTGCAGATGTCATCGCATATTTAGACGACATCTGTCTTTTCAGCGATACTTGGGAAGAACACTATTTGGGTCTAAAGGAATTACTATCTACTTTACGTGAGTATAGTTTGACTGCAAAACCCTCTAAAGCTTTTGTTGGGTTTAGTAAAATTTCTTTCCTAGGTCATCGGGTTGGTCATGGTCTGTTGAAGACTGAGGACCAAAACATTTCGAAAATATTAAATATCTCGGTTCCGAAGACAAAAAAGCAGGTGCGTAGTCTCTTGGGATTAATACAAATCTATGGAAGATTCATTGAGAATCTGTCCTCCAATATGGCACCACTTTCATCGTTATTGAAAAAAGGTTCTCCTAAAATGGTGCGTTGGTCCCAAGAATGCCAATCTTCATTGGATCAGGTTAAGGATTTGTTCTCATCTCATCCTATCTTAAGACTACCAACGATTGATAAGGCTTTTGTTCTTCGTAGTGATGCCTCTTCCACTGGGATTGGAGCGGCACTAATGCAGGAGTATTCAGGAACTCTGCATCCTGTAATGTATATCTCTAGGAAGCTGAATGCGGCAGAAAGTAATTACTCGGTTTTAGACCGTGAATTGTTGGCTATGGTTTGGTCCATTCTTAAGCTACAAAGGTTCCTTCTGGGCGCGCATTTCTTTATGGAAACCGACCAAAAAGCTCTTACAGCTATGCAAAGTAAGGATTTGAAGAGCTCGAGATCTACTCGTTATGCTATTGCTCTTCAGCCTTTCCATTTCACGGTGCGAGCTATCCGTGGTTCGGATAATGTGATGGCGGACATATTGTCTAGATGCCCACATGATTCCAATTAAATCTTGTGTCCTAGTTTTCCTGATACACTTTCAGACTTAGTTCTGTCCTTAATATCCTAATATATTGTAATACAAATGTATTTGGATAATGTATAAAGGATTTAACAAATTTGATTTTGTCCATCCATCAGTGATACGTTGCTAATATAGTATTGTAATTCATGATATTTGTATATTGCTATAATTATAGTATTTAATAATGTTTGATATATGATTGGTATTGCCAGCAACTAAGGTTTCTTTAATGATACCTCCTGAATTTGTTTTGCTTTGAGAAATATTTTCTCTTATGTTGGAAGATGATTTGTATCCTCTTCAGACGCTTTATTTGTGCGTCCATTGTACCTGATAATAGGTTCAATCTTTCATGAGCGCATAATTGATGCTTGTGCTGTCTTGCTCATAGATATATATATATATATATTTTTAAATGTATCATTTTTTACAGGGGGGGGGGGGGGGGGCGGGTAATATGTTGCTGTCATTTTCGACGGAGTCATATGTCAAGTTATTTGCTTATGTTTTTTCATAAGAATAATTGTGTCTTTACCTTGCGATGTCAGGTTGATTAGGGGGTTGTCTTCCCTGTTCGTTCATCCTTTGGGGTTTGACCTGTATGAAGATAGGGTCAAAGGTAAACAGTTCGAGTGTGTGCCCATGCGCAGGTTTTTTAAGCGCCAAGTGGAGAGACTGTGGCAGAACATGTTAGAAGATTACCTAGTCTGTGAACTACAGCTCACCGGTCCTACATTTCAGAACTTATATTTGTGTGCTCAAGGTAGCCATCCAAGACTATTAGTCTTTATATTATCCAGAAGTCCAGTGACGAAGATATATTGTGGGAACCGCAGATTGGCGGTATTTATGTTTACATAAGCATTACTGCAGGGTTGATGTTAAACCTGCTTAGAAGAAGTACACAGATGACGCCATAACGAGGCCTGTGTTAAGGCTAATATACTACAGTCTGATAATGTGCTGTTGGCGGGGAATGCCAAGTTGTACCTGTATGTCAAAGTGATTAAGGTATCTGACGCGTTTAGTCAGAGATACCAGGGCGGCGCTACGAACTGTCATTATTGAAGAACATTGCTATTGACTATGCATGAATATTCAAATGTTTACCAGCCTTTTGAATGCCTGATGTATACCTAACGATTTCCGGTCAGCATGACCTTGTTTACACTGACTGTTCCTGTTGATGCTATGTGTGTTATCGTCAATAAATGTTTTGAAACGTGCCAGCAGTGTTCAAGCATCCTTGACTACTGCATGTGAGTGTATGGGTTGCATTACACAACAGATACGAGACTAAACACATTCGCGCCTTCATTCGCACCCACACTCAGTTCATCATACGCCAGCACTACACACCTAACAACATGTATACTGTCTTGGGCCAGTGATCATCTCAACAAGAGAAAAAGACAGTTACACCCATCTGATCAGAACCAGGATGGAAAGAGGAAAGAATAGATTCCTGCTGGTTGATTGTCTCGTTATTGGTCTCAGATTGAAGCTCGACAGAAATCTCTCGCTTAAAAATTGGGGGGCTATCTGTAGCGTAGTCCTGAACCAATATCTAAGGGCAATTAACGAGAGCCTACCTTGCCTACCTGTCGCGACAGGTTTCTTAATTTATGAAGTATAAGACAACAAGGTGTATCAGGTGATACTAGGATAGTTGCCAGAGAAGAGTCTGGTCTTAAAAGAAATACCCCATTCTCAGAAAATAGCAATGGTGTATAGAGTTCATAGGTATAAAGTCAGGCTGTAAAGAATTTCTGGCCGAGATAGTAATATTCAGTACCAGAATTCTATGGTGCCACTCTCAGAGTTATACCTATGGGCTGTTATAGTATCTAGAGGAATTAATTAAATTCAAAGTAAGAGGAATTCAAAGCTGACATAAAGTAATCAAAACAGTGCACTACAATTTCTTAATTTTATTTATGTACAGACATCTGTTTAGTTTTGTTTGTGTAAACACAAACCCTAAAAATAAAAACACACAGATGATGTTGCATGTATCTACACCAAATAAAAGTCAATCACTAAAAATAAAGTCTTTTCCTAGTTGTTAAGGCTCCCTTGTTATGAAAAGTCTTAGTGCGACTAATCCACTGGAACCAATGTTAATGTTGGTACTTGAATTTATCTTCATCATTAGGGGAGTAGATATTGACAACTGTCACAATGACTTCACTGTTACTGGTATCACTTGAATTTATCTTTAAATTATTTCTATGTTATGTAGCTTTTGAAAATGTCACACTGACTACAATGTTATTGAGATCACTTGAGTTCAAACTATTTCTATGTTATGTAGCTTCCAGACTAATTTACTCATCACTGTTTTCATCACTACTACTATGACCGGGTGTGGTACGCCAATGCTCTGCGAGTCAGTCTTGTCTAATAGGACTTAATTTCTTCACTTCCGCCTTTTCCTTAAAGCCAGAATATAAGATGCAGAAGCCCAACACTGAGGGTCCCCACTCTTCCAACTGATGTAGGTACGGGGTGCTTGTTAAAATCATACACCGCTAGGTACAACACCAATGTTCTTCTCTGCTACAAGATGAGTGACAGGATACCTCTGACCCACAATCTCAGATTTAACAGGCTTTTAATAAACCCATGCAGTCTGCTTCACTGGCAAATGGCGAAGGAGCTGGGGTAGAATCTGATTCTGTCCTCTGACGAATTTGGTTCTGGCGGTTTAAGAGAAATCTCCCAGATTTGCTTCCCTTTTTATTACAGATACCGGGCGAATGGAAGACAAGCGATTCCATTGGATCGCTGGGTCAGTTTATATATACCAAAATTTCAGTAAAACCACCACTTTCTGCCCGATCTGTCGATCTGACAAAACTCCGATAATTTATTCTTCCGGTGTTTCCCAACCGATTCCTTCCATCCAGGTCTTGTTTAAACCGGCCAATTAGGCGCTACCATTTAAACAAGCTAACCTTTTTCTGCCTCCCTTGTAGCGTTTGCAATCACAGTTGAAACCGGAGAAAACAGCCTTCGCTCTAAGTTATTACTGCCTGTAATCACTCATAACTCCTGTGTCCATGCTTCTACAACTTAAATCCATGTATCAATTGAAAGTTTAAGATTCCTGTTATTTTATTGTGCTCACTGTTCCGAGGGACATACCCTTTCCTATGATCTGAAGTCACAAATGCACATTCACGTTTGCACAGATTTCATCCAGCTATCCTGCAGCCTACGGTTCTGGCTACGGGTTTCAGCTCGTGCAGCGATTGGTCAAAACATTTGTTGACATATTTCGATATAGGTAAGCAAGGTAGGCTCTCGTTAATTGCCCTTAGATATTGGTTCAGGACTACGCTACAGATAGCCCCCAATTTTTAAGCGAGAGATTTCTGTCGAGCTTCAATCTGAGACCAATAACGAGACAATCAACCAGCAGGAATCAATTCTTCCCTCTTTCCCTCCTGGTTCTGATGAGATGGGTGCCTACTAAGAAAATCTGCCCCTACATTCTGAGATCCAGTGATATAGATGTTCCTCGAATAGTTCTGTAGCTATGAGGGTATCATCCAGGAAATTAGTGATAGCTGGGTTTTGTAAGGGATCCAATAATCTCCTCATCACCCTGGAGAAAACACTCGGAGCATATAATATGATTCCTATGTGGAAAAGAAATTTTCGTGCACCAAGAAATCAATTCTCCCTGTAAAAATGCCATATATTATTCAATCCATGTCCGTATCAATACTTCCAATGGACTGTGATGGGCTGGCCAACTACCAATGTTGCCGTGCCCTCATAATGCTAATGTTAATAGCCGTATAGTGTTGGCTGTGCATCAGTCAAATGGTTCGCACTGCACACTCTCCCACTACCTATTTTCCTGGGGTTTCCCCACAGGTCCTTTATCAAGGGTGGTCGACTAACCACACTCGTATTTTCATCCAGTACCTGGTGTTTCGAACTAAATGATTTAGTAAATTGTGTCGGTATGGGACGTATTGTATCCCCTCCCTGTACAATACGGAGAGTTGCCATGGTAACTGGTTGTCTGGTAGATCCTTTGTGAGATGGTGCCATCCTATCCACTATGTCTACCTTTTTATTTTCCGGCCTACGTCCGCCCCGATGCTTTCCTAAGTCCTGATGATGTTCCCAACTTGGGGATGTCACCTTGCTACATTGTGCACAGGCAGTCACATAATGAAATATGTCTTCAGCAACACCTGGCCAATAATGTTGCACTGAGGTCCGTTGACAGGTGGTACCAATCTTCTTATGTCCACCGTCTGAATCAACATGTGCTAATTCCATAACCTGGTCCCTGTAAATAGATGGCAGTACTAACTGGCTATGCCCATTGGGTCTTGTCCCAGCTTTCCTGTAAAGCAATCCATCATTCAAATAAATATGTCCTTTCTTTGGATGGTTATGGCTTTTTGGCAACTTGCCAAAGCAAGGTTTTAATGTGCTATCTTCCACTTGGGCCTTTCTCATCTCTCTCGGATGAATATTGAGTGGTATTCCCTCCTCCTTCACAGGGGTTGACCTGACCTGGAGTGTTCCATTATCACAGGTTTTATTGGTTTCCTTAGGAAA
This sequence comes from Oreohelix idahoensis, assembly GCA_024509875.1. Taxonomy (NCBI): domain Eukaryota; kingdom Metazoa; phylum Mollusca; class Gastropoda; order Stylommatophora; family Oreohelicidae; genus Oreohelix; species Oreohelix idahoensis. The sequence continues at coordinate 731,893 of JAMPIV010015063.1, forward strand.
ACATATCTCCTTCCTAACACCAGCGGGTAATTAGGATTATCACACACTGCTGCACTGATCACTCCTTCCACATAGTGAGTTTTCACATTGATTCTGGCTATGGGAAGTGTTATGGTGGTTGTATCCTTAAATGCCCCTTGTATCTCCACTTTGTCTGTGGTATACTGCTCAAGGTGCACTAGAGACGCACTCACAACTGAGTCATATTCCAGTCCGGAATCATACAGACACTTTACCTTAGTGCCGTTACATATTACTTCTTCACAGATGGAGGGATGATGGAGATCTACCGGACTCGATGTCGGTTCCTTCCTTCCCTTTCCCACTGTTATCATGCATGCAGCGTGATATGGAGGGACTTTCCTACCACATTCCGTTGTATGGTGGTTGTTCATTTTACATATTTTACATCACTTTTCTTCCTTTTTGTGAGGTTTCCTATCCTGAAATTGTGGGTTCCCATCCTTATTATCATATCCTGGCCTGTATTTGGTTGCATTGTCCTTTTGATCAAACTTATTTTGAGTTTGGGGTCGTTTAACTCCCTCCTGTTTCTTTTTACTCCCTTGAGTCAGGGATTGAGCCAGGTGGTGGCTTTCTGCATATGTGATTATGTCAGCCAACCTGTCTCTTTTGTTCTCAATTAGGGACTTCTTAGTTTCTGGGGTTATGGAATCCAACAGTTGTTCAATCAACATCATTTCCTTTAGCCCCTCGAAATTTGTGGTGAAGTTTCCTAACTTACACCACCTCAGTAGGTAAGTTTCTAATCTTTCTGAGAACTGCTGATACGTCTCTCCTGGTTGAAGCTTTGCCATTCTGAAGCGCCGTCTATATGCTTCAGCATTTTGTTCATATCGAACAAGCAATGCCTGCTTCAGGGCTTCGTAATCTTCCTGATCCTTTTTTGGCAATTTCAAAAAGACATCGTACGCAATTCCCCGCAAACCTTGCGATAACTTCAGACTCCACTTTTCCTTTTCTAGACCATAAGTAGTCGCTAATCTCTCATATCTGTCTAGATAAGCCTCGATTGCGTCAACGTTGTCCACAAATGGATCCAGATGAAAATTCATGGCTCCATTTGAGATGCTCTGGCTGGAGCAGTTGTCCAAATGAGGTGAACTACTACCATTGTGGTTGGCAGTTGCCTGAAGTTCAAGCTCTTTTAATCTTAGCTCATGGTCTCTCTCTGCTTGAACCCTTCTTTCCTCAGCCTCTCTCTCTGCTTGAACCCTTCTTTCCTCAGCCTCCAATTGCAGTTTCTTATTCTCTTTCTCAGCTTCCGCTTGCCGTGCTAACTGCTTATCTTCTCTTTCTGTGAATTTATCGCATTCAGTCGTAACATACTGGATCAGAGCATCAGCAGTCATCCCAAGCTCTTTTCCCACTTGCAGTGTTGCTGACCTGAACTTTACTAAATCTGCCATGGCAATGTTGTAATTTAGTTGCAACCAATACAAAGTAAAAAAAAATTTGTTGCCAATATAATTAGTCACTTAATCAAATTAATGTCTTAATTAATTAATTAATGACTGATTTCGCGTCACATGTACCACACCTTAATTTGTACTCAATGGTACTCAAAAATCTATTCTTAACCTGCCCTACCAAAAATTTATTATCAAAAATTTCCCACTTGACAGCACTAAAAGGTAACAGCAGGCTCAGAATATACAGGAACAATCCCAGACGAGCGTCCCAGTGTCGCGAGAGGTATCTTAATTTATGAAGTATAAGACAACAAGGTGTATCAGGTGATACTAGGATAGTTGCCAGAGAAGAGTCTGGTCTTAAAAGAAATACCCCATTCTCAGAAAAGAGCAATGGTGTATAGAGTTCATAGGTATAAAGTCAGGTCGTAAAGAATTTCTGGCCGAGATAGTAATATTCAGTACCAGAATTCTATGGTGCCACTCTCAGAGTTATACCTATGGGCTGTTATAGTATCTAGGGGAATTAATTAAATTCAAAGTAAAAGGAATTCAAAGCTGACATAAAGTAATCAAAACAGTGTACTACAATTTCTTAATTTTATTTATGTACAGTCATCTGTTTAGTTTTTTTTTGGTGTAAACACAAACCCAAAAAATAAAAACACACTGATGATGTTGCATGTATCTACACCAAATAAAAGTCAATCACTAAAAATAAATTCTTTTCCTAGTTGTTAAGGCTCCCTTGTTATAAAACGTCTTAGTGCAACTAATCCTCTGGAACCAATGTTAATGTTGGTACTTGAATTTATCTTCATCATTAGGGCAGTAGATATTGACAACTGTCACAATGACTTCACTGTTACTGATATCACTTGAATTTATCTTCAAAGTATTTCTATGTTATGTAGCTTTTGAAAATGTCACACTGACTACAATGTTATTGAGATCACTTGAGTTCAAACTATTTCTATGTTATGTAGGTTCCAGACTAATTTACTCATCGCTGTTTTCATCACTACTACTATGACCGGGTGTGGTACGCCAATGCTCTGCGAGTCAGTCTTGTCTAATAGGACTTAACTTCTTTACTTCCGCCTTTTCCTTGAAGCTAGAATATAAGATGGAGAAGTCCAACACTGAGGGTCCCCTCTTCTCAAACTGATGTAGGTGCGGGGTGCTTGTTCAAATCATACACCGCTAGGTACAACACCAATGTTCTTCTCTGCTACAAGATGAGTGACAGGATACCTCTGACCCACAATCTCAAATTCAACAGGCTTTTAATAAACCCATGCAGTCTGCTTCACTGGCAAATGGCGAAGGAGCTGGGGTAGAATCTGATTCTGTCCTCTGACAAATTTGGTTCTGGTGGTTCAAGAGAAATCTCCCAGATTTGCTTTCCTTTTTATTACAGATAGCGGGCGAACGGAAGACAAGCGATTCCATTGGCTGGCTGGGTCAGTTTATATTTACCAAAATTTCAGTAAAACCACCACTTTCTGCCCGATCTGTCGATCTGACAAAACTCCGATAATTTATTCTTCGGGTGTTTCCCAACCGATTCCTTCCATCCAGGTCTTGTTTAAACCGGCCAATTAGGCGCTACCATTTAAACAAGCTAACCTTTTTTCTGCCTCCCTTGTAGCGTTTGCAATCACAGTTGAAACCGGGGAAAACAGCCTTCGCTCTAAGTTATTACTTCCTGTAATCACTCATAACTCCTGTGTCCATGCTTCTACAACTTAAATCCACGTATCAAATGAAAGTTTAAGATTCCTGTTATTTTATTGTGCTCACTGTTCCGAAGGACATACCCTTTCCTATGATCCGAAGTCACAAATGCACATTCACGTTTGCACAGATTTCATCCAGCTATCCTGCAGCCTACGGTTCTGGCTACGGGTTTCAGCTCGTGCAGCGATTGGTCAAAACATTTGGTGACATATTTCGATATAGGTAGGCAAGGTAGGCTCTCGTTAATTGCCCTTAGATATTGGTTCAGGACTACCCTACACTACCTATATCGAAATATGTCAACAAATGTTTTGACCAATCGCTGCTCGAGCTGAAACCCGTGGCCAAAACCGTAGGCTGCAGGATAGCTGGATGAAATCTGTGCAAACGTGAATGTGCATTTGTGACTTCAGATCATAGGAAATGGTATGTCCCTCGGAACAGTGAACACAGTAAGATAACAGGAATCTTTAACTTTCATTAGATATATGAATTTAAGTGGTAGAAGCATGGACACAGGAGTTATGAGTGATTACATGCAGTAATAACTTAGAGCGAAGGCTGTTTTTCCCGGTTTCAACTGTGATTGCAAACGCTACAAGGGAGGCAGAAAAAGGTTAGCTTGTTAAAATGGTAGCGCCCAATTGGCCGGTTTAAACAAGACCTGGATGGAAGGAATCGGTTGGGAAACACCGGAAGAATAAATTATCGAAGTTTTGTCAGATCGACAGATCGGGCAGAAAGTGGTGGTTTTACTGAAATTTTGGTAAACATAAACTGACCCAGCCAGCCAATGGAATCGCTTGTCTTCCGTTCGCCCGCTACCTGTAATAAAAAGGGAAACAAATCTGGAATATTTCTCTTGAACCGCCAGAACCAAATTCGTCAGAGGACAGACTCAGATTCTACCCCAGCTCCTTCGCCATTTGCCAGTGAAGCAGACTGCATGGGTTTATTAAAAGCCTGTTGAATCTGAGATTGTGGGTCAGAAGTATCCTGTCACTCATCTTGTAGCAGAGAAGAACATTGGTGTTGTACCTAGCGGTGTATGATTTGAACAAGCACCCTGTACCTACATCAGTTGGAAGAAGAAGTTAAGTCCTATTAGACAAGACTGACTCGCAGAGCATTGGCGTACCACACCCGGTCATAGTAGTAGTGATGAAAACAGTGATGATTAAATTAGTCTGGAAGCAACATAGACTTTAGTCAGTGTGACATTTTCAAAAGCTACATAACATAGAAATACTTTGAAGATAAATTCAAGTGATATCAGTAACAGTGAAGTCATTGTGACAGTTGTCAATATCTACTCCCCTAATGATGAAGATAAATTCAAGTACCAATATTAACATTGGTTCCAGAGGATTAGGTGAACTAAGACTATTTTCATAACAAGGGAGCCTTAACAACTAGGAAAAGACTTTATTTTTAGTGATTGACTTTTATTTGGTGTAGATACATGCAACATCATCAGTGTGTTTTTATTTTTAGGGTTTATGTTTACACAAACAAAACTAAACAGATGACTGTACATAAATAAAATTAAGAAATTGTAGTCACTGTTTTTATTACTTTATGTCAGCTTTGAATTACTTTGAATTTAATTAATTCCCCTAGATACTATAACAGCCCATAGGTATAATTCTGAGAGGGGCACCATAGCATTCTGGTACTGAATATTACTATCTCGGCCAGAACTTCTTTACAGCCTGACTTTATACCTATGAACTCTATACACCATTGCTCTTTTCTGAGAATGGGGTATTTCTTTTAAGACCAGACTCTTCTCTGGCGACTATCCTAGTATCACCTGATACACCTTGTTGTCTTATTCTTCATAAATTAAGGAACCTCTCGCGACATTGTCTGATCTGTCACTATTCCACAATTTGCCAAATCGCACGAGTGATAATACAGTTAACGGCTCTACTCGCTAGTTGTTTATCTGTCCCGTCGTGGACTAGTTAATAAGTCTTGTATGTAAACATTCCTAGTGCTTGTAAGACAATGAGAAACGAAAAAAATAGGCGTGGCTATAATTATGAGTTTGACAGATATCGAAGCGCATGCCTTCTGCGTTAGCAAAACATGAATATTAATAAGCAAGCAAAGGTGGAAACCCAGGTGGAAGCAAAAACGTGTGGATACATGTAATCTATTTACATAACTCTGTCACAGATGTCATGGATGGCACAGGCGGAGGCTACAATCTAGTAATTGACCACATTTGCGCATTGATACCCTTCGACGTTTACTGAGGGAGTGATTCTATGGGTTTGCCAGGAGTGCAATAAGGTCGATTCTGACCAACAACAACACTGTAACAGTCTAAAGGGAAGAGCTGGGTTTAAGCTTAGGTCAGTTAGGCAGGAGCAGTCAGAAAAAAGAGCAAAGACAGAAACGTACGAAATGCGCGGAAGGAAGTGTGCACTAAGAACGTTTCAGAGAGTTCGTAGATTAATTACTATATTCGAGAGAAACACGCTTCCCAGGGCCAGTTCAGAAGCTCCAGTTAGACAGTGTATGCCGCATAAAGTTGCCAGCGGTCAAGACAAGGCGGACCAGCAATCTTGAATTGTAGTGCTATCTCGCCGAGTTTATTGAAACCGATGGTCTGCGATAGCCAGACTCAGCAGCCTTTGAAACAGAGAGAAGATTATTTTGATCAGCAGACGTGTAGTAGACGAAGCAAGAATGCATTTTGCTACACAGAGATTCGTTCTCCAGAGATAATGGGTATGTAGATACTAATAATTAGAATTCTCGTGGGCCAGTGTTGTGAGGCCAGTATTACTGATATCCTTCAGGAAAAGTTACCATTCTCCGGAGTTGTCCTGTTTTCTAACAACTTAGAAAATACCCTGAAATAAAAAGTGTGATGAGAAATAACTAAAAGATTAAAGATCGATTTTAGAACTATAAAGATAAAACTGTTCATGGCTACGAACATAGAAAGACATTGTTGTATGAAGTGTTCCAGAGCGAAAATGTTGAAGATCGAGATTTAATATCATATGAAGCAGTGTAAAGTGTAAATAAACTTTGCATTCAACTAAGCTGTGGCTTATCGTCGAGTGTATAGAGTTGCGTTATTTAATGTGAATGCAACCACTCTATATGTATGTATTCTTGTCAACACCAACTACTGATGTAGACCCTGGGTAAAAATGAACCTGATCGTAATGACAGCGAAGTACGAACAGGCTGTCACATAACAAAGCTGTCATAAACAATTTGTTAGCATTTGTTGGTGTTTCATGTTGTCACGGATTGCCTCTCCTGCTTTGCAGTAGTGGTCCACCAGTAGCCAAAACGCAAGAGTGTCTAAAATGGGTCGTCAAATGTATCTACCTTCGCAAAAGATTACTCTCGGCAGAGTTGTAGATAGAAGGGTACAGACGCTTCTATCTCAAGGTAGTATCATAAGATATTTCCGCAGTCAAGAACAATGCGGAATCGGCTGAGCAATTGTTAACTTATTATCGGTCCGCTGTCTTTTATGAAGATTTAAGCAATGGTTATAGCCAGTACAAGCCCCCAGCTGGTGTAAATCCAGCGAAATTCCCTTTTACAAGAAGTAGTTCTATAGAAGTATATATATATATATATATATATATATATATATATATATATATATATATATATATATATATATATATATATATATATATATATATATATTAAATAGTCTTGCTCATACGTATGCTTTCACACTTATAATAACTGAATCAACTAAGATTGTTATGTTTTAAAATAATATGTAACACATTTAATAATCAATTAGTTTTAACAGGTTAAAATAAATAGAATGATGGTGAACTTTAGATGAAAAATCAATTTGTCTTCATCGAGACTGGATAGAGGGTTTATGTTAAAGAGTATTTATGTCCTTTTGCTGGTGCCTTTTATAAGCACTTAGCTAGTATAAGTGAGTCCTGCAGCCTTGGGTTTTCGTCAATTCTTTTGTGATGATGACAGTCTGGTAGCTTCGTTCCTCAAACGGCCTGATAGCTTAGTACCATGACCTTTGTAGACAAAATAAAAACAAATGCCTCTGCTAAGTACATTTATTGGCTGCAAATTAACAGGCGCATTGTCTCACTGTGCACCCACCAATGTTAATCTCTCAGAAGAATCGAATTCCTGAGTACACAGCGTAGCTCAGGGAAGATGATTAAAAATCACTAATATTCATATGAGTATTAAACTGGTAACATATGTGCTTGGACAGCGCGAATAATGATTTGCCTGGGTTACAATTAAGAAGGTACACACAATGATATGATACACTTGATGCACACGTGATGTAATCATCACTCATCACTGCTCCAGTCGGAGTCTGGGGTCACCTCTGCTGTCGGTTGTCTGTACGACTAGCAAGAAGAAATCACCAGCGCTTGCTGTAGTGGTTTACTAATATACTATTTTCATAGGTCGAGGCTGCTAGTGGCAAAAGTGATTTTTAGGAAATGGCTGTCTGTATAAACAACAACTAAGATCTTGAAAGATAGAATAAATATTATTGAATATAATGTCCTTCATTTTCCTTTATAATAACTTAGATGAACCTTAGAAGACTTATTTCATTAAAATGGTGGTACAGTACAAGAAAACCATAAATAACGAGAAAAATATAAAGATGCAAATAATGATAAAGAAGTACATAAAACTATCTAGAAATGTAGAGGATAATCGTCTGAGTAAGAAACACTTTCTGTCTTTAAAATCGCTCCATAACTAACAGAGATATGGTAGAAAAAAATTGGGACAGACTGACAGACACATAAATAACTCAGGTTTGAAAATCTTCGGCAAAGTCAAATATTTTTGACTTGATTTGATTAGCCACCCCACTAGTTAGGAAAGGGGGAGGTAAAAGCTGCAGATTTGCCAGCCAACGCGAACATATTACTATCTAGTGAGAGTAAAAGCAGACTCGCAAACGTATTGATAAACACCCACAAAATGTTTGGGATTTTCAAAAAAGAGTCAAATATTTGACGCGTTGTTCCATTGGCTGGCAGAATTGATAATAGCAAAATACTACAAGGCTAGGGCGCCATTTGATAATAAAATTTTGACACAGTAAAGATGAGAGCAGAGGTGAAGCTTCTGAAAAGAAATTCTTTACAGTCTGGACGAAGGCAGATCTGAAGTGTGCCATTATCTGCCAGTCATCTTTTACTTGTGTAAATAAATTCACTGAATTGTGGTAAGAGAAATGATTTATTAATATTATTATTAATGTGTAGAGCTAACCCAGAGCGGGGCCCACACACATTTTGTGTTGTGCGACTTAGCCATTGGGGAAGCTTATGACATCCTAGGGAGCAATACATGCCTGAAGCACATTATAAAGACATGGAAGTAAATTGTATTTGAATAATTAACTATTGTCATAATTAAATATTATTATAATAAGACCAGGAACTACTGGCAGTCTTATGCAGGCCTCAGTGTTCAATGAACACCTGAAAACATGCCTAGGATGCTTACAAAAATAAATCATAAGAAGAAGATGGTATACTCCATCTGTGTGTGTATGGAAGCAAATTAAGGTTTAAATACCAGTGGCGTAGCAGCCATATGGAAGCAGAATGTAATCACAGTGTAAAGTGAAGTCAAATAAATTCGGGGCTGGTGCACTTGGTTGCACACGAGGCTGACCCCATATTGTTAAATGTGGTTAGTTGTGGAAATTATAAGCCAGCATATAAAAGGGCGGGGATGTCCTCTTGTTGCAGGGTTTCATTGCTTGGTACAAGCTGTAACAGGAGACCTACTGAGACTTTATCTGAGGAAAGTGAAGGCCTCAGCAGAGCTGTTACTGCACGTATTAGCCAGAGAAAGACTTCTGAGCTGACTTTGTCATAATTTACAGTATTCTACAGCTGAACTCAAAGAAAAAGTGAACGTATCTTAAGGGCATCCTGTCAACTCATCAACGTGCACAGTTTTCCAAAAACTTTATCCACATTTTAGCGGGAATGATGTAAACAACAGCCCCACACAAGATTGATTTTCACCAATTAGACAGTACTATACTATTATGTGAATACATCACCAAAGACAGTTCTTATTATTTGATCTGGACAGAACATTCTCTTTATTTATTGCGTATATGTAAACTACATTTTCTTCAGTTAAATATTCCTGCCCCAAAAGAATTGAGGTACAGGAAAATAAAATTGTAAATTAAGTTGATAACTAAAACTACTGTCTTACTTAAATGCATTGTATGGAATTACAGTTGTGTTCAAGTTATTATCACAACACCATACATCCATTACCCTAGACACGTAGCCATATAACATAATAAAATCAAAATAATTCGCAGAGTGAGATCGTAGGGTGGTAGCAGTTAGGTACCCTGAGAACATCAACATCAACTATTAGACTCAGGGACCTTCATAGCTGACCTCACTCTGTAGACAATTAATAATTAACTTAGTAACATCAAAACCCACCACATATATTGGGGTCCGGTCCGTTATTTAAATTTATAGTAACATTAGAGATCCAGGGTATCCCCATTTTACTAAAATTTATTAGTTAGTGTGGAGAATTGATGAGTTGTCATTGCCCATAGTTAACTAGTTAAAAATTGTTAGTTAATACAGTTACATTATTATAATTTTGTACAAGAACAAATGGCCGACTTGGCAAAATTCAGGTCTGCTGCTGTACAGACTGCAAAGAGATGGGAATGGAGGGGCAAATTCTGATTTCGTATGTGACATCAGAGTGTGATAAATTTATTGAACGAGAAGATAGGAGGTTAGCTAAAGAGAAGAGGATACAATTAGAAGCAGACAAAGAACTTAAAAGGGTACAATTAGAAGATGCTACGGAGGCTAGGACATTAGAGGCTGAGAGGGAGGCTGAAATCAAAAGGCTACAATTAGAGGAGAAGAAATTGGAAGAAGAGAAAGAAGAGAAACGATTGCAAAGGGAAGCAGAAGACAAACGGTTACAAAGGGAAGCAGAAAACAAACGGTTACAAAGGGAAGCAGAAGAAAAACGGTTACAAAGGGATCAAGAGCTACGACTAAGAGAGTTACAATTGCAAGGCCATGCTCCAGAAAATGGTAACAGCCCATCTACCTCTGATACTACTGCAAGCCAGGGAGCCTCCAACTCAGCCATGGGGTTTCATTTAGACCCCTTTGTAGAAAAAGAGGATGACATTGAGTCATTCCTCTCTAGATTCGAAAGACTAGCTACTAATTATGGTTTGGAGAGGGAAAAATGGAGTTTGAAGTTGTCCCAAGGGCTTAGGGGAACCTCTTACGAGGTGTTTTCAAAGCTGAGTAGAGACGAACAAGAAGACTACGACGTAGTAAAACAGGCACTTCTAATTAGATTTGAGAAGAATGGTGAGTTTTATAGAAAGAGATTTAGAAATGCAAAGCTCCTGTCGGGCGAAACCTACCACCAATTCTCTGCCAGTTTGGAAACCTACCTGGAGAAATGGACTGCTCTGGGGAAAACCCAAGATCTTAAAGAGATGGTAATGATCGAACAATTACGAGAGTCCATTGCTCCAGACCTGAGGAAATTCCTCAGGGAACAAGGCGCAGAGAGGTTGGGGGAAGTATTAAATGTCACTGAGATGTATCAGGCAGCCCAGGCAGAGGTAGCTGGAGCAAAGAGAAAACAGGTAGAAAATAATAAAGCCCCTTACAACCCAACCAAATATGATAATAGAAATAAGAGTAATAGAGGTAGACCAAATTATGATAGGCCAAGAAGTGATTTCAGAGATAGAAACCCGCAATACAATGATAAGAAACCTTCCAGACCGGATGGAAGATGGTGTACACTTTGTAAGAGGGACAATCATAACACCAGGGACTGTAAAAATAGACCTCCTCACATTGCTGCCATGAAAACGGGGAACAAGGGATTAAAGGACAAACCTACTGGACAGCAGGAACCTTATCACCTCCCAGTTTGTGAAGATGTAGTATGTAATGAGGTCACCAAAGGGTGCCTTTATGACACTTTAGGATTGGATTTTGACTCAGTCGTGAGCTCTCACCTGGTGCACCCAGATCAATTCACCACAGAAACAGTGGAGATCCAAGGGGCAACCAAGGACGTAGCAACCATGACACTTCCCATCGCCAGAATCAGAGTACAAACTCGCTATGTGGAAGGAGTGATTAGAGCAGCAGGGATAAACGAACCAATCTACCCTCTAATACTGGGGTGTAAATATGTGTTCTTGGGGAATCACAAAAGACCAGTGATCCTGGCCGCAGTACAGACCAGGTCACAGTCAAATAAGGAGGAGGACAACCCAATAAATACTCATCCAGAGAAGATGAGGAAAGCACAAGCTGAGGACCAGTCATTGAAGCCGTGTTTTAAGAAACTCCCAAAGTGCCATACCCCTCCTAATAAAGGAGAATTTTATATGAAGAATAAACTAATGTATAGGAAGGCGGAAAATGGTTCAAATGGTCACGGACAACTGGTGCTTCCCACTTCATATAGGGAAAAGGTGATGGAGTTAGGACATGCTATTCCCTTCAGTGGTCATATGGGAATCAGCGCAACAGGACAGCGTATAGCTTGTCATTACTTCTGGCCAGGGATAACGGAAGATATAAAAAGATATGTCAAATCCTGCCCAGAATGCCAAAGGGTAGCTCCAAAGCATTGGACTGCACCTGCAACTTTAGGGGAGATGCCAATCATGGGAACCCCTTTCGAAAGAGTTGCAGTGGATATTGTGGGACCTCTCACACGTACCAAGAGGAGGAAAAGTTACATCCTTACTCTGGTGGACACTTGCTCTATGTGGGGAGAGGCGGTAGCCTTGTCATCAATTGACTCGAAACATGTGGCTGAGGCATTACTCACTATATTCACAAGGTTATGTTTTCCACATCAAATCTTGACTGACAATGGATCTCAGTTCAAGGGGAGGCTAACGGAAGAAGTATTCAAGATTTTTCAGGCCAAGCGCTTTCACTGTAGTCCGTATCACACCCAAGGGAACGTTCAAGTAGAAAGATTCAACGGGACACTCATATCCATTCTACGAAAGCTGGCTCACGAAAAACCGGATACATGGGATCAATACTTACCGGCGGCTTTGTTTGCTTGTCGGGAAGTCCCCCATAACTTGACCGGAATGGCACCGGCAACACTGCTATTTGGCAGACCAATCAAAGGTCCATTGGAAGACTTATTGAGGACAGGGACAGATGAGAAGGCAGAAGAAACTGTAACCTCATCATATCAGTATGTAAACGAGCTGACCACACGTTTAAAAACTGGCTGGAAACTTGCAAATGATAACCTAAGACAAGCCAGGAAGAAACATGCTGCATATTACAATAAGAAAGCGAAGGATAGGGAGCTTGCTGTGGGGGAGAAGGTGCTTCTTCTACTACCCGGCAGCAGCAACAAACTTCAAATTGGATGGCAAGGTCCATACACAGTTTTAGAAAAGGTATCTAGAACTAATTACAATATAGACAAGAAAGGTAAGGAAAAAGTCTATCATGTGAACCTTTTAAAGAAGTATCTTGACAGAAGCACTCAGGAAGGAACACATTTAATGACTTTGGCCAGAGCCACAGAAATGAAGAATGAACCTCTCACCTCTGTTGAATACCCACTGAAACCCTGTGAGACGCCTGCACAGGTAACGATCAGTAAACATTTGACGAAAAGTCAGAGGGAGAAGATTCAAAAGGTTCTGGAGAATCATACAGACGTGTTAACGGACAAACCGGGGCACACAAACTTGTTGGAATATGACATGAAACCACTAGACCCAACACCCATCTGTATGAGAGCCTATTCTATCCCATTCGCAAAAGAAAAAGCTTTGAAAGAGGAGATTGAGTATCTGTTACAAGAAGGGATTATTTCTCACAGTGAATCTCCGTATAGCTCCAGTGTGGTGTTGTTGAGGAAACCCTCTGGAGAACATAGACTGTGTATAGATTACAAAAAGTTGAATGCTGTCACAGAAAGTCAGGTGGATCCATTACCTGATACTAACCAACTGTTTGACAGGCTGAACAAGGCAAAATATTTTTCTAAGGTAGATCTCAGCAAGGGATATTACCAAATTCCCGTGAAGCCAGAGATCCGACCTTATCTGGCGTTTAGCACATCGGAAGGGCTCTATGAGTTTAACATGTTACCGTTTGGATTGAAGAATGCCCCGAGTGTGTTTTCCAGAATGATGCGAAAATTGTTGGATCCCCTGAAAAACCCATGTATAACAAATTTCATGGATGATATCCTCATTGCTACGGAAACATTTGAAGAACACGTTAACTCTTTGAATATGCTATTTGAGAGACTCAGAGAAGCAAATTTAACTGCTAGACCAACAAAAAGTTGTATTGGATGCAAGGAATTGGAATTCTTGGGACATACGGTACATCAGGGTAGCATGACCCCTGACCCCAAGAATCTGGAGAAATTACAGAGAGCACCCAGACCCCAAACTAAGAAGGATGTGCGATCCTTTTTTTCACTCTGTGGGTTTTATCAAAAGTACATTAAAAACTTTAACTCTGTGTGTGCGCCTCTGACTGATTTAACTCGCAAAGGAAACCCAGATAAAGTTGAATGGTCGGCAGAATGTGAATTGGCATATAATGAGTTAAAGGAAAAACTCACAAGCAAGCCTATATTGAAATTACCTGATTTGAGTCAGGAATTCGTGGTAAGTACGGACGCTAGTAATGTGGGCCTGGGGGCCACTTTGTTACAAAGGTCCTCTTCACCAGCTGGGGAATTGAACCCAGTTGCTTATGCCAGTCGCAAATTAAACCGAGCAGAACAAAATTACTCAACAATTGAAAAAGAATGTTTGGCTTTAATCTGGGCGATCAAAAAGTTCCAGATCTATTTATATGGTAGAACCTTTGTGGTACAATCAGATCATCAGCCATTAGTATTTTTGGCACAGGCAAAACATGGAAATGACCGTTTATTAAGGTGGTTTCTTCTCATTCAATCATATTCGTTTACCATTGAATACATTCCGGGATCTCAAAATGTTGGGGCGGATTTTTTGAGCAGACACCCTCCTGCAGACACCCCGGATATTCATAAAGCCTAGTTGAGTTAATTGGATCGGGATTGTTCAAACAGATTATAATCTGCATTGGGATGCAGACTTTTAAGAGGGGAGGTGTGTGATAAAGTCAGTTTGAACCCCCCTCCTCAACTTATGTATACAATATTATTCTATGGATTCTGCTACTATGATTATTTTAAATTGGACAATATATGAATAGGGCAAAGCCACCACTTTTTGTCAGCGATCCGCGCTGCATTTGAAAGTATGGACGATTTGCCTAAGGTACAAGCTTTTGGTAGCTCCGCCCTAAATTTTAAAAGTAACGTTAGAATGAATTGTCAAGCGGCCAAGGCACCGGTAGTGTCAGAAGAGTATATGAGTATAGGAGGGGAAAAATAAAAAGAAAAAAGCTACTGTCCAAAATCTATAAATAACTACGCCACTTGTATTGTCTCTAAGGTACTCAGCCACGGAGTATGAAAAAATCTTAAACCGCCCGCACCCTCTCACTATTTTTCTTCAGACGGAAGTTTGACAGACAACTGTCGCGTGCTTAGAGAGAAGGGAAAACGGTGGTGTATTGTAAAAGGAAAAAATAGCGTCTACTTGGAAATTTGAACTCAACTGCATTGTGAAAAAGGCAAAAGTGAAACTAAGAATATGTATTTCTTCATAAAAACGAAAGAGAGTAAATAAAAGAAATATTTTGACAATAGAGTATTGTTGTTTAATATAATATCATATAATAACTTATCGGGACTTAGAAGCTTGCTTTCCCTGATATGTTAGCACAGTGAAAAGAGCCCATGATAATAAAAAAGGAAAAAGTACAAAAATGGAAACGATGATAAAGAAGAAAATAAAACTTAGATAGAATGATAGATGCCAACAAGCAGTTTAATAATCAGTTTTAATATTTAAAATTGATCCGTAAATAACCCAGATATTGTAGAATTGAGACAGACTAGAAGACACACCGAAAAACCCACGCTGGTTCAGTTTTGAAAATTGTCCGTTGCAGTCAAATATTCTTGACTTGATCTGATTGGGCACCCCCATAGTTAGAAAAGAGGGAGGAGGGGGGGGGGAAGAAACTGCAGATGTGTTAGCCACGCGAACATTTTTTTTCTACATTGTAATAGTAGGATCAGACAAGCAAACGTATTGATAAAACAAGGTGGGGTTTTTCAAAAAAGAGGGTCAATTTCGGTTGAACAGTTTCCA
Source organism: Oreohelix idahoensis (assembly GCA_024509875.1). Classification (NCBI taxonomy): domain Eukaryota; kingdom Metazoa; phylum Mollusca; class Gastropoda; order Stylommatophora; family Oreohelicidae; genus Oreohelix; species Oreohelix idahoensis. The sequence goes on from JAMPIV010015063.1 coordinate 747,349, forward strand.
TTGGCCAAGTAGATTAATAATAGTGATAGGGTCCAAGCTTAGAGCGCCATTTGATCAAATATAATACCAAGTAAAAGATTGACACCAGAAGTGCAGTATTACAAGACAAGTTTCTGCAGTCTGGACACGACGGCAATCTAAATTTGTGCCTAAGATTGCTAGCCAATCTATTCCTTGTGTATTATTTCATTGATGTTGCGGTAAGAAATGATTTATTAAAATTATGTAGCATAACAAAAATCTTAGGTGGTACAACTTAGCCATTTTTGAAGCATATGACAGCCTATGGAGCAAATGCATGCCTAAGGCAGATTGGGGAAGCAGTTAAAAGAAAAATTGTATTTGATAATTGATATAACATTGAATTAACTTGTAAGACCAGAAAGCTACTGGCAATATTTTGCAGATTACAGCGTTCCAAAACCTTTTGGACAAAGCATATGATGTCATTCTAAAAATGAAAATAAATTAATAGTCAGAAAGCAACAACAAGATGAATGTATCCCTAACGGAAGAGCAGATACCTACTGAGGGTGATGCAGTCACATAAAGTTAGAGACTGAAGCTATGGATTAGCAATGGTTGCTGATCACAAGAAATGTTTGATGATGTGTAAATTGTAAAAGGTGGAGATATATTTATAAAATATATTTAGGAAGGCATTACTTCATTGTTGCAGGGTTGAATCGCCTATTTTCCTGTGAAATATAACTGGAGAGGCTGAACACTAGGCATTCTGTCTGGTGTATGTTTTGACGCAACCAGATATCAGATGTTCCTAGGAGACCCTCTTGTGGGCAGTAATTTCAGCGAGTTTCGTATTTACTCCAGGAGACCCTCTTGTGAAGAAGAGTGGGCAGTATCATCAGGACGACTTCCAATTTCTACAAGACCAGAAGTTAAGCCCTGTTGTTTGGGCTTATGGCTTATTATTCTAAATTATTCTCCACACTTATTTCATTAATACATTTCGAGTGACATGATGATGACATCAGTCTCTCCTACTAGTGATAGAGTATAAGACATCAGTTAGTCAGAATAGGGATACATTATAAGAATTTGTTTATTAAACTCTTAGTATGGACAAGAAGTCCTGCCTATTTAATTAACTGTATATACATATTGATAGATAAAACTACCTTTATTAATTGTTTTGAATTTTACTCCTGTTCCAAAAGAATTTGAGGAGCAGGAGAATAAAATTTTACAAAAGATTAATTTCAAAAAAAGTTAACAATTGTTTTACTTGAGTTTCTTATCTTAAGTTACAGTTGTGTATGTGATAACGTCTCTTTTTCTTGGAAGACAGACATCATCATCATCAGTTGATAAGATCTCTATGGTGTTGTTTGCTCCACTGTAGTGTATGGAATGTCAACTTGACCTACGCAGTGGTGTGTAGACATGGATTGAGTGTATAATGTGCGAATGACAATAAGGGTTCGTGGTGTTGACAAATGTTCTTTTCTCACACTCATGTATGGCTGGAAGTCATCGACACCAACGACTGTGTACCTTTCTACAGTTTAATTGGACGTATACACTCGACAGCACAGATAGTGACAAATCACAGGTTGGCATAATACATCATGGTACAGTGGATAAATGGTCTTGCAATGTTACATGGGCACTCATGCAGCATAATAGTATAATGGACTGTCAGTAGCCAAGCACTCAGTATCGCCCATACATATATATATCATCTGACTTCACTGACTGAGCACGTCAGCTTATAAATAATATTTCAGATGGCTTCTAGACCTAATCTCGTCTAGCGACGATTCTTTAACATAATGTTCAGCACATATTTTTCCATATAATAATATTGAACCGCTAATAAAGGGTTCTCATGTGTAGCAGTGATCTCTGGACTAATCAAGCGATAATACGGGCATCCCTTTTCTCTTCTTGAAAGTCACTACATGTTTGGTTCCAAGATGGCTTCACTCGTGAGCTGTCACTCACGTTTGGATACAGATAATGAATCTGTCCTAAAGTTAGTCATTCATTAAACTTTCATTGCTCTGTAGATTTGATCATGAACAATTGACTGCATTCTACAGGATATAGTGCTGCTAGGAATCGAAGTCGTTTTCATCGAGTCAAATATATTCTCTCAGACATGCAAATCGTACCTATCGAAAATGGTGGCTTCGTACGAGAGTTCATAAGAGTATCTTTGATTACCTTGGTATCAGAAATATGATTCTGCCATTCCTTGGCAATACGAATAAACACTGGGGTAAAGCATACACGATAGGTCTAGACGACTATCACTTTCCCCACAAATACTGAGATCACTTTTTCCGGCGACAAGCCGACATAGGAAAAAAAACACAGTCCCCATCAGGACGAAGCCAAATCACACCACACTCTAGCGGCACATCCCCCGAATAGCCTTTGACCTCTCTAGAGACAACAGAACATATAGTTCGACTTAGATATGTAAAGATATACAGATATAAGACAAACTCGTCCTACTCAGACAAACAATACACATAAATTCAGGCCATAGATATTCTGAAGCAAGAACAATCTATTACTACCCAAACAACGAATAAATCGCAGTAAAATGGATTCATCCGCGGAGTTCGATCGAAGAGACGGCACAACTTTCAAGGGAAGTAACTCAATAATGACTTTCCCTTAAGCACTAAAAAATTACCTATTTTGTTTACAAAATATTTGCGAACATAACAAGTATACTAATGTATAATATTGTAAGATATCAAAGACTGCACGTAACAGTCTTACCACACCTCCCGGGAAAAAAAAATGGAACATTTTTTTTTCTTTTTTGAAATACATCTAGGAGCAACGTACAATAGGCTCACAACGCATGAATAATGCGCAGATGAAAATATCAGGAATACATATAACGCCTAATATGAGGCTAAGTCGACTTATGGAGCGACTGGTGAGAATGTGTCTCATAAACTGAGAGAAATTATTTCTCTACAAGTAAATTTTTCCAGGAAGGTGTCATCAAAGTATAATACAATCATTATATTATTAAATTACAAATTTGTATCTATCATGATATGGAAAAGGAACTACTATAGAACTAGACATATCAAGAAGTCTAAGCCCTAATAGTTATGTGGAATCATGTGGGCATCTTGACAGAATGTCTGCCATCACATTATCTGATCCACGAATAGCTCGCACAGAGAAATGAAAAGGTTGAAGAGCAATTGCATATCGAGTAGACCTCGAGCTCTTCAAATTCTTACTCTGTATAGCAGTAAGAGCTTTTTGGTCGGTTTCTACTATGAAATGTGCGCCCAGAAGGAATCTCTGTAGTTTGAGGATCGACCAAACCATAGCTAATAGCTCACGGTCTAAAACCGAATAATTCCTTTCTGCCGCATTAAGTTTTCTGGAAATATACATTACAGGATGCAGAGTTCCAGAGTACTCTTGCATTAGTGCCGCTCCAATCCCAGTGGATGAAGCGTCACTACGAAGAACGAATGTTTTATCTTTAGTGGGTAGCACTAAAATAGGTGGTGTTGAAAACAATGTTTTAATCTTATCCAGAGAGCATTGGCATTCCTGAGACCAGTGGACCACATTAGGCGAACCTTTCTTTAGAAGTGTTGAAAGATGTGCCATGATAGAGGATAGATTCTGAATGAATCTGCCATAAAATTGAATAAGACCTAACAGACTTCTCACCTGTTTTTTAGTCTTAGGGATCGAGATGTTAAGTATCTTACTAGTATTATGGTCCTCTGTCTTTAGGAAACCATGACCAACTCGGTGGCCTAGGAAAGAAATTTCGCTAAAACCAATATAGGCTTTAGAGGGTTTTGCTGTTAGGTTGTGCTCGCGCAAGGTAGACAGCAATTCATCTAACCCTGAATAGTGATCTTCCCAAGTATCGCTGAAAAGACAGATGTCGTCTAGATATGCAATGACATCTGACCGATAAGATAGGATTCGGCGCATCATGCGTACGAATGTAGCTGGTGCGTTCATAAGACCGAAAGGCATAAAATTCCATTGGAACAAACCTCTAGGTGTTGAAAAAGCCGTGAGAGGTTTGGCGCGTTCAGATAAAGGAACTTGCCAATATCCTTTAGACAAATCAAGTTTAGTGAAAAAATGAGATTTGGAGAGTCGAGTAAGTAGCTCTTCCAGTAAAGGCATAGGTTCGGCATCGAACTTCGTTACTTGATTCAATTTTCGATAGTCAAAGCAAAGACGTATGTTATTGTCTTTTTTACGCACAATAACCATCGGCGAAGAATATGCAGAGGTGGATGGTTCGATTATTTTCAAATCTATCATCTCATCCAACTCTTTCTCGACCTGTGCTTGAAAATGTATAGGTATAGGATAAGGTCTAACCCTAATAGGAGTATGGTCAGTTAGAACAATGTCATGTTGAATGACATTCGTTTGTCCAGGGATGTCAGTGAGTACATCCTGAAATGTTTGCAACATAGTTGAAACTTGTCGCTGTTCTCCTAGAGACAAATCAGGAGAGACAGTAACGTTCTTCCATGATTCACTAGAATGAAGTGGGATCATTGGAAGGGGGAGATTTACATCTGAAAAACTTGTTTCCTCATCCTGTATCACGGACAGTGATGAGTAATGACCATGTTGTACTGGAGAATTGTCCGTTGCTTGGAAAATGGGTTGCAAATAATCCGGACGTTCATGGAATTCAGTAAGCATATTGATGTGGAAGGTTTTATGCTTCCCATCAATATCGACAATATAGTCGACATCGGAAATTTTCGATATTATATCGTACGGACCTTTCCAAGAAATAAGTAATCTGTTTTCCCTACAAGGTAGTAATACAAATGCTTTGTCACCAGGACAAAGTTGTCGTAAGCATCTCTTCTTATTGGCAAATTGCCTTGCCTTCTGTTTCGCAAATTCAGAAGAAGAAGTTGCTAATTTGCATGCTTCGATAATTTTTTGTCTCAACGCGATGACATATTCGTAGGATGACTTTGTGTCATCGTCAATATTGTCAGATGTTATGAGATCGTGAAGCAACGACATAGGGCCACGCGGACGCGCGCCAAAGACGAGTTCAAAGGGAGAAAATCCCGTATGTTCATTGGGTACCTCTCTGTAAGCGAAGAGGGCCGCAGGTAAAACTCTGTCCCAGTCTTGAGGATGATCCTCAGTTATCTTCCCCAGTAAGTTTTTAAGTGTTCTATTAAGGCGTTCGACCATACCATTAGACATTGGATGGTAGATACTACTTAAAGATCTATCTATCTGCAGAGTAGACATTACTTGAGACATGGTATCTGATATTAGTTGGGTGCCATGGTCTGACAATATCTCTCCGGGGAACCCCAGACGAGAAAATATAAGCCAAAGAGCATCTGCAATATCAGCAGTAGTAATGCTCTTCAGAGGAATAGCCTCTGGCCAACGTGTGCACATATCAACACACGTCAAGATAAACTGATGTCCTCTGGCAGACTTGATCTTAAATGGACCAATAATGTCTATGGCCATTTTTTGGAACGGCCGAATAGGAATGTCCGCCGCCTGAATGGGTGCAGCATGCCGTGGACCTTTGGATTTAACTTCCTGACATACTTTACAAGATCGACAATAAATCCGTATGTCCTTGTTTACCAATGGCCAAAAGAAAGCCGCAAGGACTCTTGACTTAGTACGGGAAAAACCCATGTGTCCAGCACACTGAGAGTCGTGAGCGTGCTGCAAAATTTTAACTCTCAAATTCTTGGGAACCAGGATTTGAGAATGACTTGACGTAATGGAGTCTTGAACCATACGTACAAGTACGCCATTCTTCTTTGTAATCCACGATTTACGACTTGTGTCTTTATTCGGATCACCTTTAGTTGCAAGAATGAAGAATTTCTTCAGAGTGGAATCATCTTCTTGCTGTTTTATAAACGAGTCACGAGAAATTACCAAGGGATTATCTTGGTTATGCACTTCATTATCTTCAGTAGATTAAGTTTGAGGCATATTAAGAGCCTGAGCTCTAGTGACTACAGCGTTAGCAAGCTGCATGTTTTGCCTTTCCCACGCGGAAATTTGTTGCGGAGTGCATTCTCTGACTCCATGAATGCGACCGATGATGAGGTCAGCGATCGGATTCGGGAGAAGACATGCGTGTACATCTCCTGTAAAGAAAGGAGTAGCAATCCTAATGATAGCAGTAGAGTATTTCTCTAATGTGCCGCCAAATGTTACACATTTGACTACTTGTCCAGTGGCACGGGAAGGATCTACGAGTGACTGCCTCACACCAATTGTGGTGCATCCAGAATCAAATAGCACAGAGACTGGATTGTTATTCACTAAACCCTTATGTAAGACAAGAGAACCTCTTCCATCATGCGCGACTGATGCCGGAAGAGCAGGAAGAGGATGGCCACAGCTTAAAGTAGACACTGTGGTTGGCTCAAATAACGTTTTGCATTGGGGGCACTGAGATGCTCTCCCAAAATCAAAAGCGGCACATGCCATATTACTAGCATAATTATTATCTTTACTCTGTTTATAGGCTTCATGGGACTCTTGTTGTGCAGAGCTTGCCTGAAAATGTGGTTTATGTCGTTTGTTTTGAGATCTACCTCGGTTATTATCACCTCTGTAGTTATTGTTACCTCTATTGTAACCCCTATTTGGGTTTGAGTCATAGTTCCCTTGGTTACCATTATCATATTCATTATAATGAGTATCTCTGTAATTATGATCTTGTTGACTCCAAGACGGATAACCCTGATAGTTTCTATAATTACTTCCTCTACGGAAATTCCTATAATTATGACCACCCCTGTGTCGAGAGCTATCAGCTCGTCTCCAGTTCTTTGAAGAAGAACCCTGAAATGATTGGTTACCTTGGTTTTGATAACTATTATGGTTACCTTTTTTATCAAATCTGTTTTGAGGTCCCTGAAATCTGTGTGAATAATTGGGATTGTATGGTGTTGCTGAAGCAACTGGCATACTCTCCTTAATCTTAGTGTTGCCAAAAGTCACGTCGGGGTGTGCAGTGACATATTGGGAACAGTATTCTTCCATTTCCTTTAGAGATTTGGGTTTACGCTCATGTATAAATTCAAGGAATGGTTTGTTCACACATGACATAATCTTATCTCTGAGCAACAAATCCATAAGTCCTTCATACGTTTTTTCTGTTTTGGAAAGCTCAATCCAACGATCAACTGTGAGACGTGCCTTTGCAGTGAATTCTGAGAATTCTACACCTGTCTCAGGCACCATCGTCTTAAATAAAAGGCGATAGCCTTCCTCACTTAGCTGGTATTTTTTTATCAAAGCCGCCCTAATGACATCATAATTATCCTTATCTGCTTCTCCTACAAGGCATAATCTAGTCAAAGATTCACCTTTCAAGTTTTCTGCTAATTGATTAGCGTATTGTGATTTATCCACATTATGTGTACGACAAGAACGTTCAAATCTATCCAGCCAGAATGTAATATCGTCACTGGACTGATTGAACGGTGGAACCTTAACCTTGTAAGTAGAAGGTTTACCATTACCACTAGATGCCTGATTAACATTACTCATACTTGTCAATCTCAATTTCTCCAACTCAAATTCATGTTCTCTTATTGCTTTTTTTTCTTCAGCCTCTCTGTCTAATCTTTTTTGTTCAGCTTCCCTGTCTAATCTTTTTTGTTCAGCTTCACTGTCTAATCTTTTTTGTTCAGCTTCCCTGTCTAATCTTTTTTGTTCAGCTTCACTGTCTAATCTTTTTTGTTCAGCAGCAGCTTCTCTTTCTATTTTTTTTGTTCAGCTTCAAATCTCCTTTGCTCTACCTGCATCTGCAATTTCTTTTGTTCAGCAGTAGCCTCAGCTTCTCTTTCTAATCTTTTCTCTTCTGCCATAGCTCTTCTCTCTTCTGCAGCTAATGCTTTGTCATATTGAGCAACTGCCCATTGTTCTAATTGTTGACCAGTCTTATCAAGGGCTTTCCCTTGTATAATGAAGTATTCTAATGTAGACATGGTGTCTAACAATAATACTAATCACCTGAAATAATAATAATACCACAAGTTCTTAATGACTTGATTAATCAGTATACTATCCCAATATCTGTGGGTCCCAAGCCTTAATAAGGTCTTGTATGACAGTAATAATAATCAGGTACTGGTTTATACCATAATCCAAGTGCAGTGCACAGGCAATAGTGTCTTATGAAATATACCTATATAAAACATATGTCAACCAACAGAATACATAAAGTACAAATAGGACTGACAATACAAGAACGTTTGCAGAAATCAAAATAAATCAAATAGGGAAATCAATGAAAATAATCACTGAATCTGCAAAGAATAACAACACAAATGACGTCACAGTATATGAATATAAATTGTGAATAGAACTGAAAGATAGAAAAGGGTAGACCAACAAATTACAAACAACTCAAAACAAAACTAAAGAACAAAGAAATATTACAAAAATAACAATAATTACAGACTTCACAGCTAACACAAAAGCAACAGTTGTTGCAAGCAAATTTTCAATCAAGAAAATTGCACCTATAGAAAACGCCCACAACGGACCCTCTATGACGTGGGATATTCTGTTGTGAGGACTCCGCCCAACCTTAAACACAACCCGCTGACATAGAAACTAACATACTATACAAACAAATAACATGTAAACATAAATATATATAAATTATGTGTATGATAGTATGTGTTGCAAAATAGGCTCAGTTTTACAGTAATGGCAAAGTTATTTTTATGAAAATAAACAAACTGCCACTTTATTCAATTAAACATTCTGGCCTTAAATATTAAAGTTCATATATGGAAAACAAGAAGAACCATCGATGAAAATAGGACTTCTTAGTTCATAAATACTGTCTTCCTGTTAATATTGACAAGAATTGATCCAACTGTTCTGTGAAACTCTGTAATGTCTAATGTAAAAATGTCAACAACGCTGACCTACATACTGCATTCACTTGACAGGTCACGTGACGAAGTGTTGACAAAGAGCAAACCAATACTGCAAGTGTGTCGTATCAGCCACAGGAAACGGTCTGGTATCGGTAATCAGTTGACTTCTTAACTTCTGCGAGGTCAAACCCAGAAAGCTGGTCCACCAGTTGATAACGTCTCTTTTTCTTGGAAGACAGACATCATCATCATCAGTTGATAAGATCTCTATGGTGTTGTTTGCTCCACTGTAGTGTATGGAATGTCAACTTGACCTACGCAGTGGTGTGTAGACATGGATTGAGTGTATAATGTGCGAATGACAATAAGGGTTCGTGGTGTTGACAAAAGTTCTTTTCTCACACTCATGTATGGCTGGAAGTCATCGACACCAACGACTGTGTACCTTTCTACAGTTTAATTGGACGTATACACTCGACAGCACAGATAGTGACAAATCACAGGTTGGCATAATACATCATGGTACAGTGGATAAATGGTCTTGCAATGTTACATGGGCACTCATGCAGCATAATAGTATAATGGACTGTCAGTAGCCAAGCACTCAGTATCGCCCATACATATATATATCATCTGACTTCACTGACTGAGCACGTCAGCTTATAAATAATATTTCAGATGGCTTCTAGACCTAATCTCGTCTAGCGACGATTCTTTAACATAATGTTCAGCACATATTTTTCCATATAATAATATTGAACCGCTAATAAAGGGTTCTCATGTGTAGCAGTGATCTCTGGACTAATCAAGCGATAATACGGGCATCCCTTTTCTCTTCTTGAAAGTCACTACATGTTTGGTTCCAAGATGGCTTCACTCGTGAGCTGTCACTCACGTTTGGATACAGATAATGAATCTGTCCTAAAGTTAGTCATTCATTCAACTTTCATTGCTCTGTAGATTTGATCATGAACAATTGACTGCATTCTACAGGATATAGTGCTGCTAGGAATCGAAGTCGTTTTCATCGAGTCAAATATATTCTCTCAGACATGCAAATCGTACCTATCGAAAATGGTGGCTTCGTACGAGAGTTCATAAGAGTATCTTTGATTACCTTGGTATCAGAAATATGATTCTGCCATTCCTTGGCAATACGAATAAACACTGGGGTAAAGCATACACGATAGGTCTAGACGACTATCACTTTCCCCACAAATACTGAGATCACTTTTTCCGGCGACAAGCCGACATAGGAAAAAAACACAGTCCCCATCAGGACGAAGCCAAATCACACCACACTCTAGCGGCACATCCACCGAATAGCCTTTGACCTCTCTAGAGACAACAGAACATATAGTTCGACTTAGATATGTAAAGATATACAGATATAAGACAAACTCGTCCTACTCAGACAAACAATACACATAAATTCAGGCCATAGATATTCTGAAGCAAGAACAATCTATTACTACCCAAACAACGAATAAATCTCAGTAAAATGGATTCATCCGCGGAGTTCGATCGAAGAGACGGCACAACTTTCAAGGGAAGTAACTCAATAATGACTTTCCCTTAAGCACTAAAAAATTACCTATTTTGTTTACAAAATATTTGCGAACATAACAAGTATACTAATGTATAATATTGTAAGATATCAAAGACTGCACGTAACAGTATGTATGTTATCAACATCACATCATACATTCATTCCCCTAGACACTAGTCAAATAAAATAAATAGGTAAAATATTCGCAGAGTGAGATCACCGGGTGGTAGCAGTTAGGTACTCTGACAGTACATCATTGTTCCATCATTATATTCAGGGACCTACATAGCTTGACCTCACTCTGTAGACAAATAATAACAATAACTAATACTTATAGCATCAAACCCACCACATACAAGAAAACCATAAATAACGAGAAAAATATAAAGATGCAAATAATGATAAAGAAGTACTTAAAACTTATCTAGAAATGTAGAGGATAATGGTCTGAGTAAGAAACACTTTCTGTCTTTAAAATCGCTCCATAACTAACAGAGATATGGTAGAAAAAAAATTGGGACAGACTGACAGACGCATAAATAACTCAGGTTTGAAAATCTTCGGCAAAGTCAAATATTTTTGACTTGATTTGATTGGCCACCCCACTAGTTAGAAAAGGGGGAGGTAAAAGCTGCAGATTTGCCAGCCAACGCGAACATATTACTATCTAATGAGAGTAAAAGCAGACTCGCAAACGTATTGATAAACACCCACAAAATGTTTGGGATTTTCAAAAAAGAGTCAAATATTTGACGCGTTGTTCCATTGGCTGGCAGAATTGATAATAGCAAAATACTACAAGGCTAGGGCGCCATTTGATAATAAAATTTTGACACAGTAAAGATGAGAGCAGAGGTGAAGCTTCTGAAAAGAAATTCTTTACAGTCTGGACGAAGGCAGATCTGAAGTGTGCCATTATCTGCCAGTCATCTTTTACTTGTGTAAATAAATTCATTGAATTGCGGTAAGAGAAATGATTTATTAATATTATTATTAATGTGTAGAGGCTAACTCAGAGTTGGGCCCACACACATTTTATGTTGTGCGACTTAGCCATTGGGGAAGCTTATGACATCCTAGGGAGCAATACATGCCTGAAGCACATTATAAAGACATGGAAGTAAATTGTATTTGAATAATTAACTATTGTCATAATTAAATATTATTATAATAAGACCAGGAACTACTGGCAGTCTTATGTTCAATGAACCCTGAAAACATGCCTAGGATGCTTACAAAAATAAATCATAAGAAGAAGATGGTATACTCCATCTGTGTGTGTATGGAAGCAAATTAAGGTTTAAATACCAGTGGCGTAGCAGCCATATGGAAGCAGAATGTAATCACAGTGTAAAGTGAAGTCAAATAAATTCGGGGCTGGTGCACTTGGTTGCACACGAGGCTGACCCCATATTGTTAAATGTGGTTAGTTGTGGAAATTATAAGCCGGCATACAAAAGGGCGGGGATGTCCTTTTGTTGCAGGGTTTCATTGCCTGTTACAAGCTGTAACAGGAGACCTACTGAGACTTTATCTGAGGAAGTGAAGGCATCAGCAGAGCTGTTACTGCACGTGTTAGCCAGAGAAAGACTTCTGAGCTGACTTTGTCATAATTTCCAGTATTCTACAGCTGAACTCAAAGAAAAGGTGAACGTATCTTAAGGGCATCCTGTCAACTCATCAACGTGCAAAGTTTTCCAAAAACTTTATCCACATTTTAGCGGGAATTATGTAAACAACAGCCCCACACAAGATTGATTTTCACCAATTAGACAGTACTATAGTATTATGTGAATACATCACCAAAGACAGTTCTTATTATTTGATCTGGACAGAACATTCTCTTTATTTATTGCGTATATGTAAACTACATTTTCTTCAGTTAAATATTCCTGTCCCAAAAGAATTGAGGCACAGGAAAATAAAATTGTAAATTAAGTTGATAACTAAAACTACTGTCTTACTTAAATTCATTGTATTGAATTACAGTTGTGTTCAAGGTATTATCACAACACCATACATCCATTACCCTAGACACGTAGCCATATAACATAATAAAATCAAAATAATTCGCAGAGTGAGATCGTAGGGTGGTAGCAGTTAGGTACCCTGAGAACATCAACATCAACTATTAGACTCAGGGACCTTCATAGCTGACCTCACTCTGTAGACAATTAATAATTAACTTAGTAACATCAAAACCCACCACAGCATGTATGCACTCATGGTTCCTCGAATAATCAGCTTCAGCATTTGTTTATACTGCAGGAAACTATTCTTATGAGTACACGCTCTTATGTGGGTGCCTGTGTAGCTGAGTGTAAAAAAAAATTATTAAAAGTGTCACTGCGTATGCTCCCCTACCTCCAGCTGTGCTACTGCAGGCACTGATGTATGTGCGAGGATTCCTGACCAAGTGAAGATACCAGACCATAAGAAAAAGTACTTCCTAGGTACTTACTTAATCGTTCCTCTTCTACCATGAGGTACTGAGGTTCCTAGGTAAGGTAGACATCAAAATTAATCATGCTAAAATATTGTGCTAACTCTTGGCGTTGACATGACTGTAGGATAATTACCATTTGTGTTACATTTGCCTCAATGAACGTTGCTAGGCTCGGCCAAATTGAATTATTAAGAGAGGGTGAAATTTCTTCATATTAGTCTTTCCAATCCACTCATCATTTTCGTGAATCACACGCATAATAAATTATAAACATTATTTTGTTCTACAAGAGTGCGAAACTAGCTCGCGCAAAGGAAGCTTATTACACGCACAAAGAAGATGTTTTGGGCGTGCTGTGAGAAGTGGAATTCGGAATATTTTTTGTCACAACAGGCAACACCGATGAGCCAAAACAAAACAGACGACAAAGAGATGAGATAATAGACAGTGTTACTTCGTAACATAGACACGTTTTGTTATTATTATTGTTAATCAGAATCGACCTGACTGCATTCCGGGTAAACCCATAGCTGCTCAGTCTCCCTCAGCAAATGTCGAAGAGTATGAATGCTAATTGTACCTGCATTGTACGCGCATTTGTGGAGGTGGAGCTGACTTTTATACAGGAAAATACTCCGATCGATAGTGGAGGTGGCGCGGACCTTTATATAAGGAAATATATTAGCTCACTAATGGCGGGTTAGTAGATAGGTTGTATTGTGTGTAGGTATTTTAATTGTAGTGTGTTGTTGTGTTGTGCTGGTATTGTGTTATTATGTTTTTTTAAATACAATATATACATATATACATATACATATTTTACAACAGGTAGACAACATTTATACAAAGGCCAAGGTTTTTTAATATAGTTGTAATAAATATATTTAATGATCTCTTTTAAAAGAATACGAAAATGTCAATCTGAAGCTCTAGTTTCAGACGGTTTGTAGCTCTTTGCTTCTTCGGGTGTGGTTGTAGATTAAAGACATCATTATCGTCCTGGTGATTGTCTATGGAATATTGGTTGACAACAACTGGAGGTGTTGTAGTGGTACAAGCGGGACTGGGGTTGTTACAAGTAATAGGACAGGATTTTGGCTGGCGGGGTGATGACACATGGGTGTGGGTTGGGGTATAGCTGGCAGCCGGGGTGTGGTGTGGTGTTGATTTTGTACCAATCGATAACGGAGGTGGCGCGGACTTTATATAAGGAAAAATATTAGATCAATAATGGCAGTAGGTAGGTTGTATTTTAAGTGTTGTTATGTTTTCTTTATTCATGCAATATATATGCAATATATGGTTCTTGTGTCTTTTATCACCCATTGTGAAATTCAATGATCATACCGGCTTCCGTACATTTGCCTGCGCGGGGTTAGTCTATTTTGCAATTCGCAAGTAGGGGTGGCAGGAAGAAAATTGTGTCTGCGCGGGGTTAGTCTATTATGCATTTCGCAAGTAGGGGTGGCAGCAGGGTCGGATTATATAACATAACATTTTAATACAAATGTATTAAACATAAAGAAAATATTATGTATATCCTGGAAAAAGGATCCTGTTACACTCCCATTGAGGCACATTGGGAATATGGTGTTATGGAGAGGTCAACTGGAGACAGAAGTGAAAGAGATGTGAAAGAAATGTAAAGAGCTGTAACTGATGCCCCGGTACAGGTGGACTTTGCATGCGTTTTTGAAGGTCTGTGCTCCTTTGCGATCTGTAGGGCAGTGATGATAAAGATATACGACCTCTTTTCATGTCTCTATTTGAACACTTTCAACGATTTTACAAGGGGACGTGTAGTTCTCGAAATTGTCTTGTTAAGATGATTGTCAATTAAATTTTTTTTTTTTTTAGGGAGGGGGGGGGGGGGGGGGGGGGGGGCGGACAACATCATCATTAGACATATCAATATCTTAGATCGGCTGCAATGGATCTCCGGCGTCTTATGCCTTTTCTCTTGATATTTGTGATGGACTCTTTTTTGTCCAACTCTTGATGTTACATTTCCACTAATAGCGCTGTCTTCCCCTTGCACGTTTGCCTTTAACTCCGCCTTCTATTATGGTCTTTAGTAAGGTGCTGTGTCTTTTTACAAGGCCAACATATTTTTTACTGTCTAATGTTAACCTCCGTCATTAATTATCTTTTCATCCCTAGGTTGTCTGTGACCTCGTTATTTGCTTTCCTCTCTATCCATGAGACGCACCCCACTCTTCTATATATCCCCATCTCAAATGCCTCAGTTCTTTCCTCTACCTGCTTGTTCATTGTCCATGTTTTTAAACTACACAATGATGAAGAATATATGTAGCACTTGATGATTCTGGAGGGTATTACCAGGCTATAACGTCTTGTACACTTTGACATGCATCCTAATATTAGCGGGTCTGAATGCACACAGGGAAACTTTTGTCAAAGTTTAATGGTGAGCACCTTATCAAAGCTAGGCAAACTTTATTTAACATGGATAATTAAAAAATGAGTAAAATGGAGAAATAATGAAACTAATAAAAAACAAAACTCAAAGAAAAGTAAAACGAGACAAAACAGAGTCAAAAGTTTTACATTAAAAAAAAAAAAATGTTGAACGGGTGACTAATGCCGTGGTTAAAAAACCGTGATCAGCGGACAACTTATGGTCCGCGGCAAATTTTCAGGTTTTTCGCAGCTGCGTTATCGATTTGGTATTAAGTGCTTTGATTTTGTTGTGATCCTCCCTACGTTTTTAGTGCAATAAAAACAAAACACAGTAACCGTTTGCAAGTAGGGCCGGATTAAGCTAGTACGGGGCCTGTAGCATATGTTAAGAAAGGAGCCCTATATTATAAAAAAAAACAATAAAACAACACAAATATATTTGAACACATAAACTTTTAATTTGCATAGTAATTATCATTATTAAAAGTAACAACATAGTCAACATTATTGTTTAAATATTAATGTTTCTACATTTAGCAAGAGCAAATTTGTTGATGATATAGGATGTATCAATTTCACGCAGAAGTTTATGTTCAGTGCTCATTAGTGTGAGATTGTTCAATCTCTTTGACCCATGATGCTCCTTTGTTCATTTTTAATCAGTTTCAGTTTTGAAAATGATCGTTCTCCACTGCAGTTGGTTACCATTAGTGACAAATAGATGCGCAAGGCGATTTCTGCATTTGGAAAACAAGACTCCAAAGGATTGTCAATTATCAAACGGTAAAACTGTAACTCTACAAGGTCTAGAGTAGTGCCAATATAAGAAGCAAGATCAGTTTTCAACAGTTCTGTAAACTGCACAAGTTCTTCACAAAGACTTTCTTCCAGATCTTCCGGATATGATTAAATAAGATTCGATGATCTCGTTACCACCTCTTCAGGTGTAAACGACTGTAACTGACGAAGGAATCCAAATACATCATTCAACTTTTGATAAGCTTTCTGGCGATTTGAAAAGGCAGAGAGCAAGCTATCAATAAGGACAAGAAATGTTCGGCTTTTAAACTGCTGAGAAGGCGTTTGAGATTCATCAAGTGTGCTGGAATCACTGAAATCATCATACTCTCGATTTCGTTTGTGTTTTCTTCGAGTTTGTTCTTGATAATGTTCACACTCAGTCAGATCCTTGGCCTTTTGCTCTATGTCTGCAAAAGTAGACCGCATAGCTTGAATATACCCCCGCAGTGATTCATAGAGTGCACAAGCTGTATTCAAATCTTGGTCAGAAGATTGCAAAGAAGCACTGGTCATTTGAAAACGCTGTAATACTTGATCCCACAGTATGATCATTATTCCTGTTTCTAACTTCATCATGGTTGAAAGTAGACCACGAGCCTGTTGACGACACTCTGCCTTCTGATCATTATTATCTGAAATATCATCCAAGACTTGTTTTATTGCAGAAAAGCTGTGTAAAAGTACTTTTGTTGCATCTGCCCGAGCGGACCACCTGGTATCTGACAGTCTTTTTACAAAGGGCAAATGGGACTTATCATGAGTACCGCCAGCACATAATGCAGTAGAAAGGAGACCCCACCGGTAGGTAGAAGCAGAAAAGAAGGTGTACAGACTTTCAACAAATCCAAAGAAAATGACTGCTTCCGTCCGAAAACAGTTAAGATAAAAATAATGAAGAGTCACACTAAGTCACCCTCTTATGCTCTTTCTCTCACAATTTCGTGACACCAAATGAAAAGGCGCTAAAGATGGCATAAATCACAAGATCATTGGTTTAACGTTCGTATTAGAAGATGACCAAAAAATTATGTACATATTCATTGGAGCGGGGCCCCTAAAAGCGCGGGGCTCGTAGCATATGCTACTTTTGCTACTACGTTAATCCTGCTTTGATTGTGTCAATATTTGACAAGGATCAGTACGTGGCGAGGGGACCCCCTCCCCACCTAGCCCTCTCCACCCAGCCGTCCCCACCCAGCGGCGAAAACTAATAAAGGATCAGTGCGTAGCGATTTCTTGCCAGGGTACAGTTTTGTTAGTTTTGTAGGCCCTAAACAGGACCGTGGTGCAGTTTTGTGAGTTTTGTGGGCCCTAAACAGGACCGTGGTGCAGTTTTGTGGGTTTTGTAGGCCCTAAAAAGGACCGTGGTGGGTGCAGTTTTGTGGGTTTTGTGGGTCCTAAACCGGACCGTGGTGCAGTTTTGTGGGCCCTAAACAGGACGGTGGTGCAGTTTTGTGGGTTTTGTGGGCCCTAAAAAGGACCGTGGTGGGTGCAGTTTTGTGGGTCCTAAACCAGACCGTGGTGCAGTTTTGTGGGTTTTGTGGGCTCTAAACAGGACGGTGGTGCAGTTTTGTGGGTTTTGTGGGCCCTAAAAAGGACCGTGGTGGGTGCAGTTTTGTGGGTTTTCTGGGCCCTAAAAAGGACCATGGTGCAGTTTTGTGGGTTTTGTGGGCGTTAAAAAGGACCGTGGTGGGTGCAGTTTTGTGGGTTTTGTGGGTCCTAAACCGGACCGTGGTGCAGTTTTGTGGGTTTTGTGGGCCCTAAACAGGACGGTGGTGCAGTTTTGTGGGTTTTGTGGGCCCTAAAAAGAACCGTGATGGGTGCAGTTTTGTGGGTTTTCTGGGCCCTAAAAAGGACCATGGTGCAGTTTTGTGGGTTTTGTGGGCGTTAAAAAGGACCGTGGTGGGTGCAGTTTTGTGGGTTTTGTGGGCCCTAAACCGGACCGTGGTGCAGTTTTGTGGGTTTTGTGGGCCTTAAACAAGACGGTGGTGCAGTTTTGTGGGTTTTGTGGGCCCTAAAAAGGACCGTGGTTGGTGCAGTTTTGTGGGTTTTCTGGGCCCTAAAAAGGACCATGGTGCAGTTTTGTGGGTTTTCTGGGCCCTAAAAAGGACCGTGAGGGGAACAGATCACCAAGGATCGCTGAAGCTATGCATATATCATGATTATAGAGAGCAGTGGAGGACCCTGTCTGCTGATGCTTCCACCATGGCACCCCTACGACCCATGACGGGTTATGGGTTGAGATGAGATGATGAGGAAACTCTTTACAGAGCGATACAACAGGAAGCAATCTGATCATCAGAAGAAGTTCCCCCATCCGACAAGTGTTTCGGCCCGATTACTCCTTTACATTCTAAGGGGGGCAGGCCCACTTGGGTCATGACTCCCAAGCGTCTCAGCCTCCTGTTGTCTTGTATCGAAAATGAACCCATTTCACTTATGGTAGCAACTTTAATCCACAACTCCGCGAGCCGTGGAGGCAATTGTGAAAGTAACAAAGAGAAGACAAATTGTTCCGTTCGCTCCGTAGCACATCACAACTACGGACACACACTGAGTCACCTGCGCGAAGCGGACGAGACTTGACACTGCGCGCTCACCGCTGAAATTCTTCCTGACACCCCTTATAGTATACATCACCTGTCGCCTCTCAGCCATAGCCCTTTCACTAGTACGCCTCAAAACTCAGCGTATTGTGGACTTAAAAAAATTCCTGGGGTTTTCTGTACCGCAGCGTTTATTGTCACGATTTCCATTGCCCATTGCGGTTGTTCCACAGCCAGCCTGATGCCTTTTCGGCAGTTTCACTAAGCCTCTTCAGTGCCCTTGTTCTCGACTGTCCCTTCAGCACCAGCAGTTTCAATAGATCATACACTGATGCAGCCACAAGCCCTCTTGCGCCCACTTCAACTGCCATGACCCTTGAAGTGAACTCATCGTGTCTCAGATCCGCGGCCAGATCATTATACTTGGCCACTTTGAACGAATGTTGCTCGTCTAATCTGGATTCAAATGGCACGTTCAGTTCAATCAGTATGACCTGAAGCGTTACTGAAGAATGAAGCACTATATCCGGCCGTCTCCGCGATTTTCTGATACTCTCTGGATATGCCACTCGTCCAGGTAGGTCTACCGCCATCTCCCAGTCGTTTGCACAGTCAAGAAGAGATGGTAAACTGCTACCAGGTTTACACGGTTTGGGGTGTGCTGACTTTCCTGCCCTCAGAAAGTATGTATTTGCGGTGCTCGGCCCGGGTTTGCTATTCGCCTTCATCCTTGCCAGATCTATTGTCGCAGCAAGCTCATTTAGCACTTTGTTATGGCGCCAAGTGTATCGCCCTTGCCCTAATGACACCTTACACGCTGAGAGCACGTGTTCGAGTGTCTGCCTCCCCTGGCACAGGGGGCACTGCTCATCATCCGACTTTCCCCATTTCACAAGGTTGGTGGCCGACGGCAGCAGGTCATACATTGATCTAACAACGAAGCTGAGCCTAAGAGGTGCCATATGCCATATATCATTCCATGTGAAGGACCTCTGCAGGGCTCCTTCCCATGTACTCCATTGGCCTTGTTGGACCTGCTGCACTGCTTTTTGCAACCTCTTATCATTCTCAGCTCCTCGTATCTCCTGAACTACCATGTCTCTGCGCTCCCTGCTTGATGCCTTGGACCACCAGCGGATGTCTCCATGACCAAATCCCCGTCTATTCGTTTGTGTGTATCCGATTACCTCCCTCAGTTTGAGTGACTCTTGGGCAGCATCAACAGCTTCTTCCATTCTCCACTTCCTTCCCGTTTTCAGTGTGGGCTGAATGGACTTAACCACGTCATCAGCTGACTCGCGTAGCATCATTGCAAGCCTTGCCTTTCCAACTTTGTACTCTTCAACAACTGACTTGAAAGGAAGCAGAAGTTTTGACTTTTTGCTGTACAGTGCTACATCTGATAGACCTGGTGGTACCCCTAGCCACTTTCTCATGAACTTGTTGACCTTCTGCTCTATAGCCTCCACTGTACTTGTGATTATTTCATATATAAGCAGTGGCCACAGCATGTTCGGTATCAACATGAACTGGAGGCACCACAGTTTGAACTTTCCCAGGAGTCTGCTTTGGTCTATGATCTGTAGCCCTCTGTCTGCCATTTCTATTGTCTGTTGCACTGCCTTCGAGTCTTTTAATGAGACATCGTACACCCTGCCAAGACTTTTAACAGGTTCCTCAATGACAGTAGGGATTCTTTGGTTAGAAACCATGAATATGTCCTCTGCTATCTTCCCTTTCCTAACTGATAGGCTTCTCGACTTCTTGGGTTTGAAGCTCATTCTGCACCAGCTGACTAGTTCATCCAGGCATTCTAACATCCTCCGGGCCTGATGTTCATCTGATGTCAGAAATGTTGTGTCATCCATGAATGCTTTGAGCGGTGGCATGTGACACATTCAACCGAGCTTTGGACCTATAGCCATTCCTTCAGCCGCATTGAGGATTACCTGCATATCCATCACGAATAGTATCGGAGAGATGGTACACCCCATCGCAATTCCACCTTCAAGGCCAATCCACTTCGTTGTGTACTCTCTGGTTGAAAATCTGACAGCAAACCCTGCGAAATACAGCTTCAGCATTGCTGCAATCTCTTGTGGAACATGATACATTTCTAGGGCCTGCCACAACATCTGGTGTGGAACGGATCCATAAGCATTCGCTAGATCCAACCAGATTACATGGAGGTTTGTTCTGTCAGACTTTGCCTTTTGGAATGCTTCCCAGATCATTGTGGCATGCTCTAGACAGCCTGGTGTACCTGGGATACCTCTTTTCTGAATGGTAGTGTCAATGTACCCATTTGCCAGGAGGTATGTAGTGAGTCTTTCCGCCATCACTGAGAAGAATATCTTCCCTTCCACATTGAGTAGTGAGATTGGCCTGAACTGACTGATGTCTGTGGAATTTTGCTCCTTCGGGATGTAGACTCCGTTTGCCTTTCTCCATTCCTTGCTTACAAGCTGGGTTTTCCACGCATTCTTCAGTAAACGGAACAGTCGTTTGAGCACTTCAGGGCATCTCTTATACACCACATATGGAACACCATTAGGACCTGGAGCTGACTTGCACCGAGCTTTCTGGACAATGCTTTCTACCTCTTGCACAGTTGGGGGATTGGTGTTAAATTCAGCTCCTGGCTTACTCGGCCATTTAAGGCCTGCCATGCTGTTGAGCGGCTCATCTCTGCGACCATCTGAATATGTCATTCTAAGGTGTTCTTCCAGGTCTTCTTTCTTGATGTTTAGCGTACCCGACCGTGGCTGCTCAAACAGTTCTTTGGCAAACTTGAAGGGCTCCCTGAAGAATCTTTCCCTATCCCTTCGAGTCTTCCTTCTCTTCCTGCACAACCTTTCTGCTCTACAAAGGGCATTATGTTGGCCTTTCAGGTGTTCCCAAACCTGTCGTAACCCTTCCCTCTCTGTGGCAACTGCGTTCTTGAACAGTTTTCGGGCATGCTTCTTCTGTTTCCTGATTTCTTCTATTTTAATTTGTCTTCTACTTTTTCGTGGTGGGTTACTTTCCCTTGTCTCCCTCACTCCGAACACTTTGCGACAGTGCAGATATATTATGTCGCCGAAGATTTCCAGCTTCTTCTCCAAAGTTATCTGCTTCAGGTTGTTATCCAACTCTCTTGCCAAGGCTTCGTCCAGCTGTTCCCAAAGCCCTTTTGCACTGGCAGATGGAAACGTGATTGCATCTCTCTTCCCGTCCAAGAAGTGTGTGAGATCATCATTAGGCAGATCAACTTGAATGTACTCAGCACTGTGGATTGACTCCTGGCTGCGTTCTTCTAACGTCTTATCCGTCGAGACAGAGCGCTGTTGATCTCCCCCAGATGACCTCCCACACCCATTTTTCGTTCAGTGGATTTTCATTCCTCTCTGAGTAGAGAATTCCCTACCACAGGCACATGGAAATTCCAGCCGTTGGTCAGAGCTCGAAGTCCGTGTAACGGGTCTGGTCGATTCTAATGAGGCGCCTGTGGATTCATCATTCTCCCCCCCCCCCCTTTCGGTGAATCCTGGGGGCATCTATCATTTTTGGGTCCTGTAGCAATTGAATACAGCTTACGGGGTGCTATCCCGGTCAGCCGGTTTCTAGTCTTTCCCAGTGTCATACACATGTTCGTTCGTAGCAGCACAATTTAAAGAGGAGGCCAAAATTCTGTAATGTCATGCAGGCGAACGGGTCTGACTGACGAACTTTATTCCGATGTCGCCACAAAAAAATCACACATGTAGGAATCTAACATGTGTCTCTGTGTTTCGTTTTAACGTTTGTTGCGTTCTTTGTGTGTAAAATCTGACAACTCTAATAGATTCATCTTTCACCGCCTTCACACGGCGATTGAATGACACGGTGTTAGATTTGCAGAGCGGTGACACGGTGTTAGATTTTTCGCGCGAATTTAAGAAAAAGTATGGTGCTTCGTGTGGCTACAAAATTTTTACAATTATAATCTGTGGGTGATAAAAGACACAATTACCCAATGTATATATATATATATATATATATATATATATATATATATATATATGTATATATATATATATATATATATATATATATATATATATATATATATATATATATATATATATATATATATACATTGGGTAATTGTGTCTTTTATCACCCACAGATTATAATTGTAAAAATTTTGTAGCCACACGAAGCACCATACTTTTTCTTAAATTCGCGCGAAAAATCTAACACCGTGTCACCGCTCTGCAAATCAGTTTGGAAATTGATGAGGCATTATGGAGTTCCCCTGAAAATCATTAATTTAATAAAGAAAACCTATGAAGACATGACGTGCAGAGTTCTTCATGAAGGACAGCTTACAGAACCATTTGGGATAAGAACAGGAGTGCGACAGGGATGCCTCTTGTCTCCATTTCTTTTCTTGCTGGCAATAGATTGGGTTATGAGATCATCGACAACACACAACAGAAATGGAATCCAGTGGACTCTGACTAAGCAGTTGGATGATCTGGATTTTGCTGATGATTTGGCTCTCCTGTCCCATAACCGTAATCAGATGCAGGACAAATTGAAAACACTCGATGAGAGGTCACAGCAATTGGGTCTGAAAATACACAGGGAAAAGACAAAAATAATGAGAATAAGTGCAGGTAATGAAAACAGGGTTGAACTTGAAGAAACGCCAATACAAGATGTAGAATCATACACATATCTTGGCAGTAATATAGACAAAGTTGGAGGGACAGACAGCGATATCAAAATAAGAATACAAAAAGCAAGAGGAGCTTTCATTGCATTGGGAAATATATGGAGATCAAGAGAAATAGGATCCAACACGAAAATAAGAATCTTCAACTCAAATGTGAAGTCAGTCCTATTGTATGGCTCGGAGACATGGAGAACAACAAAGACAACAACCAAAAAGCTACAGACTTTCATAAATGGGTGCTTGCGTAGAATAGAGGGATTAAAATGGTATGACAAGGTTACCAATGTGGAACTGATGACAAGAACTGGACAAGTGCCAGTGGAACAAGAGATGAGAAGAAGACGATGGCGATGGATAGGACACACACTGAGGAAACCTGTTGATAGCATTACAAGGCAGTCCTTGTTCTGGAACCCCCAGGGCAAGAGAGGCAGAGGAAGACCAAGAAGTACATGGAGAAGAGAGTTGGAAACAGAGGTGAAAATGATGAGGAGAACATGGAAAGAACTTGAGATGATGGCACGTGACAGGAGGACTTGGCATGTGTTTGTTGAAGGCCTATGCTCCTTTGGGAGTGGAGGGTTATGAATATATATATATATATATATATATATATATATATATATATATATATATATATATATATATATATATATATATATATATATATATATATATATATATATATATATATATATATATATACACAACATTCATAAATATAAAAATCGAGAAGTTCGATCAGGTGGTCAGGGGCGATAAGTAGGTAGGTTGTAGTTAATTATTGTCGTTAGCTGTTCGGGGGTATTGATTTTGGCTGGCTGTGGTGATGACGCATGGGCGTGTGTTGGCATGTAGGTATTGATGAGAATATAGGGGTGAGAGAGAAAAAAAAACCATGTAAGGTGTCCTTAGTTGTTCGGTGGGGTTTTAATGGAGAGTGCGGTTGGTGTTGCTTTTGGTTTTGTTGGTTGGTGTGTAGCGGGGACCGCCGGAGTAAGACAATGTATAAACACACACACCCAGATATATATATATATATATATCTTCTCTTCTTCTTCTTCCGTCCTTAGCCAAAGACCGACCAAGCAGTCAGAGGCCATCACGCCTTGTGGCGTCTTAAGGGCAACAGCAGATTGATTTTCTCTGTTGTAGTTTCCCATCACGCCTAGCGGCGTCTTTAGGGCAACAACAAATAGATCCATCTGCCGCTGTTTCCGTAATCGGTGTGACAAGCCAACGGGTGATCAGCCCATTGGGCATATATACTGAAGCACATTAAAAACGCACCACCTGTATAATCCAGGAACAGAGTGTGAAATGTAAATATAAGTGTGTACAAGTTTACATATTTGGAATCTTTATTCATTTTCCTATGAATCCATGCTGGTCATTAATTTGTACATTTGATTGTTATGAAATTCATTGCATTCTGTGCAGGCAAGGGAGAAAACCAAAAATACAAAAAAATGCACGTGCGTTATCCTGCTGGAGAAGCTGCAAGTCTGGATAAATTGTGAACGCAGGAGCAACCAATGCATCCAGAACCTCATCTCGATATGTCACAGCATTAACATTTCCACGGAAGACGTGAAGAGGCAAGCGATGGTGAAAACTGAATCCTCCCCAAATGTGAATACTGCCACCTCGAAATCGGTTGACACAGCAATCTGCAAAGCGCTCTTCACACCGTCGCTAAATCCGCATACGTCCGTCTGCAAAGGATATGTTGAATCTGTTCTCGTCTGTGAATAGGACAGCATTCCACTGCAGTCTAGTCCATCTGATATGTTGCTCTGCCCATTGCAGGCGCTGCTAACGATGTCTGTGAGTCAAGTTTGGCCCAACATAAGGTCGTCTTGCAGTAAGGCCTGTATCTCTGAGTCGTCGTATGACTGTCATTCGAGAGACTTGCCCATGTCTACCCACTATTGCTCTTGCTGTTTGACTTGCCGGGAGAGTCAATTCCTTAGGTGACTCAGCACAATATGACGATCTTGCGCAGGGGTAGTAACTCGTGGTTGGCCACTCCGAAGTCTATCCCGGGCACTGCCAGTGGTTCCGTAACGTTCATTGAGACGTACAATAGTGCTGTGGTGGCAATTCATCCTTCTGGCAATGGCCCGCGAGCTCATTCCGGTCTCCAACATACCAATGGCTCGTTGGCGGTCGTTTTCAGATAGTCGTGGCATTTCAAGCACATGTACTGGGTGTTTTGTCTCAACGGCCTTTTTATACCGAGTATACTGCCACAACGCGTACGGATTTTCAGGGTCATAGCTGTTGAGAATCGTGTTGCACGTGTAACTTTCATCGTTTTCATGTAGTCTGTACACACACCCATGGGTTGAATCTTGCACTTTCCATTCCAGAAGCCATTCGCTCTCTACCTCATGGCAAACACGGGGAAAATCCATTCCCACACTTTTTTTTGCCAGCTTCTCGGCATCAGTATATATAATAGTGGTGCGTTTTTAATGTGCTTCAGTATATATATATTATATATATATATATATATATATATATATATATATATATATATATATATATACAACATACATACAATATATATTTTACAACAGGTAGACAACATTTATACAAATGCCAAGGATTTTTACGTTTTATTAATATATAAGAGTTATCTCAGCAGTCAAGATCACAGGCACAAGGTAGACTAAGCAGAAAGACTAGATAGTGAGGGGAGATGTGTTGACATTGTCGGCGTGTACCTGTTTGTTTATGTAAAAATATGACAGAGAATTTCCGTTGTTGGGTGAGTACAGCTTAAAGGCTAGCTTATTGTGATGTTTATTGAGCCCATTAGTACATTTTTCCCGCCCCGCGTTTGTTGTGTAGTGAGAACCTCCAAAAAAGTGTGTTTGTCTGGTGTTTTGTGTGTAGGTATTGATGAGAATTACAGGTAATTGGTGTTAGCTTTCTTGGTTTGATAGTTCTTTACACAGTGTAAAATCACTATTGGTTATCTGAAGGGTTTTAAATAATTTTGTTAAGCCATTATTTCGATAATATTTAGTATTATAAAGTGAGGTTGCGGTGTTGTTCGTATGAGAAGACGGTTGAATTGTGATGTTTATTGAGCCCGTTGGTACATTTTTCCCGCACCGCGCTTGTTGTGTGGTGAGAACCGCCAAAAACGTGTTTTTGTCTGGTGGTTTGTGTGTAGGTATTGATGAGAATATAGGGGTGAGAGAAAAAAACCAAGTAAGAGAGGATACAAATGTACGCGAAGTGAGACAACTTTTTTATTTTATATAATAAGGGGGGTGTAGAGGTGGTCAGCCGGCGAGGTTAGTCTGGTTGATATTGTTGTCGGCCATTTGATAAATTTTATAGAGGAAGATGGCTAATGAGCGTGGTTTTGTCGGGGTGATTTTGGTTTTGTCTGGTGTTTTGTGTGTAGGTATTGATGAGAATATAAGGTGGTGAGAGGTGCAGTGGTTACTTTATCGTTGTGGACATGTCTTTTGACGTAAAAATATGACAGGAAATTTCCGTTTGTGGGTGAATGTAATTACATATTGATACGGGCTCTGGTCCACGGGGTAGTTTTCTTTATTATTTATATTATATCATGAGTAATATGTTTACTCACCCCAATGTCAATCTAGTAATCTGTAAGAGACCCCGCACACAGCCATATTCTCCAATATAAAAAATACTGTCAAAGCTGGACAATTCCAAAAAGACAGTTTTATTGAACACAACGACGCTCCGTAGAGATATATGTCACAAGCAGACTAGATTATGGCGTCAACTAGACAGTCCTTAGTGTCGCTGTACAGTCTAAAACTGGAACAATGTCGAGGCTATTTTCATTAATTTTTAATAAAGTTCAAACACTCACGTTCTTTTACTGCTAGTTATGAAACTCGGATCGATCGTCGGTGCAAAACTTCGCGAGGAAACCATTGATAGTAAACTTTATAAAATTTCGTTAGTATAGGGCGTCATCAGCGCTAAATATAGACTGTCCGTAGACAGCGCGCACAGTTGGAAGTCGGATATATCGACGACCTTATCTAGAAAATCGTAATAAAATTCTAACAGGCAGAGTTTAGCGTATTGGTAGACGAAAAAGCCTATCTACAACGGGATTTGCCTTTGTAAGACTAACATTTACCTTTGTAAGACTAACATTTACCTTTGTAAAACTAACCCTGCTACTTATTTGTGATGGCGATCACATTACGTCGGCCGCCTTAACCTTCCCAGAGGTGCTCTGGTACCCAGTTAGAACTGGGTCTGCCCTGACGGGTTGTGTGCGGTGCATCACACATACCTTGTGTATATCATCAATGACAAACTCTCTCTGGACACAAAGATTTTTGAATTTGTTTGATGGTTGGAAGAAATGTCTGGGTACAGTTTGACGATAGGAAGAGAGATTTGATAAAATATTTTATTAATGGATGTAATGTTTGGGTAACGTTTGGTGACATAATGTAGCACATGGAGAAAAATTAGCTTGATAGAGAAAACGTGTCAAGAAATATTTGTTAAACTCAGAACATAATTTTGAGAAATATGTGAAAATAGCAGATATATTCGACAATATTTGAAGAAATATTTGACAACCTCAAGAAACATGAGAAGAAATATTTGACAAGTGGAAAAAAAAACCCTGAAGAAATATTTGATAACTAGAAAAAAAAAATTTGAAGAAATGTTTGTCAACTTGAAAAAAAAACATTTAAAGAAATATTTTACAACTTGAAAAAAACATTTGAAGAAATATTTGGTAATTACGAGAAATGTTTGACAACTGGAAGAACTTTTTGACAGCTGCAAGAATTATTTGAATTGTCAAGTGCTGAGAACAAGAAAAAATATTTAATGAAAACATATTTAATGAACAGTTTGGAAACCTGCAAGAAATATTTAAAGAAGTATTTGACAGCTGCAAGAAATATTGGCAACCGGATTAGTCATTTGATGAAATATGTGACAACTGCAAGAACTATTTGAAGAAATATTTGCATATATATTTGACAACTGGAAAAAAACATTAGCATAAATATTTGACAACTGTATGAAATATTTGACAACTGTAAGAAACATTCTTTCTAAATCCTGCTTGTTCTTTCCTCAGTTTGTGGTCTACTGCTTTTGAAATTCTCTGTATAATTATCCTGCCTAGTATTTTGCTGGGAACTGAGAGAAGAGTGATTCCTCTCCAATTATTGCAGTCTGCAAGATCTCCCTTCTTGGGCAATTTGACAATTATTCCTTTGTTCCACTCTGATGGTGTTGTCCCCGTTTTCCAGACTTGTGCAAATAGTGGTTCTAATAGTTCTGCTGCTAGCTCAGGGTCTGTCTTAAATAGCTCTGCATTTAAGTTATCATGGCCAGGAGCTTTTCCGTTCTATAACCCTATGATTGCTGTGATGATTTCTTCTTTTCGTGGAACGTCTCTATTTACATCTAGATCGTTTTCAGCCTCAGGAACATTCAATTGTGTCTCTGGTGGTTCCTTGTTTAGAGTTTCTCTGAAGTGCTCCGCCCATCTTGTTTCCTGTCCCTCAGCTGTCGTGATGAGATTTCCGTGCTTATCTCTTACTAATGTAATATTGTTTGCACCTCGTTTTCCGCTGATGAATTTAGTTATTTTGTATACTGTGCTTTGTTCATTTCTCAGTGCTGCCTCTTCTGCCTGTCTTGCAAGATCGTCTAGGAAATTCCTTTTGTTGGTTCGGGTTTGGCGTTTAACTTCCTTGTCCAGCTGACTGTACTGTTCGCTATATAGTTGCTTTAACCTGGGGGACTTCGCTTCTGTTTTCTTTCTTTTCATTTCCTTTCTCAGTGTTATGGTGTTTAATGTTTCTGGTGTTATCCAGTCTTGCTTCTTCCTTTCCTGGAATCCCAAGCATGATTTGCTGCTTTCCTTATATATTGTTGAAATGGTGTTGAATTTCTGGTCTATATCATCAGTCAATGTCTTTTCCTGACTTTTGGCAAATTAATATCGTTTCTTTATGTCAGCCGCAAAAGCTTTTCTGGTAAGGGGGTCCTTCAATTTGCTGATGTCAAACCTTTTCTGTCTACCTGTTGTAAAATATATATTGTATCTCTGTGTGTGTTTATACATTGTCTTACTCCGGCGGTCCCCGCTACACACCAACCCATAAAACCAAAAGCAACACCACCCGCACTCTCCATTAAAACCCCACCGAACAATTAACGACACCTTACATGGTTTTTTTTTCTCTCACCCCTATATTCTCATCAATAACTACATGCCACCACACGCCCATCAGTCATCAGCCCCGCCAGCCAAAATCAATACACCCGAACAGGTAACGACAATAATTAACTACAACCTACATACTTATCGCCCCTGACCACCTGATCGAACTTCTCGATTTTTATATTTATGTTTGTTGTATATATGTATATGTATACATATACATATATATATATATATATATATATATATATATATATATATATATATATATATATATATATATATATATATATATATATATATATATATATATATATATATATATATATATATATATATATATATATATATATATATATATATATATATATATATGAGGAAAAAATGAAGAGAAAAATATAAACACAGAAGAACAATAATAAGAGAAGGAAGAACGTTGGGCCTAAATAATGTGCAAGAGCTAAGAGGAGTGGCGTCACAACGAACAACTTGGAGAGCACTGGTTTCTGCCTTATGCGCCGTGTTTGGCGCTTAAAGAATTTATATATATATATATATATATATATATATATATATATATATATATATATATATATATATATATATATATATATATATATATATATATATATATATATATATATATATATATATATATATATATTGTATATATTGTATGAATAAAGAAAACATAACAACACTTAAAATACAACCTACCTACTGCCATTATTGATCTAATATTTGTCCTTATATAAATGTCCGCGCCACCTCCGTTATCGATCGGTACAAAATCAACACCACATCCCGGCTGCCAGCTACACCCCAACCCACAACCATGAGTCATCACCCCGCCAGCCAAAATCCTGTCCTATTACTTGTAACAACCCCAGTCCCGTTTGTACCACTACAACACCACCAGTTGTTATCAACAAATATTCCATAGACAATCACCCGGACGATAATGATGTCTTTAATCTACAACCACCCCCGAAAAAGCAAAGAGCTGCAAACCGTCTGAAACGAGAGCTTTAGATTGACATTTTCGTAATCTTTTAAACGAGATCATTAAATATATTTATTACAACTATATTAAAAAACCTTGGCCTTTGTATAAATGTTGTCGACCTGTTGTAAAATATGTATATGTATATACGTATATATTGTATTATAAAAACATAACAACACAATACCAGCACAATACAACAACACACAACAATTAAAATACCTACACACAATACAACCTACCTACTAACCCGCCATTATTGAGCTAATATATTTCCTTATATAAAAGTCCGCGCCACCTCCACTATCGATCGGAGTATTTTCCTATATAAAAGTCCGTGCCACCTCCACAAATGCGCGTCGTTTTGCGCCTGACATACTACTGACGGATTCATCCTCCCTCACGTACATTTCTGCTAGTCCCACGTTTGATGTCAAACTCCAACAGCCTCATCCTTGTTGATTCATCCATTGCAGGGTCATTATCCAGCAGGTGATCATTAGGAGCCCTTAGTATCTCCCTCTTATCCATGTCCAGTGTCCCCACTATGGGTGCTCTCAAGGCCAGTCTGTCACCTCTCTCATTTCCACGTACCCCATCATGACTAGGACAGTAGATCCACACCAGTTCTTGAAGACTTGAGGATTCAATTGATGTTTCCATTCTTGCCTTAGCCATCCTTTCTGAACTTTCCAAAGCATGGCTTGAGAGTCTGACGATATAACAGCGCTGGTTGAAGGAGTTTTAGACAGCCACCTCAGTGTCGCAGTAACTGCCTTTACCTCCATTCTCATGCTGGGGGTTCTTGTCATGTAGGGTCCACTCTGTTCAGCGACGACCCTGCCCTTTGTTCTCGCAAATAAGCCCCATCCTGATTTTCTTCACGCACTACAGACCCATTGTTATGTGTAAATATCATAACATTGGTTTTATACGATCACTTCCTGGTTGATTTGTTTATGGACGGTTGTCCTTGGTTTTAGGAGGTGACGTCATCCCTTCTGCCAGCCTAGTGGCAGACGTGAGATTTTGTATGTGGGACAAGAAAGCGTTACTTGCCGGCAGATGGACTGTGTGGCATCCATGGTGTCGGGAGCGTCTGTGTATTTGCTTCAATGCATTATATTATATCCTTCATCTGCATGCTGTTGTAACATCAGCTGGATTACGTATACACCTCCGTGTGTAATGCCAGTTTCTTTATTATGCAGGATTGACAGAGGATGCTGTATTGTACGTGAGTGACATATTATTGAATAAAAATGTGTGAATAAACAGTATGACAAGACTGTACTTCGACTAGTTATAGACCGTCATATTGATGCCTTCATGGAATGCAAACATCATAATATAAGTATGGAGCTTAATAAATGTGTGTTCAATCGTCCTAAGCAGTCTTGAGACTTTAATCATTAAGTGCATGTATACGGGCCAGGGAAGGGATTTTTGAATGGGCCATACCTCTAATGACACTGACCAAGCCTTCACGACACCATTACCATAAGTACAAGTAGATGAGAAGGATTCTCCTACTATAAATGTTAAGTATATGTATCCCTGAGAAGAGCACTTATCAAGAATATTATCAAAGAGAAGTCCCGTATCACCCATCAATGTACACACTGGCGTCATCATCCCCAGCATGAGCACTTATTAGCTGATTAATCTCCAGTTCTGCTTTTCCATTGTCCCAAGATCTGCATTCTCTGTCAAAGCTAATGATGACCTGCTGGTAGTTGATCTAGTTCTCCCCTGCCTTACTCCACTCTTCCCCTTTGGATACATTTTCCACCCTGGTCACCTGACCAATCGTAGCCTCTGCCTGTGCCATCCATGACACCCCCTCTTGATTCTTGATCCTTTGATGTCTGCTACATTCTCATGTAGGGGGTGTCTTTTGTCGGCGGTTACCCGCATATATGCTTTTACCTGGGCCATCGCATATCTGGATCTAATCAACAGCAATCCGAGCATGTATCTCATTGCCACAATGGGGATATCAAGCGTAAAGCCCAAAACTAGTCGCGTCCCTTCATTTTGAATCCGTTCCAGTCGTTCACATTTGACACTGACAGTATGAGTATTCCTAGCGATTACTAAAATCACGAGCTGATGATACAGGAGAAACAATAGTCTATTCCAAGAGCGCAGCATCCATTGTTTTTAAGGCTGCCCGTCCTCGCTTGCACGTATGTATGATCAGCTCAACATGATACTTGAATGATAGCCGACGATCAAACGTTACTCCAAGATACTTCAGCCTGTCTTGCCTTTCAGTTTTCTGCCCATTGAAAGTTTTGTCTGGAAGGTCTGCTTTCACTAAGGAGTTGTTCAAAGAGCACCTCATCGCACAGGCCTGTTGGGATTGATCTTTGATCCGCTTTCCTCACACCATTTACAAACTGCCTGTAGTGTCTCTTGTATGCCTTGGACTATTTCCTGGCTGTCTGAGCAAGTTCGGTACATGAGTATGTCTTCTGCGAAAGTTAATGTTCGTCCCAGTCCTGTTGGTTGAAAGGTTGCTACTTTTGCTTTGTAGATGTTAAACAGCACTGGTGATCGTGGAGAACCCTGGGGTAGTCCCAGGCAAATGAGCATGGGTTCTGATGTCCAAGTTCCAAAGTGAAATGCAACTGATCTTTCCATTAAGGCAGCTGCTATCCACCTTGTTATCCAAGAGTTTACAACACATGCCATTATGTAGTTATTGGTATTGTTGAACAGAATTGACATCATTGCACTCCGGGCAAACCCATAGGTGCGCAGTCTCCATCAGTATATGTCGAAGAGTGTGAATGCTAACTGTTCCTGTAGCTCACTGGTTGTAAACACGACGGATGCATCCTCTCATACGTCCATCTCTACAAGCCTTATGTTTGATTCCAAATTCCAACAGATGATTCATCTATTGCAGTGTCATTCTCTAACAGGCGATCATTAATTGTACTCAGTATATCTCCCTTATCCATATCTAGTGTCCCCACTATGGGTGCTCTAGATGCTAGTCTGTCAGCTCTTTCATTACCACATACCCCAGCATGACCAGGACAGTATATCCACGCCAGCTCTTGTAGACTGGAAGCTTCTATGAATGTTTTCCATTTATGCCGCAACCAACCACTTTGAACCTTCCGAAGCATGGACTGAGAGTCTGACACAATGATGGCCTTTGTTAATGAAGCTTCAGTTATCCACCTTAAGGCTGCAGTAACAGCCTCGACCTCCATTCTCATGCTGAGAATTGTTATCTTGTAAGCACCGCTATGTTCGGCGACGATTCTGCCCTGCACCTGAGCAGAGAAGCCCCAACCGGATGTCTCATCACGGATCACAGACCCATCTGTATACACAATGGCATCATCATCCCCTGAATGATCATGTATCAGTTGATTAATTTCCAATTCTGCTTTTCCATTATACAGTCTATTAGGGTTGCAAAGTTCACACTGTTTTAAGCATCCTCTAGGTCAATTGCGACAGTCACCGTTTCTCTGTTACCCTGGAATCCCTCGTACACATCGTAATCAAACGTTCTAGCGTTACCCCATGTTGTTTTCTTAGGGTATCAGGGTATCAGGAAGGATGTGTGCATTTTCGAGGTGGCTCATTACTTGTCTTGCAACTATTTTTTCAAGTAATTTACCACAGACATTCTGTAGTGTGATAATTCGATAGCTGTTGAGCAGTGCGGGGTCTTTGCCAGGTTTAAGAAGTGGCCGAAGGTAACTGTGTAGCCAGTCTTCCGGCACCTCAGCATTCTGTATGCTGGTATTGAAATAGCTTACCGTAATAATATAGGTTGTGTCGACGAGCTGTTTAATGTGATGGTCTTGTACACCATCAGAACCCGGAGCAGTGTTTCTGCTGGTTTTTAATGTATACACCACATCCTCTTCAGAAATGAGATCGAAGTACATCTGACCCCTTTAGGACATTTTCCAGCACACTGTCCATATTTTCAGGTGGGCACTTTTGTCACCTTTATCCGTTTGCTCCACATATCGATTGAATAATACTCTTACCTTCCTCTCGTCCGTTTTCCGGCTTAGTCCTTGTCACGGATTTGCCTCCCCTGCTTTGCATTAGTGGTCCAACAATTTCCAAAACTCAAGAGTATCTAATACGGGCCTTCAAAGGAGTCTACCTTCGCACAATTTTACTTTTGGCAGAGTTGTAGATGGAAGGATAATGACAATTCCATCTCGAGGTAGTTTGCATATGCTGCAATGGGCAGAGCAATTGTTAACGTTTTTATCTGATCCGCAGCCTTTTATGAAGAATTAAGCAATTATTAATTTCAGCTCGTTCAAGCCCCCACCCTGATTTACTCAGTGGAATTCTTATTATTGTGGTATAACTCTGTTTATAGTGTATTTAGTAAATTGACTGAGACAAACATGCAGTATATTCAAAATGATTAAATCGAAGTTAAATTTGTATAATTACAAATAACAAATTTAATAATCATCTAAGTGTTAACAGTTTAAAAAAATGAATAATGATTGATCAGGAAAAATATCATCACTGTTGTGATAGGCTGGTTATTTTATGTAAGACGTCACTTGGCAGCTTATAGGTATCACTTAGCTGCCAATGGTAGTTTCTTCTCCCGCTGATTTTTTTTTTTTTTTTTTTTTTTTTTTGGGGGGGGGGGGGGGGTTTCTGTGCAGATAGGTAGGTCACCGGAGTTCTCGCGTTTCTGGTCAAGATTAAAGGCGCAGCACGTTCCAAGTAAGATCAAGGAGTAACTGAAAAGCTGGTCCCGCGTCTCTAAGAGTGTCTGATGATGGTGTCTAGTTCGTCATCATGCCACTTCTACACTCACGTTGTTCCAGAGATTAGCACCCTCACGGGTACCACCAACAACTATGGTAAAAGAATAGAAAGAAAACGCTCTTCTGAGTATTGCGTTTTCCGACACATAGTTATGGGTCCCTTTCTCCTATTCCACCATCCCATCTACCTCAGACTTTACCCTCGATGAGAATTATTGAATCCCTCGAGAGGAAACTTTCTTTACGTTTAAATTGAATAGCTTTATATTTACTTTACATTCAATTGAAAAAAGTATAGATAGAATATGTTTACATTAACATCTACACTGATTGAAAAGTGTTCACAATAAAGATCGAATATGTTTTCATGTACATCTACACTGATTGAAAAGCTTTGAAACTTTCATTAATTTTAAAGTGCATATGTTTAAATAGACATTTACACTGGTTTGAAAATGAAATATTATAATTAGAATGCACATCATTTCTTTAATCTCCCCCCCCCTTTCCCCTGCTCCATATGGAACTTGAGACTACCTATGCTTTTTAGTTCTCTTTAAGAAACTAGCAATAAAGCAGTCACCAGCCCTTGCAGTGGTGGCTCATGAATTTATCATTCTTTATGAAGAGGTTGCCAGCCTCGAATGACTAGGACATTCAGTTAGCAATTTTCACACATCAATATTCACGTGGCAATATATATATGTTTGTTCACATGTTACTAATGAAAATTATAAAATGTAAAATGCACAACGTACGCCAATCTTGGCTCACAGACTGTTTCCTCAGATGAATAAAGGCACTTGACTAGGCCTCTTACACGTGTTCTTGTGGGTCGTTATTTTAACACTAGATTCCCTCTATGACTCCGTGTTTTTGGTTTCCTCAGATCCCGGTTCCTTATTAAATGATAGATATTTCCTGGGCCGTTTAAGTCCTTCAAAATACTCCAACAAAAGTCCGGTCTGAAAAATGGAATTCTGAATTCAAACTTCTGGTAGTCTGGTTTCGTCTTGGCAAGCGATCTTCACAGTGTCTTAAAACTGCGAAAAGGTAAGGTTATATGGCCCTTCCTCTCCCGCATTTGTTTTGTTACGATGCTAAGAAAGCTCCAATCGTTTCAAACATGCGTGTTGTGTGAGGTAATTTCAAAATTATTTCCGCCTGAAAGGTCACGTCTCCTATATATGGAATGAAAACATCCGATCCTCTCTCGGCCATGTTTACAAATAACTTATTATTACTTTAATATAAATAATGTCTTTGTAACAAGTGGTGCCAGAAACAGTGATGTTATGCATGTCTGTCCAAAATGTGTCGCACAGACGAGTAATCTCGTTATCTGTCGCTTGAGCACACAAAATCCGTCTCTTTACCATCTTGGCAGAAAACGCACCCTGGCCGTATTAGCGATTAAAAACTGCGCTGGGCGATTTTAATGTTACTCGGCAGCCTGATGTCGGGCACACACGAAATTAACCAACATGGTTGTCGGCTAATATTATCTTATCAGTTCCTTTCCCAGCAGGGAGGAACAGGTGAGCAAACAGACATGACGACTTATCGCTGAGAGGAGTGTAAGAATGTTTGAAAATACAAAATATTTGCTACATAGCAGAGAAAGATAAAAGGTGCTGACAACAGAAAAAGTCGCAATAAAGTCAGTACAACACTTGAAAATGTGTACTGCCGTAGTGGATAAGAGATTGAGAAGGGCAGCCCCAATCCATCCTGTCACAGTCCTGTACAGCTTTTGATATTAGGGATGGGTTGACTTGCACTTTTCCTATTCATTCTTCGATGTGAGGACCATAATTTCTCTAGGGTTTTTTCCATGCCCACCCGTGTCACAAAGTCCTCCCACACTTTATCCTTGGCCTCCCTTGCCAAGCTCTTGAATCTATTAAAGACTCTTTGCTTTTTCTCCTTCATCTCTTCAACCTTTCCCTCATTTATCATTCTGTTTTACGCCATTCCTTTGTTGCTCTTTCCTTGTCTATCCATGCTTCCTCCACTATCTTATTCCACCAGGGAGGTTGGGTGAAAGGTGTTCTCGCTGTCTTTTGTTTAGAATTTTGACGCAATGTGTGTAAAGGGTTGTTACAGTCGAGTGGACCTGTAGGATACTTGAAGGTCTGTTTAGGTTTCCTGTGTCTAGTGGTCCTGCTCTTTGCAATGAGTATGACGCAAGGTAGGTGATCACTTTCCTGTGCACCTAATACATCCCAACGTGCTATGGTGGTGGCTGCACTAAAGATGAATGCTAGATCTATGACACCATTTGTATCCCCAGGTTTAGTTGTCAGTCTAACTGGGCGTCCATCATTCAGGATGGCAAGGTTCATGTTAAGTAATGTCTGGCTCAAAGCTATACCCTGCCTATTTTCCGTGATGTTCCCCCACTCCTTGGATCTAGCACTGAAATCGCCAGCAATTAAATACCTTATGTTAGAATCTTCAAACAATTCCGCCAGAAAATTCCAATCACTTTCTGCTGTAAGATGGTCGACATGAGCATATAAACTGTGGACTCCGCAACTCCTGACCGCCTATATTCACAGCAGCTAGATAAGGTGCAAAACCAGGCGCTTAGGGTCATCACGGGGGCAATGAAATCAACACCTATAGTGGAGATGGAGAAAATGGGGAGGATACAAGCACTGAGAGAACGCAGAAACACGAAAGTGCTAACACAGGCAGAACAGTTCCTCTGTATGCCGAGCCATCCAATGAAGGACAGATTCCAAAATCTAGCAATGGGGCGATTGAAAAGAAGCAGTTTTATCCACCAGTCTAAACGACTTCGTAGACAACATTAGGGATACGGTCAGAGTACCAACGGGGAAATTATGTAACAACTTACTTACTTAGTCGTTCCCTTTCTACCGTGAGGTGTAGAGGTTTGGAAGAGAGAGCGCCAGACTATCCTATCGGCTGTCTTCCTCCTGGCCTGGTGTGGTAAAGTGGGATGTTATAAATATTTATAGGGGACTTAGTGTACTGACTAAGATCAGCTGTGAAGGTATCTGTATCTAATAAGTGTGGTGTATTACAGATAACCTTACTTGCTACCATATTTATACCTCAGTCAGGCTTATTCTGGAATATTGTAATGACTACGTTGAATGTCTAGGGTTATGATAATGATGAAGTGTATGTTCACAACAACCAACAGACAGATAAACAATTTAATTTAATTCACAATACTTTTCAACACTGTGACACTCACACACATGGAACACTCTATAAGACTATCTTAATAAGTCAAGTGTACTTTTAAAAATATATGTATTAATTTCTTCAATAATAGATATCCTGATTCAACTACAAAGTGAACCAGGAATCACAATCAAATGTAATCACAAGTTGTATGTACACAATTTATAGATAAGATCTTTGTATTGACATATATTATTATTGCAATATGTGTGTAAGTTGTGCTGTAGTACTATGAGGTAATACTGGCTTTTCAAGCTAAGTGGTTGTTTGTCATCATGACTTTAAGTGTTTGTTTCGGGTGGAAATAATATTGCAAAGGTTCACAGTTTCTTTTTAGTTGAAACAAATAAATGTCCCTCTTGATTTAAGGTAAAGTCACTTTTAGAGAGGTATACACAAGACTGAGCTGCTCTGGCCACAGACTCTTAACTTCTGTGTGGGCGGCAGGAAACAGTCTCCACTGCTCGCTTGCTTCACCGTGTTCTTGAGACACAACACAGGTCGAAATATTGACCAAGGAGTCTGCTACCAGCCTCTGAATTCAGCAAAACTCAGACCAGGTGCTGCTTTAATATGTTAGTACCACTGTCCCTTAAACAAGAAGGTTGTACCTCCTACTTCAGAACTAATTTATAATCTATTTCCACACTGAGCACAATACATAACAAACACTGAGTTCAGCGCTGTAGGCCAACTGTTAGCTTCTCATGTAACACATTCACCAGTATTCCTCTCCCTACCGCCTCTGCAATTCCAGCATTATTTCCTTCTATTCAATAAGATAGGTGTCATAGTACTATTTGGCAATTCCATATAGTTATACTCCTCTCCGGCAAGTTTTGTTCATGGCGGAGCAATATCTAGGCTTTTCCTCATGTTTGCTACTGAACCACACATATACAGACATAAATTTATCAATTCACATTCAATTTTCATCTAAAAGATATCAAATATTTCTAGCTTACCACAATTCATGGAAATATTAAACAAAATACGTTGACTGGCAATGAGTTATGACACAATTCCGATCTGCCTCTGTCCCAGGCTTTCATAAGAAAAATATGAGCTGGATCTCAACGCACTTGCTTCTCAGTAAGTTTATTTTAAAAATGTGGCACTGAACAGACGCTCCTAATTGACTATATTAAATGGTCTAGCCAATAAGACCATGTTTACAAAAGTATTTGAAAAAAAGTACCCTTCCTACCGTTTCCCGTAACAACCAAAAATAGTATCTGCAATCGACTAATCATGTTTAGGCTTACATATTCTTCTAGCCAATCAAATCGGATTTAACTTGTTGGCCTATTTCCCGTAAAATGGTGGTTTTAAAACATGCCACTGAGCAATTATGATTGGTGCTGTCAGACAACATCACTATTTTATTTTGGCTATAATTTGTTAATTCCTAGACTATTTGCGTAACACTTAACATATTCTTTGTCAGCAAGTCCTAAGGAACCCAAATACATAAATTTAATGGAGCTAAGTGGCTGCGTTCAAAATATGTATTTTCTTCTACCACTCGTTCACTTCGATACGATGGGGTGTCTTCTGTACTGTCAGGCTAATGTCAGGATTTCAGACGTAAAACAGTAGAATGTCATGTTTCCTAATAAGCATTAACCATGTTTTTTTTAAAACCTAACCGTGTATTGGTAGTGTTTTTTGTCACTGTTTATTTGAAAAAAAGTTAGTGCTTCATGCCTTACGCGTGGGATTGGCGTTACTATTAATCGCGAGACTGTGGTAGTATTGCCTGTGTTCCTCCGTACCTCTCTCTCTCTCTCTAAGGCCGTCTGTCTTTTAGTTACGCAGTGTATAAAATGAAATTAATGGAATATTAATCTAGGTCATTACGCAGTGTGTATATCTCAAGGTTTTCTAAGAAATACAGTACACGTGTTATTTTTAGAAACGCGTGTATGCTGCTGTAGGCTTTACTATCAATCGTGAAAGCGTTACAATTATGCAGACGAAGTAGAAAAAGGAGATTTTATTGTTCAGCCATTACGGAGGTATACACGCTGGCGCATGCCATTGAGAAAGCACTGGTCTTCCAACATTCTTCTTTCCTTGTATTGAATTAATTCGTTAGGCTTTACATTTACTATCTAATTTAGATATGTGGATTTAGAATGTTTCACGACAAATTCTCCCCACTTAAAACAGACGTTATATGTCAGTCTATAATTCTATATACACATAGAGAAATTTAATATTATTCCTGGGGCTTACGGTGATTTTCATCACACGGATGGCGGCTTAGAAAATCCGCTCTCAGGTTGGTTTTTCCAGAAATATACTCTATGCTGAACTCGAATGGCTGCAAAAGTAAGGACCATCTGAGTAACCTTAAATTTTCATGCCTAGCCTGCGCTAGAAACGACAAGGGTTTGTGATCCGTTTGCAACTTAAATGCCTTACCATACAGATAAATATTGAATTTCTTTATCGCCCATATTACTGCAAGACATTCTTTTTCGCTAGTTGAATAATTGGTTTCAGCTTTATTCAACTTTCTACTAGCATATGCCACTGGGGTTAATCTCCATTCAGTGCATCTGATTTCCGTAACAGGGTCGCGCCCAACCCGATATTACTGGCATCCGTTCTCACAATGAATTCTTGACTTAAGTCAGGTAATTTCAAAATAGGTTTGCTTGTGAGCTTTTCCTTCAATTCCTGGTAGGCCAATTCACATTGTGCTGTCCATGTAATTCGATCTGGATTTCCTTTGCGTGTCAAATCAGTTAACGGTGCACATATGGAATTAAAGTTTTTGATATACTTTTGGTAGAAACCACATAATGAGACAAAGGATCTCACGTCTTTCTTGGTTTGTGGTCTCAGGGCTTTCTTTAGTTTCTCTAAATTCTTGGGGTCAGTGGTCATGTTTCCCTGATGGACTGTGTGTCCCAAGAATTCTAATTCTTTACATCCAACGCAACATTTGGTTGGTCGGGCTGTTAAATTCGCTTCTCTAAGTCGATTAAACAGCATGTTCAGAGAGTCAATGTGTTCCTCAAATGTTTCTGTTGCTATAAGGATATCATCCATGAAATTTGTGATGCATGGATTATTCAGGGGATCCAACAATTTTCTCATCATTCTAGAGAAGATACTACGCGCATTCTTCAATCCAAATGGCAATCTGTTAAACTCATAGTGTCCCTCTGAGGTACTAAAAGCTAGGTACGGTCTGACCTCAGGCTTTACTGGAATCTGATAGTATCCTTTGCTCAGATCCACTTTTGAGAAATATTTAGCTTTATTTAGCCTGGCAA
This sequence comes from Oreohelix idahoensis, assembly GCA_024509875.1. Taxonomy (NCBI): domain Eukaryota; kingdom Metazoa; phylum Mollusca; class Gastropoda; order Stylommatophora; family Oreohelicidae; genus Oreohelix; species Oreohelix idahoensis. The sequence goes on from JAMPIV010015063.1 coordinate 789,188, forward strand.
ACAACTGATTTGTATCCGGCAATGGATCCACCTGTCCTTCTGTGATAGCATTTAGTCTCCTGTAATCTATTCAGAGTCTATGTTCTCCAGAGGGTTTCCTTAAGAGTACCACACTGGAACTATACGAAGATTCACTGTGTGAAATTATTCCCTCCTTCAACAAATAGTCTATCTCTTCCTTCAAGGCTTTCTCCTTAGCAAAAGGAATCGAATAGGCTTTCATACAGACAGGTGTGGGGTCTGTCAGCTTCATATCATATTCCAATAAGTTTGTATGCCCCGGTCGATCTGTTAACACCTCTGTATGATCATCTAGAACCTGTTGCACTCTCTCCTTCTGATTTTTCGTTAAATGTGTACTGATTTTCACCTGTGCCGCTGTCTCACAGGGATGTAATGGATATTCAAATGATGAAAGTGGTTCCTTTTTCATCTCCATAGCAATGGACAAGGTCAACAAGTGAGTCTCTTCCTGATTTTCTCTTTCCAAATATTTCTTCAGGAGATTCACATGATAGATTTTTTCTTTCCCCTTCTTATCTATCTTATAATTTGTTCTAGACACCTTCTCTAGAACTGTATATGGACCTTGCCATCCAATTTGTAACTTATTCTGACTACCGGGTAGAAGAAGCAGTACCTTCTCTCCCACAGCCAAATCTCTGTCTTTAGCTTTAGATTCCAGTAAAGCCTGAGGTCAGACCGTACCTAGCTTTTAGTACCTCTGAGGGACACTATGAGTTTAACAGATTGCCATTTGGATTGAAGAATGCGCGTAGTGTCTTCTCTAGAATGATGAAAAAATTGTTGGATCCCCTGAATAATCCATGCATCACAAATTTCATGGATGATATCCTTATAGCAACAGAAACATTTGAGGAACACATTGACTCTCTGAACATGCTGTTTAATCGACTTAGAGAAGCGAATTTAACAGCCCGACCAACCAAATGTTGCGTTGGATGTAAAGAATTAGAATTCTTGGGACACACAGTCCATCAGGGAAACATGACCACTGACCCCAAGAATTTAGAGAAACTAAAGAAAGCCCTGAGACCACAAACCAAGAAAGACGTGAGATCCTTTGTCTCATTATGTGGTTTCTACCAAAAGTATATCAAAAACTTTAATTCCATATGTGCACCGTTAACTGATTTGACACGCAATGGAAATCCAGATCGAATTACATGGACAGCACAATGTGAATTGGCCTACCAGGAATTGAAGGAAAAGCTCACAAGCAAACCTATTTTGAAATTACCTGACTTAAGTCAAGAATTCATTGTGAGAACGGATGCCAGTAATATCGGGTTGGGCGCGACCCTGTTACAGAAATCAGATGTACTGAATGGAGATTAACCCCAGTGGCATATGCTAGTAGAAAGTTGAATAAAGCTGAAACCAATTATTCAACTAGCGAAAAAGATTGATAGTATAAGCAATAAAATCTCCTTTTTCTACTTCGTCTGCATAATTGTAACGCATAAAGCATACGCGTTTCTAAAAATAACACGTGTACTGTATTTCTTAGAAAACCTTGAGATATACACACTGCGTAATGACCTAGATTAATATTCCATTAATTTCATTTTATACACTGCGTAACTAAAAGACAGACGGCCTTAGAGAGAGAGAGAGAGGTACGGAGGAACACAGGCAATACTACCACAGTCTCGCGATTAATAGTAACGCCAATCCCACGCGTAAGGCATGAAGCACTAACTTTTTTTCAAATAAACAGTGACAAAAAACACTACCAATACACGGTTAGGTTTTAAAAAAAACATGGTTAATGCTTATTAGGAAACATGACATTCTACTGTTTTACGTCTGAAATCCTGACATTAGCCTGACAGTACAGAAGACACCCCATCGTATCGAAGTGAACGAGTGGTAGAAGAAAATACATATTTTGAACGCAGCCACTTAGCTCCATAATATTTATATATATATATATATATATATATATATATATATATATATATATATATATATATATATATATATATATATATATATATATATATATATATATATATATATATATATATATATATGTAATAGGCAGCATGTTTTTTCCTGGCTTGTCTCAAATTTTCATTGGCAAGTTTCCAGCCAGTTTTTAAACGAGTGGTCAGCTCATTCACATATTGGTATGAGGATGGAATATTTTCCTCTGCCTTTTCATCAGTCCACGTTCTTAACAGAGCTACATATGGACTTTTAAATTCGGAAACTTATTTTTCCTGGCACATGTCAGGTCCTTTGCACTCGAAGCTCTGTTGTGATGACTTTTCTTCCTAAAATCATCATGCACAAATCGACCGCTACCAATTTTTTTCTTGGGGCTTTCTCCCCACTTAGAATTCTTGATGAGAGATTTCCTCTCTACATCTTCTTCCTCCAGTTTACATAAGTCCGATTGAGGGATTTTCGGCTTATCCTGGGGTAAGACATCTTTTTGCACTCTCTGCATAGTGGCCATTGTAAAACAGTCAATTGAAGATTGTCCGTGAAAAGGGGCTTCCCAATCCACTCGGTCCACTTTATTATTCCTTCTATTGTCAGACCTACGTTTGCCCAGTGGCGTGTCCAGGTCCTGATCAATATTCCCACTTGTGGGTGTTCCCTCATGTGCTATGCTACACCTTTCTACAAAATTTTCAATGTCCCACCTTGCCTTGGGCCAATAATAATTCTGAGCCACCTTTTGAATGATGGTCCTATTTTCTCATGGTCCCCATCTTGTTTCACATGTAAGCTCCTTATTAAGTCTGTCCTATACCTTTTTGGAAGTACCAGCTGTCCCTGACCTTTGGATCTAGTTCCAGTCTTCTGGTATATCAGTTTGATTTTCATATAGAAGTCTCCTTTTCCTGGAGGTGTGTGACAATTGGACAATTTTCTAAAACAAGGCTTGAGGGTCTTATCCCCAGCCTGTGCCTTCATCAACTCTTCTGGAGTGGTATTTAACATTACATCCTCCTCCTTTCTTGAGGTTGACCTGACCTGAAGGGTGGCCATATACACAGGTTTCCTTCTGCAATGGTCAGTATCATGATTGTCCATCTGACAATTCTTACACCACCTCCTTTTTTGGTTGAAAGATTTTCTTTCTTCAAATTTCCTTTCATCGAATTGTGGGGTTTTATTTTTATTGTCATACCGTGGCCTATCAAACTGGTGCTTACCTTTGTTCTGATCTCTAGGATCAAATTTATTAAAGTTCTGTGGTGCCTTAAAATTATCAACCTGTTTCTTTTTATTACCTGATACCTCTGCCTGAGCTGCTTGATACCTTTCCGCGACCTTCAATAACTCACCCAGTCTCTCTGCACCTTGTTCCATGAGAAACTTTCTCAGGTCTGGAGCCATGGACTCTCTTAGTTGTTCTATAAGGATCATTTCTTTAAGATCTTGGGTTTTCCCCAGAGAAGTCCATTTCTCCAAGTATGTCTCTAACCGTGCAGAGAACTGGTGATAGGTTTCACCTGACAGTAGTTTAGCAGTCCTTAATTTTTTTCTATAAAATTCATCATTCTTTTCATATCTTAACAAAAGAGCCTGCTTTAGCATGTCATAATTTTCTTGATCATCTCTGCTCATTTTGGCAAAAACTTCATAAGCTGCACCACGAAGCCCTTGAGATAACTTTAAGCTCCACCTTTCTCTCTCTAACCCATACGTGGTAGCTAATAGTTCATTTCTATTTAGATAGCTCTCGATATCATCTTCTTTCTCAACAAAATGATCTAAATGAAAAGTCATAGCTGAGGTTGAGGCTCCCTGACTAGCAGAGGCATCAGAGGTAAAGGGACTGGCACCATTTTCAGGAGCATGGCCTTGAATTTCCAACTCCCTTAGTCGTAACTCATGTTCCCTTTGTAATCTCTTCTCCTCCTTTTCTGCTTCCCTTTCTGCAGTCAATCTCTTTTCTTCCCTTTCTGTAGCTTGCCTTATTTTTTCTTTTTCTGTAGCTTGTCTCTTTTCTTCCCTTTCTGTAGCTTGTCTCGTTTTTCTTCCCTTTCTGTAGCTTGCCTTCTTTCTTCTTTTTCTGCCTCCAGCTTCTTCTCTTCATACTGGAGCCTTTTAATTTCCTTATCTGCCTCCAATGCCTTAGCCTCAGCCTCAATCTGCAACCTCTTAATTTCCTTTTCAGCCTCTAACTTTCTTTCAGCCTCTTTTTCTAATCTTTTTTCTTCGCGTTCAATAAATTTGTCACATTCAGTAGTGACATAGGCAATCATAACTTGCCCTTCCATTCCTAACTCTTTAGCAGCCTGCACAGCAGCAGATCGAAATTTTGCCAGGTCCGCCATTTTCTAACAGGCAAATGTATACAATATTTAACTTAAACAAGTCAATCTATAAATAATTATCTAAGGACAACCACAGACACTGAGAGCTCAACCTTATTTTTCCACCCAAGAATACCTTTTTAATTTTTATAATTTCCCGAAGTGAATACTCCCAATATATATGCTAGGGGAAGGTTCAAAATCCCGGGAGCGAGACCCCAATATATGTGGTACAGTGGGATGTTATAAATATTTATAGGGACTTAGTGTACTGACTGAGATCAGCTGTGAAGGTATCTGTATCTAATAAGTGTGGTGTATTACAGATAACCTTACTTGCTACCACATTTATACCTCAGTCAGGCTTATTCTGGAATATTGTGATGACTACGTTGAATGTCTAGGGTTATGATAATGATGAAGTGTATGTTCACAACAACCAACAGACAGATAAACAATTTAATTTAATTCACAATACTTTTCAACACTGTGATACTCACACACATGAAACACTCTATAAGACTATCTTAATAAGTCAAGTGTACTTTTAAAAATATATGTATTAATTTCTTCAATAATAGATATCCTGATTCAACTACAAAGTGAACCAGGAATCACAATCAAATGTAATCACAAGTTGTATGTACACAATTTATAGATAAGATCTTTGTATTGACATATATTATTATTGCAATATGTGTGTTGTGCTGTAGTACTATGAGGTAATACTGGCTTTTCAAGCTAAGTGGTTGTTTGTCATCATGACTTCAAGTGTTTGTTTCGGGTGGAAATAATATTGCAAAGGTTCACAGTTTCTTTTTAGTTGAAACAAATAAATGTCCCTCTTGATTTAAGGTAAAGTCACTTTTAGAGGAGTATACACAAGATTGAGCTGCTCTGGCCACAGACTCTTAACTTCTGTGTGGGCGGCAGGAAACAGTCTCCACTGCTCGCTTGCTTCACCGTGTTCTTGAGACACAACACAGGTCGAAATATTGACCAAGGAGTCTGCTACCAGCCTCTGAATTCAGCAAAACTCAGACCAGGTGCTGCTTTAATATGTTAGTACCACTGTCCCTGAAACAAGAAGGTTGTACCTCCTACTTCAGAACTAATTTATAATCTATTTCCACTCTGAGCACAATACATAACAAACACTGAGTTCAGCGCTGTAGGCCAACTGTTAGCTTCTCATGTAACACATTCACCAGTATTCCTCTCCCTACCGCCTCTGCAATTCCAGCATTATTTCCTTCTATTCAATAAGTTATACATGAGGAAAAGCCTAGATATTGCTCCCACATGAACAAAACCTTTCGGAGAGGAGAATTTATCAATTCACATTTGCGTAACACTTAACATATTCTTTGTCAGCAAGTTCTAAGGAACCCAAATATATAAATTTAATGGAGCTAAGTGGCTGCGTTCAAAATATGTATTTTCTTCTACCACTCGTTCACTTCGATACGATGGGGTGTCTTCTGTACTGTCAGGCTAATGTCAGGATTTCAGACGTAAAACAGTAGAATGTCATGTTTCCTAATAAGCATTAACCGTGTTTTTTAAAAACCTAACCGTGTATTGGTAGTGTTTTTTTGTCACTGTTTATTTGAAAAAAAGTTAGTGCTTCATGCCTTACGCGTGGGATTGGCGTTACTGTTAATCGCGAGACTGTGGTAGTATTGCCTGTGTTCCTCCGTACCTCTCTCTCTCTCTCTCTAAGGCCGTCTGTCTTTTGGTTACGCAGTGTATAAAATGAAATTAATGGAATATTAATCTAGGTCATTACGCAGTGTGTATATCTCAAGGTTTTCTAAGAAATACAGTACACGTGTTATTTTTAGAAACGCGTGTATGCTGCTGTAGGCTTTACTATCAATCGTGAAAGCGTTACAATTATGCAGACGAAGCAGAGAAAGGGGATTTTATTGTTCAGCCATAACGGAGGTATACACGCTGGCGCATGCCATTGAGAAAGCACTGGTCTTCCACCATTCTTCTTTCCTTGTATTGAATTAATTCGTTAGGCTTTACATTTACTATTTAATTTAGATATGTGGATTTAGAATGTTTCACTACACCTGGTTCCATTCTAGTCCTCGGTCCTTCAAAGATTGTCTAATGTTGTCCTCCCAGCGGACTCTGGGTCGTCATGGGGTCTGGATCCCTGGCTCTTTGTTTCCAATTCTTGTCGTGGTAGCCGATCTTCTCCCATTCTGCGACATGGCCAAACCATCTTAGTTGGGACTGTTCAACTTGGGTCTTCAGGGGGTGGGATTTTAGGCCTTGACGTATCGTCTGGTTGCGGACCATGTCTCTTCTTGTTACTTCAATCACCTTCCTCAGATACCTCATTTCTGAGGTTTGGATCTGGCTTTCGTGGGTTGTAGTCATTGCCCATGACTCGCATCCATATGTCAAGACTGGGACATAGGTGGATGGTATACAGCCACCTTCGTTTTCTTACCAACCTCTCTCTTGCTGAGGAATCCTCGATTTATGGCCTGAAAAAGTTTCCCAGCTGCTGCTCTTCGAGTGGCCAACTCTTCTTTGATACCTCCCTTTCGGTCTATAATAGCTCCGAAGTATTTATGTGGTCGACCTGCTCCAGGACCTGTTCTCCAAGCTTAATCTGATGTCTTCTTTCTTCTCGTGATATCACCATGGATTTTGTTTTAGAGCTGTTTATGACCATCCCTCTCTTCTCCAGCTCTTCCTTCCAGACTTGCAGGTTGGATTGGAGATGTGCCTCTGATTTAGCAATCAGGGCAACATCATCAGCAAATGCCAGCTCTGAAATACAGACTTGTCTCATCTTCCAGTACCCCATTGAATACTTGCTTGTTCTCTCCTTACATGCCTTGGTGACATCGTCCATGAGGAGTATGACAAGATAAGGTGACAGGATATCACCTTGTCTTACACCAGTGGTGGTCCTGAACTCTTCTGACTTATGGTTTGCTGTCCTCACATAATTTCTGCAAGACTTGTAGAAGCTCTGTATAGCATGAATTAGAGGTGCTGGAATGTTCTTCCTTGCCAAACAGTCCCAAAGTTTGCTCCTGGGAACCCTGTCAAACGCCTTTTCTAGATCTATGAAACAAAGATGGATCTCACTCTTATACTCAAGGGCCTTTTCACTCAGCTGTCTGAGTGTGAAGATTAGGTCTTGAGTACTTCGGTTTGCTCGGAATCCGCACTGGACCTCATCCAATTGTGGCTCATCTAGGCGTCGGAGTCTCTGCTCTAGGATTCTAGAGTAGATTTTACCAGGGACACTGAGAAGGGATATGCCTCTATGGTTTCCACATTGTCGATTGTCACCCTTTTTGAAAATTGGTGTTATGATGGCAATCTCCCAATCATTTGGTATGGCTGCCTGTAGGACCCTTAAGAGTAATAGGTCGCCTGATGCTTCCATGTATTTAATCATTTCTGGTGTTATACCATCATGCCCTGCTGCTTTGCCCATCTTGATTTTCTCAAGTGCTGCGTTCAGTTCTTCCACCTTTATGTCATCTTCACCATCATTGGTTTTCTCTTCTGTGCTAGTGGTTATCATTTCTGATGCCTCACCATTGCTCACCATCCAGGAGTTCTGATAAATATTCTTTCCATCTTTCCATTACTGCCTTCGGGCAGTAAGCAATTTGCCTTCTTAATTTCTGGCTCTCTCAGCTTGTAGGTCTTAATGCTCATTTCTCTGGTTCGTTTACTTAGTTTCTTGTGTGATGTTGGGCAGTTCCTGGGCTGACCAACTCTTTCAGTTGTTCTTTTGATTGTTAGCAGGTAGTGATCACTTTTAATCTCTGGCCCCCTCCAGACTCTATCATCCCGGACATATTTGAATGAGCTCCTCCTAACAATGGCATAGTCGATCACTGACTTCTCATTCTTTGTTGGTTCACATCTAGTGTATGCATGTTTGCGCTTATGGGGCAACTTTGTGTATGTAATGATCAGATTCTGCTCACTGCAGAATCTAAGGAATCGCTTTCCATTGTCATTGAGAGTATCTTCTCCATATCTTCCGATAGCTCCACCCCATCTAGCATTGTCATTTCCAACTCTGGCATTGAAATCTCCGAGCATGTATGACAGTGCAGGTGTTCTTTCTTTTATATATCACAATGATACTAGGTGACTGTGGCAGGCCTAGTATTTAATTTATGTGGCCAAATTTCCTTCCTTGACCTATCTTCCAAGTTAGAGCTGTCTCTTTGAATGGCCCTTTTCGCCAGAGATGGGAATTCCTGGATGAGATAAGGTTCGTTTCTTTTTCAACCCAGACCACGTTCTTCTCTCCTTGTTGGTATATAGCGACTGATTCGTATAGGGTATTTCTATTATTCCTTATCCTTACTCACTTCTAATAACCCTCCATTCCTGTATCTCTTCACACATCAAAGAAGCTGGAGTGGTGTGATTCAATTTCAAAACAACTTTTATTTACACTAGTTAATTTTCCAAGTTCTTCAAACATAATTCATCAGACACAGTTCTCAAAATACAAATGTCCTACGTCTCCAACTTGATTCTATCAGATCTCAAAGTATAGGACTATATTGTCCCTTCGGTAGCCTCTTACTCATTTCTTTATATACCTATCCTACAAAAGTTCATTGTCAAGGTATACTATTTTCCCTCATGATTCTTATAAGTTCTGCCAGATCCTTGAGATCATTTTATATCCTATCTCAACTTAGTTGGGCTTACTCGTTTAAATGCAGAGTTTTTATCCATATCATAATAACTGGTATACCTGTGAAAAATCAAGCAATGTCTACTACTCATATGGTATCCACCATACTTACTCTGACCTGAGAGAGCGCAGAATAAACTCTGTAGATGTTTGAGCACTTCCAGCTTTTACTTCTTACTATAGCCGTAGACTATGACTCTCTTTCATAGTCATGACAGCTAATCCTGGATATTTCTTTTACAAGTTATCCGCTCTGAACTTAGTCGAAGGTTCAACTTCTATATTCACTCTGTTCAACCACTCCCTTAAATCTGTGCAGCATTATCCTCATGTAGTCTCTTGGCTATAATTCTGAAAACATTTTCTCTAACTAAAATTGGTGCCTGTTTAAATTCATCTTCATAGTTCTCTTTTGTCCCTCGCTCCCTTAAATGTGAGCGTCATTACCCTGTGACAAAATGTGGACTGTATTGCTGAAAACATGTCTCCCTTCATATCTTATGCGTAAATAGAGTCAAAAATGTTTCTCTTACCGTAATTACAAAGAAGTCCGTTACTTATCACAATCCTACTAGCACACCTATGAGCTAGCCCTATGTTTAACAGCACAAAATTATCAATCACTTCTAAGCTATTCTCCTGAATTCCTATCACTACATTTCTATGTCTAGCTATTTCTGTAGACCTTCTGCATACCGCAGGTTTCACACTTCTTGAGCGCCCAGCAAGGCACGTCTACCCTGGTTGAGGTTTTTGGTGAGACTAAGTAAACATGACCGCTCAGTAGCGCGTCAATATCTGGACTGATCCTTTTTTGTCCTTCAAATCGTCAACCCGTCATCCGTTTGTCTGTTTTGCAATCCATGCGATTGGTTTATAGTTTTTCTAACTCACCTATCGCCACCTACACGCTTAATTCTACGCTGTCAACCCCGTGAACTGTGCTTCAATAACTGTTTATTTCTAGTCACTATTTTCACGTGCGTTTTTTTATTTACCCTACTCACAAAGTCTGTAAGGGGCGTTAATTATTTTGTTATCCCCCTTAGTGGTTTATGCTCAAATGCTATATTCTCTTACTTCAATCCTATTAAAAACGGTTGTTATGCTAATTTTATAAAGCAGAACTATGTACACCTAGGAAATATTAAAGTCTAAAATAGTTCTCTCCCTTACCAACTAAGCACATTAGTGCTGTCTCTTGTCTCCCATCCATAAGACATATAGTCCACTTTAATAAATTATTTACATTTTCAATACCATTTTCTCATACCCTGTTATTTTATTAACCCCAAATTACTGTTAATCTGAACTTAAACTCAGCATGAATTATGCTGTGAAGACCCAAAGCCCTTATCCGGCCTTTGGCTAGGATCATGTGTCATTAGGTCTCTTGTGTCTGAACACAGAAGATCACTAGGTGACACATTTTGTCATTGGGTCTTGACCAGGGCCGGGTTTGGGCGGGGCTAATGCGACCTCATGCGAGGAAAAAATATGCGACCTCAAGCGAGGAAAAAAAAAAAAAAATCTGGCCTTTGGCTAGGATCATGTGTCTAGACACAGGGACCGGTACAGTGACATTCATGTGTCATTAGGTCCCTTGTGTGAGAACACAGAGGATCACTAGGTGACACATGTTGTCATTGGGTCTTCTTGTGTTGGGACATGTGGTCTTGACAAGGGCCGGGTTTGGGTGGGTAAATGCGACCTCATGCGAGGAAAAAATATGCGACCTCATGCGAAGGGAAAAAAAAAGGATCATGTGTCTAGACGCAGGGACCAGTAGTGACATTTATGTCATGAGGTCCTTTGTGTAAGAACATAGAAGATCACTACAATGACACATGTTGTCATTGGGTCTTCGTGTGTTGGGACATGTGGTCTTGACCAGAGCCGGGTATGGGCAGGGGCCAATGCAACCTCATGCGAGGAAAAAATATGCAACCTCGTGCGAGGAAATTTAAAAAAAAAACTAATATCTGGCCTTTGGCTAGGATCATGTGTCTAGACGCAGGGACCAGTAGTGACATTTATGTCATGAGGTCCTTTGTGTAAGAACATAGAAGATCACTACAATGACACATGTTGTCATTGGGTCTTCGTGTGTTGGGACATGTGGTCTTGACCAGAGCCGGGTATGGGCAGGGGCCAATGCAACCTCATGCGAGGAAAAAATATGCAACCTCGTGCGAGGAAATTTAAAAAAAAAACTAATATCTGGCCTTTGGCTAGGATCATGTGTCTAGACGCAGGGACCAGTAGTGACATTTATGTCATGAGGTCCTTTGTGTAAGAACATAGAAGATCACTACAATGACACATGGTGTCATTGGGTCTTCGTGTGTTGTGGGACATGTGGTCTTGGCCAGAGCCGGGTATGGGCAGGGGCCAATGCAATCTCATGCGAGGAAAAAATATGCAACCTCGTGCGAGGAAATTTATAAAAATAAAACAAAAATTAAAAAAATGATAATTTCATCTAGGCAGTCATCCACTGTCTTTTGAAGCAGCTCGAAGAATTCCTCCTTGACCTCTGCTCTCTCATCCTCATTTGGCCCATACACTATGACCAGGTTGACTATGGTTTCTCCTTATTTTAGTTTTACAACCGTAATGCGCTCCGAGACAAAGTTCCATCCCTTGATACTATCTTTTTGGTTTTTGGCCACAATGCAACCCACGCCCCTTTTAGCTCTTTCAGATGTGGGTACACCACTGTAGAGCAGCGGGTTGCCATCGAGATCCATGACTCCTTGTCCTTTTTTTCTTTGTTTCCGTTATAGCTAGGATTTCTAGTTTTGCTTTCCTCATCTCTTCCACCAGCTCCTCTTCTTTCCCATTTATACTTCTTGTGTTCCAAGTTCCATAAATCGTAGTCCGCAGTCCGTTCCAGTTCGTCGCCTTTAGAATCAGTCCTGTTTTCTCTCTTGTAGTTCTCGTAATCAAAAGTTTAAGCAAACAGGGGATTGTCCTATTGTTCCTTTGCATGGTGGAGGGGCTGCCTCCTTACGGCCTCCATGCAGGCTACGCTCCTCCTTTTTCAGCCGGGCTCTGGACCGGCCTAGGCGGAGTTCTGTAACAACTATGATGCAGAAATTCAGGCAATCAAGGTGGCAACCGAGAAACTGTTGAACACCAATCTCGGTCCACAGCCTGTCGTATTCCTGACAGATGCAAGATCAGTATTTCAAGCCCTTCAGTCCAGAAAATTACCAGGTATACAAGCCTTACTATCTGAACTGTGCAACCATCGCAAGGTCGCCATGCAGTGGATACCGTCACACTGTGAAATACCAGGAAACGAGAGAACAGACCGACTGGCTAAAGAAGGTGCTGCAGACGAGCAACCGGATGTACCAGTTACGTACCATCAGAAGAAAAAGATGATCAAATCAGTCAGAAAGCCACCAACGCAGGACGACTACCAAGCTATGAACAGGTCAGAACAAATTGTCATTCTGCGCCTCAGGAAGCCATGTGGACGGGCACCCCAGACTGCAGAGCACATACTTCAATACTGCCCCGAATATGATATATTGAGGCAAACCCACTGGCCCAGAGAAACAACACTGGAAGCAAAACTATACGGACCTCTGTATGAACTACAAAAGACAGTGAAGTTTATACAAGAAACAACATTGCAGATATAGACAATATATTTCAAGCGAACGAAAGAAGAAGAAGAAGAAGAAGAAGAAGATATTCACAGCAATCCCCTGCAATTCCGCATCCTCACTAGTTTGGGAACTTGTATCCAGCCACGCATAATTGAGCTCATGTTTTACATATATAGCTTGCCCTCGTCTACTAGGCCCACATGGATTTGAGTAACATCTGTAGCCTGGGCAATTTATAACACTATTTGCTTTTAAATTTATTTCCTAAAACATGATAATATCGAAATTGTAGATGATTGTTTGTATAATGGCTGCACGTTGATTGCCACTTCGACAATTCCAGTATCCTATATGCGCATATTTCATCGACATGCGTTCTGCTTTCTTTCTGAATCTTCTCTTTCCTGCTCTTTTTTTCTCTCTCTCCTCTTCTCTCCCCTACCTCTCCTTCTGCATTTGTATATCCTCATTTCAATTGCTGCAGGTATCGACGACAGAGCACGATCTCCGTAGCTCCCGCGATGATTCTGGATAGTTAAAATTCTTATGGTGTATTTGCAATAAATATTGGAAATATTCGGTCACCCTGGTAGAGCCACCATACCAGGGGAGAGGCAAGGGATGTCCTTACGGAGTCCATCTGCCTGGTGCCGCCCCGCTCGCCCTCCAGACAGCCAATGTTTGTGACTGCGTACACAGCAGCCATTCAGTCTCTCGGCACATTGGTCCACCTTAGACTTGGGGTCATTCACTGATGACTCATTTATCATTTGACCCATGATTTGGGAGTGGATTGATGGGTGTCAGAGTATATACCACTCATCGGTGAGTTCTGCACACCACATCTTTAGAAATCCACTAACTCCATGATCCTCTGCCAGTTTAGTTCAAACCCCAAGAGGGGCCGTTATCCGTGGCGCACAACGAGGATGTATGGTAGAAGTCTTGCATGAAATTTCGTTGAAACCAGCACGGGCAGACTTATGAAACTGCACCCTTTTCGCGTTGTAGCTAGCTGGCGCCCCTAATGATAACCGCGAGGTTACGCCCACCTCTGTCACCGTGGACTTAACTTCCTCTCATGCCTGTGAGTTGAACCCACTGCGCCACAGACACGTATTACAACAGAATTATTAAACCACAATAGTGATAGAAAGTAACACAATCGCAATTAATGCCAGTCGGCACATCATAAGTAGAAACTCTCAGACTAGGAAAGTCGCACCGTGGTCCAGTAGTTCAGGAAACTGGAATGTATTAAAGAGTTTGCAATATCACGTTATTAGTTGTACGTAATGTTATTATAGTTCTGGATCTCTGCGATTCTAGCAGTGTCATGAATTTGTGCGTGTGTGTGTGTGTGTGGTGCGCGTGTGTGTAGTTCTGTAGAACTACATCTCTCTTGCCTCAGAGATCTTATTGTTTTTCATTAATTGATTCTGATTCTTTGAATTCTTTATTCAGCAATCGTCATCGTCATCATAATTTTCATTTTGCTTCCCAAATGGAGCATGGAACCACCACAGTAGCTCCCCCCCCCCCCCCCCCCCCCCCCCCCCCCCCCCCCCCCCCGGCAGAAAGCGTGTACAAAGCATTAACATGGTTTTGTAGTGGTGGTTTCTGTAACAGTTTATTTTATATTTGCACAACATCAAATAAGTCACCTTGTACCAATGGCCCAAGAGAACAATAGTCCTATTCTTTGTCTCATCAGAGACCTCCGGGAACTACAAAAAAGTTTAATCAGCAATGCTGCAGGCAATTTTGACAATTGGCGAGTTTTAGACCTATAAGCCTTATCTTTAACCTATTCCTCATTGAGTTTTTTTTTTTTAGTATGGTCAATTTTTGCCTTTCTTTTTTGTGGACCTTTTTTTGTCTATAATATTTTTTATTTTTAAGATTTTAAATCACGCACTTGAGGTCTCAAGCACGACAATCGTGAACGTTTGAGAATCTCACAATAAATTAATGCGACAGTGGTCTGTTATTTCTGATAGACGTCCCTGACGAGTGCGTGTGGTGAAAAATTCTAATACCCATATATAAATGAGAACATAAATGTAAAGCAGAACGAAATAATACGATAGGAAGAAGAATGGAGAAGGACCAGTGCTTTCCTGGTATAGATAACGCCTTAGTTGTATAACGCCGAATGGCTAACACAAGATTTCTACTTGTCCTAATTCGTTCGTTCCTAATAAAATGCTTAAGCCTAACAATACGGCGATACCCGTAGTTCTAAAAATAGAATGTGTAGTATAATCTTCTGAACGACCTTGATTTTAAAAACTAACACTAGTGCAAAATTGCGCACAAAGTTAGCCTTGGAAAGACAGACGGGCTTAGAAGAAGAAGAGAGAGAGAGGTAGACGGACCATGTAACACAGTAGCGCAAGCAGCTCGCCGTGTGTCAATAAATAAACCAACGCGCAGTGGGCATGGCCTAAATTCTTCAAATAAACAGTGATGAAAAAAAAAAAACTAACGATACGAGGTTAAGTTCTGAACACAGGTTTAAATTCTTATTAGGAAACCTGATTTTTACGTAGTGCTCCTGACTTTATACTGATAGTACACTCGTAAAGGACTGAACAGGTGGTAGTTGAATTAAACACTTAACATCGAAAAAAGATCGTATTCTTAACTACACCACTTAGCCCCTTGAAAATCATATATTCGTGTACAGGAAGGCTAGTGGACTAGGAATGTGTAATAAATTTTCTAAAAAGTCCATTAGATAATTAAATATTGGTAATAAAACATATCTGCCATCAATGGTACCTATACCTTGTAGCGGTATGGCAGCTTGCGTACCCTGACAATCCCCAGAGCTATGCCAGTGGGAGTTTTACTCCTGGTAGGTTCAACCAAGCTGGACTGGTCTGTGTGGGTAGGGGTCAGACAAAAGCTGGTACCCTGGTCCTCCAGGTTGGGGGTTTTAGCATAGGGCTGACACCCCTGTCTGTGTAAAAAAAAATAATGAAGTTACGGAAACAACATCAAATGAACAAACTTTGCTGAGGGATGGACATTCGGAGTCTGTGGCTCGTATCACTGTCAGTGGTGAAAGCCGAAAGGAAGCCACTGACATGAAAACGGATGTCCTGACCGCAAAACAGGATACAAGAATAGGATTTTGGAATGTCAGGACAATGTACGAGACAGGTAAACTAAGACAGGTCACGGCAGAAATGAGAAACTATAGGTTACACATCCTGGGGATAAGTGAGAGCAGATGGACAGGGGCAGGAAAAGTTAAAACAGCAACAGGAGAAACAGTACTTTACTCTGGAAGAGAGGATGGACAGCACAGTGAAGGCGTAGCCATTATTCTACAGAAAGGGATAGAAAGGACATTACTGGTATGGAAACCCATCAACAACAGACTTATACGATTGAGATTGAGAGGGAGATTCACCAACACTACAATAATACAATGCTACGCACCAACGAATGACAGCGATGAGGAGGTCAAGGATGAATTCTATCAACAACTGCAGAAAGAAATGGAAGACACACCTAGATATGATCTTGTTATAGTAATGGGAGACCTCAATGCGAAAGTTGGTACACACAATACATATAATGAAAGAACAATGGGGAAATGCGGCAGCGGAACAGCAAACGAAAACGGGGATAAGCTAATAAGTTTCTGTAGCATTAACAACCTTGTCATTGGAGGAACACTTTTCCCACATAAGGAAATTCACAAGTTAACATGGGAATCACCAAATGGTCGGGACAGAAACCAGATAGACCACATCATGGTTAACGGCAGATGGAGACATGCATTACAAGATGTGAAGGTAAGAAGAGGTGCAGATGTGGGAAGTGATCACCATTTAGTAGTAGCAAAACTGAAAGTGAAACTAAGAAGGGCTGGACCAACTGTAACTACACAGAAAAGGTTTGACATCAGAAAATTGAAGGACCCCCTTACCAGAAAAGCTTTTGCGGCCGACATTAAGAAACGATATCAATTTGCCAAAAGCCAGGAAAAGACATTGACTGATGATATAGACCAGAATTTCAACACCATTTCAACAATATATAAGGAAAGTTGCAAATCATGCTTAGGATTCCAGGAAAGGAAGAAGCAAGACTGGATAACACCAGAAACACTAAACACCATAAAGATGAGAAAGGAAATGAAAAGAAAGAAAACAGAAGCGAAGTCCCCCAGGTTAAAGCAACTATATAGCGAACAGTACAGCCAGCTGGACAGGGAAGTTAAACGCCAAACCCGAGCCAACAAAAGGAATTTCCTAGACGATCTTGCAAAACAGGCAGAAGAGGCAGCACTGAGAAATGAACAAAGCACAGTATACAAAATAACTAAATTCATCAGCGGAAAACAAGTGCAAACAATATTACATTAGTAAGAGATAAGCAAGGAAATCTCATCAAGACAGCAGAGGGACAGGAAACAAGATGGGCAGAGCACTTCAGAGAAACGCTGAACAAGGAAATACCAGAGACACAATTGAATGTTCCTGAGGCTGAAAACGATCTTGATGTAAATACAGACATTCCACGAAAAGAAGAAATCATCACAGCAATCAATGGGTTAAAGAACGGTAAAGCTCCGGGCCATGATAACTTAAATGCAGAGCTATTTAAGACAGACCCTGAGCTAGCAGCAGAACTATTAGAACCACTATTTGCAAAAGTGTGGAAAACGGGGACAACACCATCAGAGTGGAAGAAAGGAATAATTGTCAAATTGCCCAAGAAGGGTGATCTTGCAGACTGCAATAATTGGAGAGGAATCACTCTTCTCTCAGTTCCCAGCAAAATACTAGGCAGGACAATTATACAGAGAATTTCAAAGGCAGTAGACTACAAACTGAGGAAAGAACAAGCAGGATTTAGAAAGAACAGAAGATGTGTAGACCATATATTCACTCTCAGGAACATTATAGAGCAGTGCTCAGAATGGCAAAGACAGCTGTACATCAATTTCGCTGATTTTGAAAAGGCTTTTGACAGCATACATAGGGACAGTTTATGGAAAATACTGAGGGCTTATGGAATTCCAAGCTGCATAGTGTCAATCATAAAAAGCCTCTATGCCAACTTTACGTGTAGTGTTGGGCAGAGCAACCTAACCTTCGAGGTGAAGACAGGAGTACGACAGGGATGCCTCTTATCAACCACTCTATTTTTAACAGTCATAGACTGGGTGATGCGCCAGACAACAGAGGGCAGTCCAAGAGGAATAAGATGGACTACATTTTCTACATTGGAAGATCTGGAATATGCAGATGACATTGCACTGCTGGCACATTCACATCAACACATCCAGGAAAAAACGGATAGACTTAATAAAATTAGCCAGCAGGTGGGCTTGAACATCAATTTAAAGAAGTCTGAGGTCATGACGCTCAATGTGAGCAACCCTGAGCCCATAGCAGTAAGGAATCAGCAATTGGTACAGACAGATACCTTCACATACCTAGGAAGCATAGTAACACCAGACGGTGGGGCAGGCAAAGACATCAACATCAGAATGAATAAGGCAAGAACAGCCTTCTTTAGCCTAAATAACATCTGGAAGTCCTCCCAATACAGCACAAGCACAAAATTAAGATTATACCAGAGTTGCGTGCTTTCTGTGCTTCTCTATGGTGCGGAATGCTGGAGAGTCACAGAGAAGGAAATGTCAAAATTGTCCTCTTTTCACACAACATGCCTAAGAAAAATTCACCGCATCTTTTGGCCGAATACCATCACCAACCAAGATCTGCTTACTCGTAGCAAGCAAGAGGACATGCACACCATCATAGCTGGCAGACACTGGAGCTGGGTTGGTCATGTCCTCAGAAGAGACCCCGATGCCATCACAAGAACAGCTATGTTTTGGACCCCTGAAGGAAAGCGAAAGAGAGGCCGACCAAAAACAACTTGGCGGAGGACTGTGGAGGCTGAGATGCAAAGAATGAACCAGATTTGGGGCACTGTACGAAGGATGGCCACCGACCGTGCAAAGTGGAATCAATTTGTTGTTGCCCTACAAGACGCCACTAGGCGTGATGGCCACTGACTGCTTTGACGGTCGGTGGTTAAGGATCGAAGAAGAAGAAGAATAAAACATATAGAGAACAGAGATACTGTCATGTTTGGTCATATCTGCTTGGGATGGAAATCCCTGATTTTTGTGAAACATAGTAGTGACAGAAAGTCTAAGATAGTGCGTGGGAGGCCATTGGCTGAACTTTGAAGTTAAAAGAAATTGGATTGGGTGACCTATGAATAACAACAAAATGCCTAGAAACGGAGTAGAAGTGAATGAAAATGTTGTAATGACTGGGTACTCTTTTGAATATATTCAAAACGATTGGTCAATACACTGGATATCGGCAGCAGAAATCTTAGAAGGGACGCCATATCGTTACACATTTGAGAGATGAGAGCAAGCAGTGTTATTCTAAATTAAATATAAGATAACAGCTTGGACATACCGCAGATCAAACTGTGTCAGTCATCTTTAGTGTGTTTTCCTTACGAATTGTAATAAGCTAGACATTTTTGATCTGTATTTTTATTGAAAATTGAATGTGAAATGATAAATTATGTCTGTATATGTGCGGTTCAGTAGCAAACATGAGGCAAAGCCTAGATATTGCTCCACCATGTAAAAGATTGTCAGAGAGGAGTATAACTGCATATATATATATTGGATTGACATATAGTAATGTGATGGGCCGGGAAGACACCCCTGAGGCCCCACCCCCACTTCAGTTCAAGGCATGTTTGTCGCCCATATATTTTCGGTCGGCCCACGTGACTGTCAGATCACGTGACGGCGCGAGCCTGGGTTGTGAAAAATCTGAAGTAGAAGATTGATGAAAATGCCATAATAATGCATTTAAATTAAGTTGTGGTGTAGAATTGTGTTATATTAAATAGCTGTAGGTTTTATTTGTGTTTTCGCTATTCCTAAGCGATAATCGCGTGTGATATTTAAGTAGTCAAGATTAATACGCCTAGCGCAGTAAAGTGAGTGATTAGCCTAGTGCCTATAAAAAGAGATAGCGAGCTACCAGCGGACCTTTCCTAGTATCAGCCGCCAGAGAGAACAGACGACAGAGCCAAACTGTAAATGCATTGAGCACGTGAGTTAATTTAAATTAGAATTAATTTTATATAATTCTAGAATTATATTCAGCACGAGTCTGTTTTAATGTTTAGTGAAATAGATAGATGTGTTTCCAAAGGAAATGTCTTTTTAGGACATTATGATTTAGTCTTGAAGAATGATAGATGAGTGAAAATAATGTTTGATAGGTTTTATTAGGCACGGAAAGCCTAAATCCAGATGTGAGAATTTAGTATCAAGTATTTCATCCATCAGACCGGGCAAATTTAGTAGGAGAGTATTTTATACATGAAACTGGACAGAAATGTTATCAGAAAGGCAGATATAGTATGAAGCTATTTCACGGGAATGTAGATAAGATTAACAATAGCAAGATTGTAGCCACGTGGCGAGGACTGTATAAAAAGCGGCGAATAACACGCCCCGCGTGGTAAACCTATAATGTTACGCCATGTGACACGTTGTGTATTTAGTTCCAGTTTGGTTTAAGTCGAGAATAATTATATTTTATTTTTCTAATGTAAAAGTAATTGAGTGTATTTCACGATAGCCTACTTATCATAATTCTACTGTATATATTTAATGGGTTACTGTGAGGTGAGAATATGTATTTAGATTTCTGGAGAGCGCGAGGCCACTCCTTTGTTGAGACATGTGTTTCTCTGGTTGCTCCCGGCGGAGCATGGAAACACCAATGTGGCTGGTGTCTATCACAAGCCGACAAGAAGCATTTTTTATGCTATGGCAGTGATTTGTTTCGGTAACGATGTGTTTCGTGTGATGAGATTCTCAGTCGCACCAGTCGTCACATACGACATGCTTCCGAATGCAGTAACGAATATTGAGATAGACCAGTTGTGAGGTGGTGGTTTATTCTCGTTATTGAGAGTATTTGTTGTACATATAATTGAATATTATTCTATGTCCATTTTATGATTATTTAATTATGGTTATGTGAGGAATGGTTGTGAGAGCACGTGGGCTCACTTCAAGGTAAATATTTCTCTTCTCCGCTCCTGAGGGAGCATGGGGCCAACAGTGTGGTTTGCCTCCATATTAAGTATTCATATGCTAGGGCAGTAGTGTTTCGGTAGCAATCTGTGTTACATGGTGAGATTGCCAGCCCCACGCACAACACCTTACTAGTCTCATTGGACGACATGCATGAGTGTGTGTGTGTGTGTGATAGCTGAGTGTGTGCTCTTGCAGTAGTGGTTTTGGTAGCAATCTGTGTTACATGGTGAGATTGCCAGCCCCACGCACAACACCTTACTAGTCTCATTGGACGACATGCATGAGTGTGTGTGTGTGTGTGATAGCTGAGTGTGTGCTCTTGCAGTAGTGGTTTCCGTAGCAACCTGTGTTACATGGTGAGATTGCCAGCCCCACGCACAACACCATACTAGTCGCATTGGACGACACACATGTGTGTGTGTGTGATAGTTGAGTGTGTCAGGTGGCGGCGTAGGACAGTTTGACAGGTGAGAGCGTGGTGTTTCTCATTCAGTATTATATTATGATTTTAACTATTCTGTGCTTTGTTTGCTTCTTCAGATTAGCATCGGGCACTGTTGGGTGTTTGTTTGGTTTGGTGTTATGTTCGCTAGTTTATTTGTTTAATGTTTGCTTTGTCACTGAATGGGCTGTAAAAATAAATATAGCCCCTGCCTCTAGAATCAAGAGTTTTATTGTTGTTCGGGTCGGTGCGAGTGTAGCAAGAGAGTGATCACACATCACAACATCATCATCATCATCATCTCGCCCACCCTACCACAATTGGCGTCGTCGGCAGGATAAGGCAGACAGTGACACCGAGCAAACAGCGAACGAACAAATAGTGTAAACACCCAGCAGTGCATTCCTGCAGCAAGATGGCTAATGCGCATATGAAGGTACTGTACGTGGAGGAGCCAGAGATAAGGTTATTTAGTGGAGAGGGGAGACCCACTTGGCAAGAGTTTGTGGAGGATGTGGAAGCCGCGTGGAAGGTGGCGCCTTTTTTGCGCAGAAGACAAGTTAGACATGATATGGAACAACGTTACACCAATGGTATCTAGAGAGTTACGGATACAAGGTGGAGCCAAGGCCAGCCCTGAGAAGTTACTGGAAATTGTAAAAAAAGCCTACAGCGAGCAACCACAAGTCAGTGAGGTGAACAGGAATTTCCCTTGGGAATATGCTGTTTATGGTGGAAGTAAAAAGCCTGAGACACGGGTCCAGATAGCAAGTGCAGAAGTTAAGAAGGAGGAGGAGGCACTCAGAGCAGAGTTATCCTTCCTAAAATCCCAGATAGCACAGATGTCAGAGTCCAGTTCGCCAGCACAAGAGGAGGTGCAGAGAAAGAGAGCACCATGCCAGCCGCGGAAGCAGCCAAAGCACAACGAGGAGGTGTGTCCGCGGGAACAGCCAACGCAAGACAAGGAGGTGTGTCCACGGGAACAGCCAAAGCACGACGAGGAGGTGCATGTTCTGGTATGTGAGAGTCAAGCTGTTGTTAACGAAAGCAGTGAGCTGACAGTACCGACCAGTGCAGCTGCACCGACAAGGCGAAAAGGAGTTTGCAAGTGGTACAGTGTCCGCAGGGGATGGGGATTCATCACGCCAGATGATGGAGGTATTGATGTATTTGTACATCAGACCAAGATCTTCAGAAAGGGATTCCGGAGTCTGGCGAGAAATGAGAGAGTAGAGTTTGACAGCAAACCATCGGTCCAGGGCATGGAAGCAATTTATGTATGCGGCATTGGCGGTCAAGAGTGTAAGGGCAGCAGAAAGCGACCCATGGCACAGAGGAAGCCCAGAAAGATAAGGTGCTATAATTGTGGTGAGTTCTCAGGCCACATGGCAGCCAAGTGCCCACAAGGCCCGCTCCTGAAAAGATGCTTTGGATGCAAGTCAACTGAACATTTGATAGCCGCCTGTCCCTCAAGAAGCTCTTTCCCTAGACGGACTGCCACAGCCAGGTTGCCTTTAGGGCGCAAGCCAAGAGATGGCCACGACAACTGTCACACTAAGGGCGCCGAGAAAATTACGCGTCGTCTAGGGGAGGAAACCCGTCCTAAGCAGATAGGAGGGAGTGCAAATCAAGGTTCAGCAGAGGAGACTCATCAAAAGCAGACTGTGGGGAATGTAAGCCACCGTCCACACAAAATGAGTGCAGAACACGTCAAGAGCGATCCCCCTACAGATTCGACAGCTACATGCACTGGCAAGCAGATGTCACAAGCCAGCAGCGACGCGGCACAAGTAGGCGAATCTTCTAGACCACAGCAACTGCCAGCCCGACAAAGCACAACTAGGGACATGTCGACCAAGACAGTCCCCAGCCGGGTTGTACCGATGACAGAAGCTCAGCCTAAAGCATCGCCGCAGAGAAAGAGTCATACGCAGCACCAACGATCTAAGAGGCTACGATCGAAGCGCCAGAGGTGGTGATGTTGTCGGGACGACAACAAAATCAGGAGGGAGATATGTGATGGGCCGGGAAGACACCCCTGAGGCCCCACCCCCACTTCAGTTCAAGGCATGTTTGTCGCCCATATATTTTCGGTCGGCCCACGTGACTGTCAGATCACGTGACGGCGCGAGCCTGGGTTGTGAAAAATCTGAAGTAGAAGATTGATGAAAATGCCATAATAATGCATTTAAATTAAGTTGTGGTGTAGAATTGTGTTATATTAAATAGCTGTAGGTTTTATTTGTGTTTTCGCTATTCCTAAGCGATAATCGCGTGTGATATTTAAGTAGTCAAGATTAATACGCCTAGCGCAGTAAAGTGAGTGATTAGCCTAGTGCCTATAAAAAGAGATAGCGAGCTACCAGCGGACCTTTCCTAGTATCAGCCGCCAGAGAGAACAGACGACAGAGCCAAACTGTAAATGCATTGAGCACGTGAGTTAATTTAAATTAGAATTAATTTTATATAATTCTAGAATTATATTCAGCACGAGTCTGTTTTAATGTTTAGTGAAATAGATAGATGTGTTTCCAAAGGAAATGTCTTTTTAGGACATTATGATTTAGTCCAGAAGAATGATAAATGAGTGAAAATAATGTTTGATAGGTATTATTAGGCACGCAAAGCCTAAATCCAGATGTGAGAATTTAGTATCAAGTATTTCATCCATCAGACCGGGCAAATTTAGTAGGAGAGAGTTTTATACATGAAACTGGACAGAAATGTTATCAGAAAGGCAGATATAGTATGAAGCTATTTCACGGGAATGTAGATAAGATTAACAATAGCAAGATTGTAGCCACGTGGCGAGGACTGTATAAAAAGCGGCGAATAACACGCCCCGCGTGGTAAACCTATAATGTTACGCCATGTGACACGTTGTGTATTTAGTTCCAGTTTGGTTTAAGTCGAGAATAATTATATTTTATTTTTCTAATGTAAAAGTAATTGAGTGTATTTCACGATAGCCTACTTATCATAATTCTACTGTATATATTTAATGGGTTACTGTGAGGTGAGAATATGTATTTAGATTTCTGGAGAGCGCGAGGCCACTCCTTTGTTGAGACATGTGTTTCTCTGGTTGCTCCCGGCGGAGCATGGAAACACCAATGTGGCTGGTGTCTATCACAAGCCGACAAGAAGCATTTTTATGCTATGGCAGTGATTTGTTTCGGTAACGATGTGTTTCGTGTGATGAGATTCTCAGTCGCACCAGTCGTCACATACGACATGCTTCCGAATGCAGTAACGAATATTGAGATAGACCAGTTGTGAGGTGGTGGTTTATTCTCGTTATTGAGAGTATTTGTTGTACATATAATTGAATATTATTCTATGTCCATTTTATGATTATTTAATTATGGTTATGTGAGGAATGGTTGTGAGAGCACGTGGGCTCACTTCAAGGTAAATATTTCTCTTCTCCGCTCCTGAGGGAGCATGGGGCCAACAGTGTGGTTTGCCTCCATATTAAGTATTCATATGCTAGGGCAGTAGTGTTTCGGTAGCAATCTGTGTTACATGGTGAGATTGCCAGCCCCACGCACAACACCTTACTAGTCTCATTGGACGACATGCATGAGTGTGTGTGTGTGTGTGATAGCTGAGTGTGTGCTCTTGCAGTAGTGGTTTCCGTAGCAACCTGTGTTACATGGTGAGATTGCCAGCCCCACGCACAACACCTTACTAGTCTCATTTGGACGACATGCATGAGTGTGTGTGTGTGTGATAGCTGAGTGTGTGCTCTTGCAGTAGTGGTTTCCGTAGCAACCTGTGTTACATGGTGAGATTGCCAGCCCCACGCACAACACCATACTAGTCGCATTGGACGACACACATGAGTGTGTGTGTGTGTGTGTGATAGTTGAGTGTGTCAGGTGGCGGCGTAGGACAGTTTGACAGGTGAGAGCGTGGTGTTTCTCATTCAGTATTATATTATGATTTTAACTATTCTGTGCTTTGTTTGCTTCTTCAGATTAGCATCGGGCACTGTTGGGTGTTTTGTTTGTTTGGTTTGGTGTTATGTTCGCTAGTTTATTTGTTTAATGTTTGCTTTGTCACTGAATGGGCTGTAAAAATAAATATAGCCCCTGCCTCTAGAATCAAGAGTTTTATTGTTGTTCGGGTCGGTGCGAGTGTGACAAGAGAGTGATATCACAATCACAACATCATCATCATCATCATCTCGCCCACCCTACCACAGTAACATAACACCTATCCTATTCTATGGAAGGGATTACAGCTGGAATTGCAGAGGCGTTGTAACCATTAGGGAGAGGAATACTGGTGTATATTGTCACATGAAAAGCTAGCAGTTGGCCTAAAGCGCTGAACTTTATGTTTGTTTGTACTGTCATGTACTTCTGTGTGGAATAATATTATATACTAGTTAGTAAGAAACTCCAGCAGACTCCCAGCACAAGATAGCGGCCATTGCCTATCATATTATCAAACTGAGAAGCAAGCGAGCAGAGGATACAGGTTTCCTGCAGCTGCAAAATGAGATAAGAGCATATCAGCACGTAAAGCCCAACCTTGAATCAAATACCCCTGAAGTGAACTTTGTTAAAAAGACAAAAGGAACAGAAATTGTAAAGAAACAGAATCTGTGAATCCCTTAATATTATTTCCACCAGTAACAAACACATGAAGTCGTGATGACAAACAACAACCTAGCATTAAAAGCCAGTATTACCTCATCATAATACATCACAACACTACACTTATATTACAATACTATTATAGATCGGGACAAAGATCTTTTGTATAAATTTTTGTACATAAACATTGTGCTTACATTTGATTGTGATTCCTGATTCACATTGTAGTAGGATCAGGATATCTATATATTGAAAAGTTAATACATTATATAAAATTTAACACTTGACTTACTTAAGGTAAATCTTTAAAGTGTTAGGTGTTTGTGATTGTCATAGTGTTGTAAATTGTTGTGAATCTTAACTTAGGTGTTTATCTGTCTGTTGGTTGTTGTGAACTTACACTTCATCACTATCATAACCCTAGACATTAAACGAAGTCATCACACAATTCAAGAATAAGTCTGATTGAGGTCGAAATGTGGTAGCAAGCAAGGTCCTCTGTAATACACTAACCTTATTAGATACAGAGACCTTCACAGCTGATCTCAGTCAGTACACTAAGTCCCCTATAAATATTTATATAATCCCAAATCACCACATATATTGGGGGTCTCGCTCCCGGGATTTGAAATTTTCAAAGCACCAATTATATTGGGTAGCTCACTTCAGGGAATTATAAAAATTAAAAAGGTATTCTTGGGTGGAAAATAAATAAGGTTGAGCTTTCAGTGCTTGTTGTTGTCCTTAATATAATTAGTTATAGATAAAATTGTTTAGTTAGACATTGTATAAATTTGCCTGTTAGAAAATGGCTGACCTGGCAAAGTTTCGATCTGCGGCTGTACAGACTGCCAGGGAAATGCACATGGATAGTCAAATCTTGATTGACTATGTGACCTCAGAATGTGATAAATTTATTGCCAGGGAAGAAAAAAGATTAGAGAAAGAAGCTGAAAGAAAGTTAGAGGCAGATAAATGAATTAGGAGGTTGCAGATTGAGGCTGACAAAGAGGCTAGGGCATTAGAGGCTGAGGCTAAAAGGTTACAGATGGAAGCAGAAGAAAAAAGACAGGCTGCAGAAAGAGAAGAAAAGAGATTAGCTGCAGACAGGGAAGCAGAAGAAAGGAGACAGGCTGCAGAAAGGGAAGCAGAAAAGGAGGAGAAGAGATTACAAAGGGAACATGAGTTACGACTAAGGGAGTTAGAATTTCAAGGCCATGCTCCTGAAAATGGTGCCAGTCCCTTTGCCTCAGATGCCACTGTTAGTCAGGCAGCCTCAACCTCAGCTATGAGTTTTCATTTAGACCATTTTGTTGAGAAAGACGATGACATAGAAAGTTATCTAAATAGATATGAACTTTTAGCTACCACGTATGGTTTAGAGAGAGAAAGATGGAGCTTAAAGTTATCACAAGGGCTTCGTGGTACAGCTTATGAAGTTTTTGCCAGGATGAGCAGAGATGACCAAGACAATTATGACATGTTAAAGCAGGCTCTTTTGTTAAGATATGAAAAGAATGGAGAATTTTATAGAAAAAAGTTCAGGAACTACTGTCAGGTGAGACATATCACCAGTTCTCTGCACGGTTAGAGACATACTTGGAGAAATGGATTGCTTTGGGGAAACCCAAGATCTTAAGGAAATGATCCTTATAGAGCAGCTAAGAGAGTCCATGGCTCCAGACCTGAGAAAGTTTCTCATGGAACAAGGTGCAGAGAGGCTGGGTGAGTTATTAAATGTCGCTGAAAGATATCAGGCAGCTCAAGCAGAGGTAACTAGTAATAAAAAGAAACAGGTAGATAATTTTAAGGCACCACAAAACTTTAATGAGTTTGATCATAGAGATCAGAACAAAGGTAAGCACCAGTTTGATAGGCCACGTTATGATAATAAAAATAAAACCCCACAATTCAATGAAAGGAAATATGATGACAGGAAACCCTTCAGACAGGAAGGAAAATATTGTCAAATATGCCGGATGCATAATCACAATACGAGTGAATGTGGTAGGAAACTTCCTCCATATCACGCGGCATGCATGATAACAGTGGACAAGGGGAAGAAGAAACTGACAGAGAATCATATAAATCTTCAACATCCCCCCATCTGTGAAGAAGTGACATGTAATGGTGCCAAGGTTAGGTGCCTTTACGATTCAGGTTTAGAATATGACTCAGTTGTGAGTGCAACCCTAGTGCACCCTGAACAGTATACCACAATGAAAGTGGAGATACAAGGGGCCGTAAAGGGAATATCCACCATGACACTTCCCGTAGCCGAGATAAATGTCAAGACTAGGTACGTGGAAGGAGTGATTAGAGCAGCCGTGTGTGACGACCCTAATTACCCGCTGGTGTTAGGGAGTAAATATGTTTTTCTAGGAAGCCCGGTAAAACCTGTGGTAATGGCCACGCTTCAGGTTAGGTCGACCCCTAGTAGAACGGAGGAGGAACCACCACTAATTTATTCCCATAAGCAGATGAGGAAGGCCCAGGCAAAGGATAAATCACTAAAACCTTGCTTTGGCAAATTGCCAACAAGCCATACACACCCTAAGAAAGGGCAATTCTATTTAAAGGAGGGACTGCTCTTCAGGAAAGCTAGAGCAGGATCCAAAGAACAGGGACAGTTGGTATTGCCAACTCCCTACAGGGAAAAAGTGATGGCACAAGCTCATGTTGTACCTGACGATGGACACCAGAGGAATGGAACCACACGTAAAAGGTCATCTGAAAAATATTACTGGCCCCAAGTAGCTGCTGATATTGCACAATTTGTGGGGGCCTGTGAAAAATGTAGCAAGGTACAGTCCCCAAGTTCTTCTTCTTCTTCTTCTTTCATCCTTAGCCACCAACCGGCAAAGCAGTATGTGGCCAGTACGCCTAGTGGCGTCTTAGGGCAACAACAAATTGATCAATCTATCGCTGTTTCCACCACGCCTAGTGGCGTCTTTGTGGAACAGAAACAGACCAAACAATCTATCGTTGTTTCCGTAATCAGATTGGTTGGCAAGCAGGTGATCAGCCCACTGTGCGAAGTTTTTACGGGATGGGGTAAACAGTCCCATGCCCAATACTCCTTAGTCGCTTTTTACGACATGCGTGGTAGGGTGCAGTGTTACTATTCTTTGCTCCCCTTTCGGGCCCCGGCAACACACGGGTGAGTCCCCAAGTTGGGAAAATCATAATCAGATGCCAGCCAAGCATTCTGAAACATATGGGCCTAAAAATAAGAAGGAAAATAAAAAAATAAGGTTGACATAGAGGATAAGTATCCACCTTCCCACCAACAGTTTTCACCAAAAATATTTAGATTAGCAACTCTGAGAAGGGCATCCAGAGAAAATAGAAACTCAGACCAGTCAACCCAGGCACAGTTTGAAGCCGCAGTTAGGGAACTGGCTGAAATTAATATTGAAGATAATCCGCCAGATTTGAACCCGAAACAAAATGTTAGAAGAAAATTGGGGAGTGGACGAGTGAGCAATTCGGAAAATGCTCACAGCGCTTCACCATATGGCTATTAATATAGCATGAAAAGGGCACTGGTGACATTGGTAGTCACCCGACCCTACACCGTCCAAGGGGAAGTATTGATCGGACCCTGGATTGAGATCACCCACACATATTATAGCAAAGCTAAGGGCGAATTGATTTCTGATGCAGAAACTCATTTCCCCACATATTATCTTAATTCACCAAATTGTCGGTAGGCGGAAATATAGTTGGTGAATATGGCCTCCATTTGAGTGGCACATTATAGAATATTATAAGAATATTATTAGAATGGTGTTTCCACATTCAATCAAGCCTGAGATCAGACCAATTGTTGGCTGTGAACATTTCGGAGGAGCAGAGTGTCTCCAGTGTTGCCTTTTTGAATTGAGGATAGTCCGAGTGTTTATTAAGGCTGATCAGGAAATTATTGGATCCCCTACACAACTCAGATATCACCATATAGATCAACTCCTCATAACGTACAATTTGAGGAACATCTAATATTCTCGGGACATGTCGTTGAGCAGACTCAGAGAAGAGAAATGGTGAATATTGATTGCTAAGCAGCATTAAGACCAGCAGTAACACTTACAGCTGTTCAGTAACATAACTGAAATGGATTCTTGGATTGCAGAGGTCTGAGGCAACCTTCGTCAGTAGTGCTTACTTTGAATTGACCCACCTGCATTAATCTATGATAAAAATAAAATCAGCGAAACGTTGATGCAGATTTTCTAAGCCGCCATCAGTGCGATGAGACTCAAGGTAATCACCAGGCATAGATAGAAATTTAATCTATGTGTATATAGAATTAGGGACCGACATATAATGTCTGTTTTAAGTGGGGAGAATTGTGGTGAAAAATTCTAATACCCATATATAAATGAGAACATAAATGTAAAGCAGAACGAAATAATACGATAGGAAGAAGAATGGAGAAGGACCAGTGCTTTCCTGGTATATATAACGCCTTAGTTGTATAACGCCGTAATGGCTAACACAAGATTTCTACTTGTCCTAATTCGTTCGTTCCTAATAAAATGCTTAAGCCTAACAATACGGCGATACCCGTAGTTCTAAAAATAGAATGTGTAGTATAATCTTTTGAACGACCTTGATTTTAAAAACTAACACTAGTGCAAAATTGCGCACAAAGTTAGCCTTGGAAAGACAGACGGGCTTAGAAGAAGAGAGAACAACGTACGAACGAACGAACGAACTTTATTTTCAAAGGGTTAAGAATTGGGCACGCAGGCCCGTCTGACATTCTGCCCTTCCTCTCTCTCTCATCATGTATACTGTATCCTTCCATCCTCACATTTACTTTAAGCATTATTAAGGCATTTATCATTATAAAGGTAATATAACATCAAACATTTGCAATAATAATCATAATTAAAGTATGTTTTAAAATAAAGAAGATAGATAGATAGACAGACAGACAGATAGATAGAACGAACGAACGTACGAACTTTATTTTTAAAGGGTTCAGAATTGGGCACGCAGGCCCGTCTTACATTCTGCCCTTCTCTCTGTCATCTTGCATACCTTATCCATTCAATCGCACATGTATTTTGAACACTATTTAAGCATACAACATTATCAATGTAAAATAATAACATACATTTGTAACATCCAGTCATAATCAAATTTAAGTATGTAAAAAATAAATAAATAAATAAAATAAAATAAATAAATTAAAAAAAATAAATAAATTAAATAAATAAATAATAAGAGAGAGAGGTAGACGGACCATGTAACACAGTAGCGCAAGCAGCTCGCCGTGTGTCAATAAATAAACCAACGCGCAGTGGGCATGGCCTAAATTCTTCAAATAAACAGTGATGAAAAAAAACTAACGATACGAGGTTAAGTTCTGAAAACAGGTTTAAATTCTTATTAGGGAACCTGATTTTTACGTAGTGCTCCTGACTTTATACTGATAGTACACTCGTAAAGGACTGAACAGGTGGTAGTTGAATTAAACACTTCACATCAAAAAAAGATCGTATTCTTAACTACACCACTTAGCCCCTTGAAAATCATATATTCGTGTACAGGAAGGCTAGTGGACCAAGAATATGTAATAAATTATCTAAAAAGTCCATTAGATAATTAAATATTGGTAATAAAACATATAGAGAACAGAGATACTGTCATGTTTGGTCATATTTGCTTGGGATGGAAATCCCTGATTTTTGTGAAACATAGTAGTGACAGAAAGTCTAAGATAGTACGTGGGAGGCTATTGGCTGAACTTTGAAGTTAAAAGAAATTGGATTGGGTGACCTATGAATAACAACAAAATGCCTAGAAACGGAGTAGAAGTGAATGAAAATGTTGTAATGACTGGGTACTCTTTTGAATATATTCAAAACGATTGGTCAATATAGTGGATATCGGCAGAAGAAATCTTAGAAGGGACGCCATATCGTTACACATTTGAGAGATGAGACCAAGCAGTGTTATTCTAAATTAAATATAAGAAAACAGCTTGGACATACCGCAGATCAAACTGTGTCAGTCATCTTTAGTGTGTTTTCCTTACGAATTGTGGTAAGCTAGATATTTTTGATCTGTATTTTTATTGAAAATTGAATGTGAAATGATAAATTATGTCGGTATATGTGCGGTTCAGTAGCAAACATGAGGCAAAGCCTAGATATTGCTCCACCATGTAAAAGATTGTCAGAGAGGAGTATAACTGCATATATATATATATATATATATATATATATATATATATATATATATATATATATATATATATATATATATATATATATATAGGATTGCCATATAGTAACATAACACCTATCCTATTCTATGGAAGGGATTACAGCTGGAATTGCAGAGGCGTTGTAACCATTAGGGAGAGGAATACTGGTGTATATTGTCACATGAAAAGCTAGCAGTTGGCCTAAAGCGCTGAACTTTATGTTTGTTTGTACTGTCATGTACTTCTGTGTGGAATAATATTATATACTAGTTAGTAAGAAGGATGCATATCCTTCACTTTCAGGGACCGTGGTATAGATGGTGATATTGCATCGTCCGGTCTGAGTACTGCGTGATCCAGAAAGTTGGCAGCAGACTCCCAGCACAAGATAGCGGCCATTGCCTATCATATTATCAAACTGAGAAGCAAGCGAGCAGAGGATACAGGCTTCCTGCAGCTGCAATATGAGATAAGAGCATATCAGCACGTAAAGCCCAACCTTGAATCAAATACCCCTGAAGTGAACTTTGTTAAAAAGACAAAAGGAACAGAAATTGTAAAGAAACAGAATCTGTGAATCCCGAAGTCGTGATGACAAACAACAACCTAGCATTAAAAGCCAGTATTACCTCATCATAATACATCACAACACTACACTTATATTACAATACTATTATAGATCTGGACAAAGATCTTTTGTATAAATTTTTGTACATGAACATTGTGCTTACATTTGATTGTGATTCCTGATTCACATTGTAGTAAGATCAGGATATCTATATATTGAAAAGTTAATACATTATATAAAATTTAACACTTGACTTACTTAAGGTAAATCTTTAAAGTGTTAGGTGTTTGTGATTGTCATAGTGTTGTAAATTGTTGTGAATCTTAACTTAGGTGTTTATCTGTCTGTTGGTTGTTGTGAACTTACACTTCATCACTATCATAACCCTAGACATTAAACGAAGGCATCACACAATTCAAGAATAAGTCTGATTGAGGTCGAAATGTGGTAGCAAGCAAGGTCCTCTGTAATACACCAACCTTATTAGATACAGAGACCTTCACAGCTGATCTCAGTCAGTACACTAAGTCCCCTATAAATATTTATATAATCCCAACTAACCACAGTGCGATTAAACTGTTGTATTGATAGAGATTGAACTTGTGCTCAGCATTTTGTACGTATTACGTGTGTACCCTATGTAGTCTCATAAAGTTTCTGGAATTAGGAAAAAAGAATTAAACCAATTCTGACTAGTTTGATATTGTACATGGGGCTGACAGCCTCCAGCATATTAAATAAATTGCTACAGAAACCACCACTAAAAGAGCACGTGAAGTGCTGTCGTAAGGTTAATTAGAGAATTAATTTCCGAGGGGTTTTCATGGTTACTCAGACAAGGAACGTGGCTCGGAAGTGTAAGCAACCAGGTGAGAAGGTTTAGAAAAAATGATAGCGATTATGGATGCCGGGATTGAGTCCCAAACAGCTCCAGGGAATCAGCATCCCACGACATTATGTCCCCTACTATGATATTTCTCTCTCTATTATGGCTCGCAAACCCCATTTTCTCTCTCATACAAGATGAGAAAAGAATGGAATATATCTTTTAAGTCTTTCACTTTCTCTTTTGCTACTGTCATGACACGGACAAGACACTCTGGAACTGCCACATAAACTAGTGTCTTAATGATAAATTATGACATAATATACATTCTGCTATAACTTTATGGTTAATGACCTAAACAGGATATTTCTTTTGAGATTTTAACTGCAACAACAAATACATGTAATTATGGCAGTAGGAAATCATTATCTTTAGTATTTGACGAGGAAATTATGATTTTGTCTGAAAATTTTCACAACAGCATCAAAATCCCACTACAGTTTTCAAGAGTAAAAGTAAACTCAGGCGCGGACCTCTGAGAAAACAAGGGTTAGACCTGAGATTAGGTATATAAGCCTGTCTCAAGCACAGTTCCTTATTTCTTGAAATCATTTCAAGATCTGACAGAGCTGAGAAGATATCCAGAGTGCTGACTCTCATAGTTAATAGTCTTAACCAACAACACACCAAGATAGCTGAGAAGAAGCCACAACTGGACCTATTGTGAGAGAATTGAAGATCGATGCTTCAAACAGCCGCAGCCTTCGAAGTAACACTGTCTGAGGGTATGTCTGTAAACTTACAAAATATCTTGGTACAATTAAAATTGATGAATATTTAAAATTAATGTTATACTTAACTTACATCCTCATGTCTATATCTTGCCTAGTGACTGAATGAAAATGGCTTCCACCATTATATAACCTCAATTCTGGACAGCATTGGCTCAGCTAGAAGTCCTTGTTAGAACTGACCAACGCTAGCAATAAAAGCATACAGTCTTTTTTTATTTTTTTGCTTTGGGTGGTCAGTCAGCATCAGAGGGGCGTCTTGGTTATAAATCACAGATATCATAACCTGGTCATATTTTGCAGGTTCGACTAGTGGTAAAAACGTGACACTGTTTTTATGAAATTGTAAACGGTTTAACAGTGGACCAACACTGTTCCTGACATAAGTATAACGTCTTCAATGTCGAGATGTTTTAACGACCGAGGGAAGTCAGCTACTACAACGTACCAAGCAAGTTAAGTAAAACTTAATGTGAAAACACAAACCAAGACACCCAATCCAATAATATGATGAAAACGATCAAACAATGACAGTGATACAGTACTTGATTTCAAATTGTGTACATTTTTCTAAGATATTTATATACTAAGATGCTACAATTTTTACGGTACACCAGTAATCAATAAAGTATAAGTATTTAAACCAATAAAACGGTATTCAATCAGTTTAAATAGAGTACATTGATTTGTTTATAGCTGCAGTTACTGAATTATTTAAATTTCCAGTTCATATTTTGTTGTGCGGTCAAAGAAATATTAATAATTTTAAATTGGTAGGGAATAACTAAGAGTTGCACTCACTTATTTATATAACATCCCTCGAGTATAGGATAGGTCTAGCGAGAAGGTGACTTGACTATCAGTTCTCTTCTACAGCTATCATCGAGAACTGTGCAGTGAAGAGCCTGAATTATCTTGTGCCATCCCCATCTTGGTTCACCAGTTCTCTTCTCCATTTTTGGGAACTACTTTATAATTTTCAATACAACATCCATCTCACCACAGCTACCAATACGACAACTTGAGGTTTTACAAATAACACACAAGCTCGAGATTTATGAGCTAAATATTGAGGTGACCGTGCCATTTGAATCCCGATTGGACGAGCAACACTTGTTCAAAGTAGCCAAGCATAATAATCTGGTCACAGATTTGAGACAAGATGGGTTCATGTCTGTTGAGGTAGGTGCAAAAGGTCTCGTGGCTGCCTCAGTGTATGTCAACTGAAACTGTTGAAGCTCAGCGAAACTGCGGAAAGGGCATCGTGCTGGCTGTGGAAGAACCGCAGCGGGCTATGGAACTCGGGACAGTAATTTGTTTTCAACATAGTGGTTACTTCCACAATTGCCTCCAGCTTGCAGGAAACAGGAGTGAAGTTGAAAGCTGCTACCAAGGTGGAGCGGGTTCAATTCTCTGCACAAGACAAAAGGAGGCTAACACTTGGGAGTCATGACCCAAGTGGGCCCGCCCTCCTTAGAATGTAAAGGAGATTAAGGGGCCGAAAAACTCTGTCGACGGGATACTTCTGATGATTAGACTGCCTCCTGTTGTGTCGCTCCGTATACAGTTTCCTATCATATCTGATATACTCAAATATAAAGTTAGTTGCTTATCCTTTACAGGACGTGGCAATCAACCCCAGCTTTTATTGGCTGTTTGTGATTTTTCGAGGCAATTTTTTTCACTCAGTAGTTTACCATTGCTTTCTGAACGGTACGGCGCTTATCCCATTGTTAAAAATCCACACAAAGCGATCTGCTACCAAACCGCCTGCAGCAGGTTTCGAACCTGGTATAACTGGATTATGAAACTGCATTCATATCCATTAGGCCACAGACGCCGACATACTCAAATATACTGTTCAAAAAAAGAAACGCATAGCTATCAGAGGGCGCGTTTTTATGAGTTTGTAAGTAAAATTTGGTGCTAGGGTATATAAAAACCAGCCTAAAATGTTCTTTACAGTGTCAAATGCACGTGTTGACCTGAATTGCGTTCGTTTTTGTAATCGTTACAACGCAGTGGTCAATAGTGTTTACGACGCAATTTTTTACCACAGCGCGCACGTGAAAGCAACAAAATTTGGGGTGAACACTATTCACTGACTATGCAACTGAAACCCTATAAAAGGATAACGCTACACACACAAAAATTCAGTTCATTTTCAAGCAGACATTTATGGCGTCTCTATCGATAAATTTAAGGACCATTGCTATTGGCCGACTGCATGCAGGGGAAAGTCAAAGTCAGGCTGCCAGGCATCTAAACGTACATCAGAGTACCATCAGTAGACTTTGGCACCGGTTCCAAGCCACTGGCTCAGTTGAAGACCGACATCGCAGTGGACGACCCAGAGTGACAACGGCAGCGGAGGATCGCTTTATTCGGCTTCGTCACCTCAGAGACAGGTTTACAACAGCTTCCTCAACTGCCCAGTCATTGCCTGCAGGACGTCATGTGTCTGATCAAACTATCCGGAATAGACTGCATGACGCTGGACTTTGGGCACAACGACCTCACCGAGGACCTGTCCTTACGCGCCCCCATCGCCACAATCGACTTCTTTGGGCCAACCAGCATCGTCCATGGGCAGCTGACAATCAATGGAGACGTGTCTGGTTTAGTGACGAATCTTTCTTTTTGTTGCAGCGTCATGATAGACGGCGTAGGGTCTACCGTAGGCGAAATGAACGTTTTGCCCAAAATTGCGTTGATGAAGCTCCGCCGCACGGTGGTGGAGGTGCAATGGTGTGGGGAATGATCAGTTACAACGGAAGGAGTCAATTGGTGCACATTGAAGGAGGCTTGAATGCGCAACGATACGTCAATGAGATTCTTCGACCCCATGTCCTTCCACTTTTGGCTGCCCAAAGGTCTGTGTTTTAACAGGACAACACCAGACCCCATTGTGCACGGTTGACCACGCAGTTCCTGACTGCCAACAACATTCTCATCCTTCCCTGGCCATCCCTGTCTCCAGACATGAGTCCGATTGAGCACCTGTGGGATGAGCTGTATAGACGTGTTTGTCGCCAAGACGTTGCTCCAGCCAATCGTCGTGATCTGTTCCAGGCACTCCAGGAAGAGTGGGCAGCCATCCCACAGCCCACATCAGACGTCTGATCTCATCCATGACAAGGAGATGCCGGTCGCTGATCGGTGCAAGAGGAGGCCACACACCATACTAACGGGAAAGCCCGTACGCCAAAAAACTCTGGTGACCCAGATGCAAAACAACTGTCAATTGATTGGTTGAATCCTAAGGCATTCTTGTGTGCAATTTGGACAATTAATAATACACCCAGAAATAGACAAAAAAAAAGGTTATTTTTGATTTGCATATAATAATTGTGTTTTAAATATTTATAAGTCTTATTACTTCGATATTCTTTTTGAATTATGTTTTTATCTGTAATAGTTTATGAGTTATCAATGTTCAAAGAGAATGAGTGTGTTCCGAAAATCGCGGACTTTTAGTCCCAAAATATGCTTTTTTGCTAACCTTCATATTGGAAGGTATACCAAATAATAAACACTCCCTAGAAAAATATACTCAATACAACGAATACAATGAATAGTCCTTTTTCATCCATCATGGCGGTAAAAAAATAAAAACATAAATGTGATTGAAACTTTGAGTTAATTTGTGGAAATACGTGAATATATTTGTGATAATTATGCCTTCAGACAAAAAGTTCGGTAAAGGTATATCAAAGAAGCGTAAATTTCATGGCAATCAACATACGGCTGAACGAAATGAAGGGAAAACAATCCTACAGAATGCATCGACATTCGGTACTGAGCCATGCGTTCATAGTTCAACACCATCGATGCAGACTGTTTGTTTTGATATTGGAATGAAACGAAATGCCACGCCCCTTTCACGATCAGAGCAGAAAATTCTGGACATTAGCAACCTAACACATGACTCTGATGAGGATATGTTTGAGCGAAGCTGTGACACAGATTCTGCAGAAACTGACGAGGAAGGTAAT
The DNA here is from genome assembly GCA_024509875.1 of Oreohelix idahoensis. Lineage (NCBI taxonomy): Eukaryota > Metazoa > Mollusca > Gastropoda > Stylommatophora > Oreohelicidae > Oreohelix > Oreohelix idahoensis. The sequence continues at coordinate 827,367 of JAMPIV010015063.1, forward strand.
TATAATGTTAATGATACTGATTTGCTTGAGGGGCACATAATTGTTGACATGGGTCTTCTTGGTCAGAACATTGCTGAAAAATTGTTGTGTACCTTTTGCCAAAGTTCTGTACAATTAGTTGAAGTCAAAAGGCAAGGACATTGGAGTGAATTTGTATTTCATTGTAACAGTGCAAACTGCCATGAACAAAAACATTTCCCTTCAAGTAGTCAGCTCTCAGTAGGGAATGCAAAGATAAATCTTATCAATCGGCGTGCAGCTTTTGCCACGCGCTGTATTGGCTGCAGTTACACCGACTTAAACACTTTCTGTGGTATAATGGATTTACCACCCCCAGTTAGACACAGCAGCAATGCTATTATACAGAATGGAATGGAGGATGCTGCTACTAGGGTGCAAATTATTAGAATGAAAAATGCTGCTGTTCAAGAGTATGGGAGTGCAGAAGAAGGTGACAACAAGTTCCGAGACATTGATGTATCTTGTGATGGTACCTGGATGACCAGAGGCCATTCATCTATTGTTGGTACCACAACTGTGATTGGCTTGCAAACTGGAAAGGTAATAGATACTCAGACAAAGAGTAAAAAGTGCAAATCTTATCAGTACTGGGAGAAACAAGACCACAACACAGACAAATTTCAACAATGGAAACAAAGTCATGCTGAGGTTTGTACGATGACCCATCACGGATCCTCAGGATCAATGGAAGCAGCAGCAGCTTGTAACATTTTTTCTTGCTCAGCAGACAAGTATAATCTCAGGTATACAAAGTTCATTGGGGATGGAGACACTAACAGTTTCAAAAAGGTGTTTGAATCCAAGCCTTATGGAGTGTATTGTCTGATAGAAAAAATTGAATGTGTGTGTCATGTTCAGAAAAGAATGGGTACTCGGCTGAGAAATCTTAAGAAACTTTCTAAAGGGACGTCTTTGCCTAATGGTAAATCCATATGTGGTAAGGGTAGACTAACAGATAGTGTCATTGATAAGCTACAGGTATACTATGGAAATGCCATACGAGCTAACAAAAACAACCTTTGCAAAATGCGAAATAATGTTTGGGCGGTGTATTTCCATAAGACATCAACAGATGATAATCCTGTTCATAACTTTTGCAACATTGACTGGTGTCCCTACAAACAGGCTGTCAGAGATGGCATAGTGAATGACTCTAAGCACAAGGGAAACCTTCCAATTGCTGTCATGGAGGCTATTAAGCCCATATTCAAAGACCTCTCCAAGACAGAATTACTGAGAAAGTGCCTGCAAGGTTACACTCAAAATTCTAATGAATCATTGAACAGTTTAATATGGAAATATTGCCCTAAAATAAAAAAATCAAGGACTTTCAACTGTAAATACAGCTGTTGCAATTGCTGTGTGCATCTTTAATGATGGAGCTAACAGCCTGAAAACAATTCTTCAGGAATGGGACATTCAGTCGGGAAAATTTATGCATACATTCTGTGTAGAAAAAGACAGTCTTCGCATAAAACATTCACAAAGGAAAGTTAAAGCTGCTTCTCTTGAAGCAAGAAGAGCCAAGAGACGCAGGAGGATTGTCCTGGATGAAGAGCAGACACAAAGAGAGGATCAGCCGTATCTTCCTGGGGGATACTGAGCTCTTATCAGATAAGTGTTTTAACATTTTAAAAACTAAACTTTAACGAAAACAGGGCCTGCGATTCACAGTTCCCGTGATATTTTCTACAATTTTAAAGCTATAGCCTTCAAATTTTGTACACTTATAGCCCATGTTATCCTTTATGACATGAAACTCCACTTTTTTCTTACATGGTATAGAAACAGAGATATTGCTATACAAAGTTCTAAATTTGTGCTATTTAAAAGGGTCATATTGCAAGAGCCATATCTACAAAGCTCATTGGGGTAGACATTTTTGGGTGGTTCACGCCATAAGTAGGGATGATATGCACATCATTTGCTGGGTTGGCATTCTTTGCACTTTTTATGTGAGTGAAATTCATTCCCAGGTGCACTGGGGGTTTTCCTTTCATTTTTTTTAATCACTTCATGTTAATTAATTATTTTCACATAAAACATTAAAATTTATAAAGTAAACTTTGTTCATCATAAAATATAATATCTCTTGTAACATGTGGCCAAATTTTATGTCAACAAGTTTGTTAGTTATTGTTCTGTTAATTTTTTAAAAAGATAACCCATTTTTGGCTGGGTGTGCCCCCTTAACTCATTAAATTAAAAAAGTTATTGAATGTTAAAATTATGGCTATGCGTGTGCCTTCAATAGCTATGCGTTTCTTTTTTGGAACAGTATATATAAATATGTAGTTTACAAGTAAAAAATTATAACCACACACACACACATATATGGAGCCGCAGTAGCGCAGTGGTTAGTGCACTGGCTTCCTAGCTCGCTGGTCCTTGGTTCGATCCCCAGTTGAGGAGAGACTTTTTAGACCGCAAACGGCTCCGGGGTCGACCCAGCCTCATGAATTGGGTACCAGAGCTACTCTGGGAAGGTTACGGCGGCCGGCGTGATGATGGCCACATCACCAATAGTGTGCCTGTAGCGTGAGGTTTTTATTGGCTCTAAGATCACTATAGTACTGACAATACAGAAATAGAATTTCTGCAGGAAAATGGTGAAGTCCCGGTGTATGACAGAACTACTGGTATCACAAATTAGTTACGGCTGTGGAGACAGTCATAAAATGCCACCCCGCTGTGAAACTAACTGTGTTATTAAAACAAGGAAATAGATTTCACTTAACAATTATAAAATTGACAAGTCGTTCAAATACAATTTCCTTATTATTTATTAAGTATATACACTCTCTACTCTTGTGCTGAAGGGTGGATGTTGGAAGATGGAATGCAATGGATTTGTACGTTTACATATGTAGCGAAAGGTTTTTCTGGTGTGATGATAGTGGTAGAGAAGAAGTAGAATCTCTCTCCAGAAAGTATGAAGTTCCAGTGCCCGAGAAGTACAGTGGTATCACAACTGAGTTGCGGCTGTGAATACTCTGAACTGGACAACAGATTTAGGCTTCAGAAGTATACGGTGCCACTTTCGCTATAGTAACTCTATGTGATAATATAATTAAATTAGAAAAAGTAACTCAAAATTTAACAGTTAAAAATTTACCAAGTCAAATGAGTACAATTTCATAATTTATTATGTACATCTATATATTCTTGTAATGAGAAATGGGTGTTGGAAGATGGTAAAATGTATGATTATTTATAGTTACAAATTAAAATAAATAATAGTAAAAAAATCTTGGATGAATCTTCCAATCAAAGTATAAAAGTCTGTCACAGTATAGTTTTTTTTATATATCTTGCTATCTAGTCTATAGCTGTTATCATCATCGACCATCGCTTTAGAAACTGCTCACAGGATTTGTTGGATTGAATAACAGTAAATTAATATGAAACAAATATAAAGGTATGTTATCAGGCACTCGCAGGAAATAAAGAAGTAGAACACCAGACAACAGAAAAGTCTGGTGTTCTACTTCTTTATTTCCTGCGAGTGCCTGATAACATACCTTTATATTTGTTTCATATTAATTTACTGTTTACAGGCCTCGGGTTTCCCTCCCTTATGTGGATTGAATAACATATAAACTCATCTGGTATTTGTTCGAGGTTCCTGAGACACACTGATGATCAGGAAGAATTCCCTTCAGCCCGCCCTATAACTACGGGAGACTAAGGTGTTGAAGATTGGTTGACCTCTAGGCTTCAGTTAGCAGGATAACAGTAAATTAATATGAAACAAATATAAAGGTATGTTATCAGGCACTCGCAGGAAATAAAGAAGTAGAACACCAGACAACAGAAAAGTCCCAACGGTGGATTGAATAGACCACACATAAACTCATCTGGACTAAATTTGTTAGAGGTTCCTCAAGTCTTTAGTTAAACTCGAACATGAGCTTGATCAGGAATGATCATAAAACTCGATCATAAAAACCTGGAACAAAAGGTAATAGGTGGCCATGGTGTTCCAACAATCTCACCACCCACTGCTGTTCATGAGGCGACCATGTCTTCAGTGTTTGTATATAAATGAATTAATCATGGTAGTATGTTACAGAGATAGCATGATACGATAATGTCTACTGTACAGAAAATAAAAAATACATGAATAAATCACATGTTATGTTACATGGGTAAGATATAACCTTTGCCTTCCACTTATAGATGTCAAGTCACTTATGTACTTGCTGGTATGTCGTAAGCTTCCAGGCAAGAACTAGCCATGATATATTTGGCTAACCAATTAATGGTTATGCTTCCTGACAATGCCGGTGGAGATTATCTCTGGTTAGCGTCATTCCCCTTTTATTATATCTGATACAATCAAATCGTAAATTTTCTTCTTCTTCCTCGTTCGCCCTGAAAAGGACGGTGGTTGCGTTGTGTCTGTTTACGCCTAAGCTGTGATATCTGCATCTTTCGGTAGACACATCCGACTTCAGCACAGCATTTTTTAGGGACCGGGTTTGCCTTCCCATTGAGATCCGCACTCGCTCAGCCAGACTCCACTGCTGCAGACTGTTTCCAGGACCACCACGTGGAGGTGGAGTGCGGTCTTGACCAGCTCTGGTTCGCTGGTCCTGACGCAAGCAGTCAAGCTATGAGTCGCGTACTGCGTTCACTACTGCTGCGTCTTTGGGTCCCAAATCGTAAATAAAATCTGAAATAAAATGATATTAGTCATTCATATATCTTTAATAAACTTACATACCCTCTTAGGATTAATAAGCTCACGGTGAGGCTGTATTGGTTGACGTTAATCTGCCCTGCATGCAGCGTGAAAAAAGAACTTTTCTTGCAGATGCTGTCTTCCAATTTCTCACTCTGGCTTCTGGATTTGGTGTATGTGATTTTCAACGCGCCGCTCTGTCCTTATATTTGGGCTACTCTCCCGTACGAGAAAGCACCTCTTGAAGTCCCAACAGATTTTCGTTTAATCTCTCGGTTTGAGGCGATCTGTGCTTTTTCTGTACTTGTTTTCTCTTCTTTTTACTACACACTTATATCCTTCCTTATTTCCTAGGTATCCTTTCATTTTCCCCATATGAGGCTTTCATTCTATGTAAGGTTTATCAAAATCCGTTTAGGCATGTAGTTATAATAAATTTTTAAAGATTATTAGCTAACCTTTAGCAGATGTGATGACGACGAAAAAAGTTAATTATTTTTAAAACTATTTATATTTGAATAATATCCTTTTGGATATCAGTCATACTCTATCTCCTTTGGTGAATTATTATTATTTAAATGTATTCTAACCAGGCGTTTTCTTGTGGCTTTAAATTTTCTTTTCTGTAAATGCAAACTTTTAAAGTCGACCATTCCTATATTCGCTATTTCCTACCTTCTTCAATACCGTCCGGCTAAACGTAATTCACATTTTTCCGCCTTCTTTAAACTTCAAAGCAAGACCGCCGCGTTGTCCTTGCGCTGTGTGTGTGTGTGCGTGTCGCGCTACACATTTTTTCACAAACAAAGCAAGTGGAACCAAATCTCGCTACAGAGCCCTCTTCTTTAAAACAGTGCATGCACGGTTAACTTTTTAGTAACACATGCTGCAGTTTCTCCTTACTTTACTGTCTCTCTATATCTCCTTTGATAGGATGACGACTTAAAAAATCGGGTCCAAGATTGTCCCGTCCTGGAATGTATCTCACATTGAACGAATATGGAGATAACAGTAAACTCCACCTTAAAAGTCGTGAATTAAATTTTTTTAGACACTGCTAAAAACATCAAACGCTGGTGATCGCTTTCCACAATGAAGTGTTTCCCGTAAAGAAAAGGGGTGAATTTATTGATCGACCAGACCAAAGCGAGGCATTCACGTTCGACTGCAGAATAATTTCTTTCAGCTGTATTTAACTTTCTACTGGCAAAAGCTACTGGTAGTAGCAAATGTGGCGGTGTGTCTGCCCGCTGTAGTAATGTTGCTCCAATGCCTACATTGCTAGCATCCGTTCTTAGTACGAATTCTTGTGTGAGATCGGGAAGGGCAAGGATAGGTTTATTTGTCAGCTTATTTTCCAACTCTGTATAAGCCTGTTCACACTCCCTGGTCCATTGTATTTTATCCGGCTGACCTTTTTTGGTTATGTCGGTTAATGGCGCGCATAATGAGTTAAAATGCGGTATATATTTCTGATAGAAACCGCACAGTGACACAAAGGATCTTACATCCTTCTTAGTTTGTGGTCTTGGTGCTTTTCTCATTTTCTCTACATTCTTTGGGTCAGGAGACATTTGCCCTATAGCGATAGTGTGACCTAAAAATCCCAGTTCCTCACATCCAATATGACATTTAGTTGGACGTGCTGTCAATCCCGTTTCTCTCAGTCTATTTAACAACATGGAGAGCGCTACTATGTGTTCCTTGAATGTAGTGGTAGCAGTCAGAATATCATCCATGAAGTTGGTGATATGAGGATTTTGTAATGGTTCCAACAATTTCCTCATCATTCTGGAGAAGATACTTGGAGCATTCTTTAAACCAAATGGGAGTTCATTGAACTCGTAATGTCCATGCGGTGTACTAAAGGCCAACAGTTTCCTAACTTCGGGTTTCACTGGTATTTGGTAGTATCCCTTGCTTAGATCTACTTTTGAAAAATACCGAGCCTTACTCAATGTAGCAAACAACTGATTAGTGTCAGGTAATGGGTCTACCTGAGATTCAGTGATAGCATTAAGTTTCCTATAGTCAATGCATAACCTGTGTTCACAACTAGGCTTCCTTAATAGCACCACACTTGAGCTGTAGGGAGATTCAGACTTTGAAATAATTTTCTCTTTTAAGAGATAGTCAATCTCATCCTTGAGTGCTTGTCCTTTCGCATAAGGTATAGGGTATGTTCGCATACAAACTGGTGTAGGGTCAGTAATCGTCATGTCATACTCTAACAGATTAGTACACCCCGGCTTATCTGTGAGTACATCATCATGGACTTCTAACACCTTCTGAACCGTTTTCCTCTGCTCAAGAGTTAAATGTTCACTCACATTAACCTGAGCATAACTTTCTGTAGTAGTTAGGGGGTATTCCATGGAGGAAATTGGTTCATCCTGCATTTTTGTTGCAATGGCCAGGGTCATGATATGTGCAACTTCTGATGCTTCCCTGTCATAATACTTTTTAAGAATGTTGACATGATACACCTTCTCCTTTCCTTTCTTGTCAATCTTATAATTGGTCCTGGAAAGTTTTTCCAATATGACGTAGGGACCCTGCCATTCAATTTGCTATTTATTATTGCTGCTGGGCAGCAGTAACAGAACTTTTTCTCCCACTTCAAGTTCCCAATCTTTTCCGGTTTTATTGTAGTAAGCAGCCTGCTTCCTCCTGGCCTGTCTCAAGTTATCATTTGTCAGTTTCCAACTTGTTTTCAATCGAGATGTCATCTCGTTGACGTATTGGTATGAAGAAGTCACGGTTTTTTCTGCTTTTTCATCAGTCCATGTCCGCAACAATGCTTCCAGTGGACCTTTGATTGGTCGTCCAAACAACAATGTAGCTGGAGCCAATCCAGTGGAGTTATGTGGGACTGCCTTATATGCAAATAGTGCAGAGGGTAAGTATGTGTCCCAAGTTTCAGGTTTCTCACTAGCCAACTTTCTAAGAATTGAAATGAGCGTGCCATTGAACCGCTCTACTTGACCATTCTCTTGGGCGTGGTACGGGCTACAGTGATAATGTCTAGCTTGAAATATCCTGAATACTTCTTGTGTTAGCTTTCCCCTAAACTGAGAACCATTGTCAGTCAATATTTGATGTGGGAAACCTAATCGGGTGAATATTGTTAACAGGGCCTCTGCCACATGTTTCGAATCTATCGATGACATTGCTACTGCCTCTCCCCACATGGAGCAAGTATCGACCAAGATTAAGATATATGCATTTCTCTTCTTGGTCCTACTGAGGGGTCCAACAATATCCACGGCAACACGTTCAAAGGGCGTTCCCATAATGGGCATTTATCCCAGTGTTGCTGGTGCAGTCCTATGTTTAGGAGCTACTTTTTGGCATTCTGGACAGGATCTCACATACCTCTTTATGTTCTCTGTGATCCCTGGCCAAAATTAGTGACAGGCTATCCGTTGTCCAGTGGCCCCTATTCCCATATGTCCACTGAAGGGTATAGTATGTCCTAGCTTCATAACCTGCTCCCTGTATGATTTTGGCACTACAAGCTGTCCATGTCCTTTAGGTCCTGTTCCAGCTTTTCTATATAGTAGGCCATTTTTCATATATAAGTCTCCTTTCTCTGGAGGGTTATGACTTTTAGGTAACTTGCCAAAGCAAGGCTTCAATGTACTGTCAGCAGTTTGAGCCTTTCTCATCTCTTCTGGATGATTATTGATGATAGTGTCCTCCTCTTTTCTAGAGCTTGCCCTGGTCTGCACTGTTGCCATCACTATGGGTCTTATAGGTTCTCCTAGAAAGACATATCTACATCCCAGTATTAATGGGTAGATAGGGTTGTCCATCACTGCAGCTTTGATCTGTCCTTCCACATAGCGAGATCTTATGATGATTCGGGCTATGGGCAGTGTCATGATTCCTGCTCCCTTGACTGGTTTTCTGATTTCCACTGTTTCTGTGGTTATCTGTTCAGGACTCACCAGAGAATAGCACACTACTGAGTCAAAGTCCAAGCCTGTATCATATAAGCACAGTACTTGGGTGCCATTCAAGGTCACTTCCTCACAGACAGGGGGATGATGGTGGTCTTTCTGACTATCTTCCAGGTCCTTCCTTCCCTTGTTCCCTGTTGTAAGGCATGCAGCGTGATGAGGAGGGTTTTTCCTTCTGCATTCGGCAGTATTGTGGTTACTCATTTGGCAAGATTTACACCGCTTTCCTTCCTTTCTTGAAGGTTTCTTATCTGATCCTAGAGGGTTTTTGTCTTTATAATCAGTTCTGTGTTTGTTCTTGTTGGAATTGTTCGTGTGTTCATAGTTGGTAAAGTTTTGTGAAGGTTTGAAGTTCTCACCCTGCTTCTTCTTATTTCCTGATACTTCTAACTGAGCTGCTTGATATCTCTCAGCCATGGTTAAAATATCTTCCAATCTCTCTGCTCCTTGCTCCATGAGAAATTTTCTCATTTCTTGGGGCATGGATTCTCTCAGTTGTTCCATCATGACCATTTCTTTTATATCTTGACATTTTCCTAAGCTAATCCATTTTGTCAGATATGTTTCCAATCTGGCAGAAAACTGGTGATAGTTTTCTCCTGGAAGTAGCTTAGCAGTTCGGAATCTCTTTCTATAAGATTCGGAATTCTTTTCGTACCTGACCAGTAAAGCTTGTTTTAAGATTTCATAATTTTCCTGGTCTTCTTTTGAGAGTTTTAAATAAACATCGTATGAAACTCCCCTCAACCCCTGAGATAGCTTAACGCTCCATTTTTCCTTTTCCAATCCATAGGTAGAGGCCAGTCTCTCCTATCTATCCAGGTACGACTCAATGGCGTCCTCCTTCTCAATAAATGGACCCAGGTGGAAACTCATGGCTCCATTTGCCGTGCTATGGTTGGAGCTACTCTCAGAGTGAGGTGAGCTAGCACCATGATTGCTAGCCGCTCCCTGGAGTTCAAGTTCCTTTAAACTTAACTCATGAGCTCTTTGTAACCTTCTTTCTTCAGCCTCAGCTTCAAATCTTTTGGTTTCTTTCTCTGCTTCCATTATTAGTCTTCTTTCTGCTTCCAGTCTTTTGGCTTCTCTTTCAGTTTCCAATCTTTTAATCTCTCTATCGAAATACTTGTCCACTTCAGTTGCGACATACTGGATAAGAGCATCACCTGTCCTTTCTACCTCCTTTCCCTCCTGCATGATTGCAGATCGAAACTTCACCAAATCTGCCATGATGCTTACTTACCAGAGGGTATATCATTTTATCTTCACTAACCAACTAACTTAATTAAAATCAATTAATTACGTTGAACAAGACAAATCCTTAAAACCTTGTGAGCGTCTCCTATTTACTTGGTACTCAATGGTACTATTTTTTCGAAAAAACTTCTAAGTTTTAGAATTTTTCAAAAAAATTTATTTTTACATGCTATTTGTGCCTCAAGATAGAAGAATACATAGATAGTGGCTCAGGATAAAAAATAATATCCCGCGAAAGAGCTCCCGATGTAGCGAAAGGTTTTTCTGGTGTGATGATAGTGGTAGAGAAGAAGTAGAATCTCTCTCCAGAAAGTATGAAGTTCCAGTGCCCGAGAAGTACACTGGTATCACAATTGAGTTGCGGCTGTGAATACTCTGAGCTGGACAATAGATTTAGGCTTCAGAAGTATACGGTGCCACTTTCGCTATAGTAACCCTAAGTGTTATATAATTAAATTAGAAAAAAGTAACTCAAAATTTAACAGTAAAAAATTTACCAAGTCAAATGAGTACAGTTTCGTAATTTATTATGTACATCTATATATTCTTGTAATGAGAAATGGGTGATGGAACATGGTAAAATGTATGATTATTTATAGTTACAAATTAAAATAAATAACAGTAAAAAAATCTTGGATGAATCTTCCAATCAAATTATAAAAGTCTGTCACAGTATAGTTTTTTTAATATATCTTGCTATCTAGTCTATAGCTGTTATCATCATCGACCATCGCTTTAGAAACTGCTCACAGGATTTGTTGGATTGAATAACACATAAACTCATCTGGTATTTGTTCGAGGTTCCTGAGACACACTGATGATCAGGAAGAATCTCCTTCAGCCAGCCATATAACTACGGGGGACTAAGGTGTTGAAGATTGGTTGACCTCTAGGCTTCAGTTCGCAGGATCAACGTTCCTCAAGTCTTTAGTTAAACTCGAACATGAGCTTGATCAGGAATGATCATAAAACTCGATCATAAAAACCTGGAACAAAAGGTAATAGGTTGCCATGGTGTTCCAACAATCTCACAACCCACTGCTGTTCATGAGGCGACCATGTCTTCAGTGTTTGTATATAAATGAATGAATCATGGTAGTATGTTACAGAGATAGCATGATAAGATAATGTCTACTGTGCAGAAAATAACAAAATACATGAATAAATCACATGTTATGTTACATGGGTAAGATATAACCTTTGCCTTCCACTTATAGATGCCAAGTCACTTATGTACTTGCTGGTATGTCGTAAGCTTCCAGGCAAGAACTAGCCATGATATATTTGGCTAGCCAATTAATGGTTATGCTTCCTGACAATGCCGGTGGAGGTTATCTCTGGTTAGCGTCATTCCCCTTTTATTATATCTGATACAATCAAATCGTAAATAAAATAAATCTGAAATAAAATGATATTAGTCATACCTCTATCTTTAATAAACTTACATACCCTCTTAGGGTACCAGATCCCGGAAATCAGATATGCTGACGACACAGTCCTCCTATCGACCAACCCAGAAGGACTTGAACAATTACTTCTGTCCACCATAAAACACAGCGAGGCCCAGAATCTATACCTAAACACCAAGAAGACTAAAGTATTGACAACAGACAAAGTAAAGACCAAACCAGAAATTGAAATTGATAACGAAGAACTGGAAAGTGTTAATGAATTCGAATACTTAGGATCAATCATCAACAGCTCTGGCGACTGTGCAGTAGAGATGAAAAACCTATGGCAAGGCACAAGCAAAGAAACAAAGTTACAGCTGATCAGATCATGTATATTCCCAGTGGCAACATACGGCTGCGAGACTTGGACACTCAATAAAACAGTTGCAAAAAAGATTACATCATTTGAAATGAAATGCTACAGAAGGATGTTGAGAATACCCTGGACAGAAAAAAAGACCAACAGAGAAGTACTGCACTCACTAAACGTACAGGAACATTGGCTCCTTAATACCATCGCAATAAGGAAGCTGAAATTTTTCGGTCATATAAAAAGACATAATAGCCTGGAAAAAAACAGTGATGGAAGGCATGGTTCCTGGAAAAAGGGGAAGGGGTCGACCTAGACGACGGTGGACCCAGGACATCACAGAGAGTCTGAACTTGTCTTTGGCTGATGCAGGTCGACTTGCCCAGCATCGTGATGCGTTCAGAGCAGCTGTAATGGAGACAACGTTCTGGAAAGAATACGTCACATGATGATGACCCTCTTAGGATTAATAAGCTCACGGTGAGGCTGTATTGGTTGACATTAATCTGCCCTGCATGCAGCGTGAAAAAAGAACTTTTCTTAGCTGTCTTCCAGTTTCTCACTCTGGCTTCTGGATTTGGTGTGTGTGATTGTCAACGCGCCGCTCTGTCCTTATATTTGAGCTACTCTCCCGTACGAGAAAGCACCTCTTGAAGTCCCAAAAGATTTTCGTTTAATCTCTCGGTTTGAGGCGATCTGTGCTTTTTCTGTACTTGTTTTCTCTTCTTTTCACTACACACTTATATCCTTCCTTATTTCCTAGGTATCCTTTCATTTTCCCCATATGAGGCTTTCATTCTATCTAAGGTTTATCAAAATCCGTTTAGGCATGTAGTTATAATAAATTTTTAAAGATTATTAGCTAACTTTTAGCAGATGTGATGACGATGAAAAAAGTTAATTTTTTTAAAAACTATTTATATTTGAACAATATCCTTTTGGATATCAGTCATACTCTATCTCCTTTGGTGAATTATTATTATTTAAATGTATTCCAACCAGGCGTTCTCTTGTAGCTTTAAATTTTCTTTTCTGTTAATGCAAACTTTTAAAGTCGGTCATTCCTATATTCGCTATTTCCTACCTTCTTCAATACCGTCCGGCTAAACGTAATTCACATTTTTCTGCCTTCTTTAAACTTCAAAGCAAGACCGCCGCGTTGTCCTTGCGCTGTGTGTGTGTGTGTGTGCGTGTCGCGCTACACATTTTTTCACAATCAAAGCAAGTGGTACCAAATCTCGCTACAACATATGATTTACATATATATATATATGTGTGTGTGTGTGCGTGCGCGTGTGTGTGTGTGTGTGTGTGTGTGTATATATTTATATATATTACAAGTCTTCCAATTATAGGAACAAAATTATAGATATCAGCTGTGCTGTTAATTAATTATAGAAAATTTATCAGCTGTGCTGTTAATCTTGTCTCTCACTACGCAAACTCACTTTTTCTTCCTTTACCGTTAATTGCTCACAATTGCCGACGGAAATGGTACTAATGTGTACTCATCTCTTGAAACAGTTATGTCCTTCTTAATTTGATGCACACAACACCCGCTGATGATCGTTCCTTTAGCCCACCCAAGACTGAGGGGGACTAAGGATGTAGCTCCGGTATAATCACTGTGCTCCTGCGAAGTTCCAGGCAGCTGGATTGACTCGAACATACGACCTCAGGTTGGATGACACGAATAAACCTGTAACAAGGCAAAAATACGAGCTAATTTCTGTCATCAAGTTCACCTATTTCTAGAGTATATGAGATGAGCGTGTCTCAGGTTTCTGCATGTAGGATGAATGACAACATGGCTCCAAAAGATTTAGCAATAGCGAGACAAGACAGGTGTCTACTTGCAAAACGTTCTTTCTAATAATTCAATACATGAATGCATCCAATAATTTGTACACCTTATGATACAACCGTTTCCTTCCACCTATAATATACCAGGCCATATCTGATAAGTGCTATATTGGCTGGTAAAATATATCCTAACAATACTGTTGTAATATAACTACCTCATATGAGTCCTGACAAGGACTGTTTGGTTATATTTCGGGTTGGTTTTCTTCTTCAACAGTCATACCAGGAAATACAATCCTTATACCTACTTCTCCAAGATATAATCAGTATACCTGATACATTCATAGTAAAACAAAATCTAAAGTTATATTAAATATATACAGGTGTAGGCTATTTTCTGGTGGTTTCCTTCTTCAACAGTCATACACAATCATTATACATGATACTATAACATGCAATCATTATACATGATATAATCATAGGTTATATTCAGGTTGGAGTTATATGAGCCCTAACAAGGACTGATAGGTTATATTTCAGGTTGGAGTTATATGAGCCCTAAAAAGGACTGATAGTTTATATTTCAGGTTGGTTATCGTCTTCAGCAATCATACCAGGAAATACAATCATTATACCTAATTCCCCAAGATACAATCAGTATACCTGATACATTCATAGTAAAACAAAATATATTAAATATATCCAAGTGTAGGTAGTATAAATGACACACACAAAATACAATCATTATATACATGATGTAGGCCTATTCTCCTACAAGTGTATAGTAAGTTTACCTACCCTCTAAGATTAATACAAGCCAGATTTGGACTCGACTTTAGTGAAGCAAGAGTGCCCGGTCACGCAGGTAAGCATATAATCAATGTTGACATCTTCCTCTTTCCCCAGTCGGTTGTGCTGACCTTCTTCTTTGTGTGTGTATTTTTTTAATAAAACGCGCCCGTTTATATAGGTAGACGCAAGGAATCTGCCAGTGCGTAAGGAACTCTTTTGATTGGTTCTCGGCGGTTTTTATTCTGTCTGCCGCCATCTTGGGGGAACAAGATGGCGTATACTTCGTGTAATTTATTACGGCTCAGAGTCTGTTGAAAGTGGATTGGCTGGGCATACTTGTTAACAAAGAAGTGGGTTTACACATACGTTTTACGACAGTGCCGATGGTCAAGAAAATATGGGACTAACACCACATTCCCAATATGCCTCAATGGGCATGTAACGGGATCCTTTACACACACACACACACACACACACACACACACACACACACACACACACATATATATATATATACTGTTCAAAAAAAGAAACGCATAGCTATCCGAGGGCGCGTTTTTATGAGTTTGTAAGTAAAATTTGGTGCTAGGGTATATAAAAACCAGCCTCAAATGTTCTTTACAGTGTCACATGCACGTGTTGACCTGAATTGCGTTCGTTTTTGTAATCGTTACAACGCAGTGGTCAATAGTGTATATGGCGCAATTTTTGACCACAGCTCATGTTGCGCGCACGTGAAAGCAACAACATTTGGTGTGAACACTATTCACTGACTACGCAACTGAAACCCTATAAAAGGATAACGCTACACACACAAAATTCATTTAATTTTCAAGCAGACATTTATGCCGTCTCTATCGATAAATTTAAGGAACACTGCTATTGGCCGTTTGCACGCAGGCGAAAGTCAAAGTCAGGTTGCCAGGCATCTAAACGTGCATCAGAGTACCATCAGTCGACTTTGGCACCGGTTCCACGCATCCATGCCCAGAAGATGCCAGTCGCTGATCGATGCAAGTGGAGGCCACACACCATACTAACGGGAAAGCCCGTACGCCAAAAACTCTCGTGACCCAGATGCAAAACAACTGTCAATTGATTGGTTGAACCCTAAGGTATTTTTTGGTGCAATTTGAACAATTAACTCATTAAATTAAAAACATTATTGAATGTCAAAATTGTGGCTATGTGTGTGTCTTCAGTAGCTATGCGTTTCTTTTTTTGAACAGTATAATTCAAATGGCGCAAACTCCGTATTTTCGTTGGGAATTTCTCTATAGGCGAAGAGAATAGCGGGTAATATTCTATCCCAATCTTGTGAATACTTAGTCGTAACCTTTCCCAACATTTGTTTTAAACTTCAGTTAATCTTTCTATACTGTCCAAAAAAGAGAAACGCATAGCTACTGAAGGCACACACATAGCCATAATTTTGACATTCAATAACTTTTTTAATTTAATGCGTTAATTGTTCAAAATGCACAAAAGAATACCTTAGGGTTCAACCAATCAATTGACAGTTGTTTTGCATCTGGGTCACGAGAGTTTTTGGCGTATGGGCTTTCCCGTTAGTATGGTGTGTGGCCTCCTCTTGCATCGATCAGCGACTGGCATCTTCTGGGCATGGATGCATAAAACCGGTGCCAAAGTCGACTGATGGTACTCTGATGCACGTTTAGATGCCTGGCAACCTGACTTTGACTTTCGCCTGCGTGCAAACGGCCAATAGCAGTGTTCCTTAAATTTATCGATAGAGACGGCATAAATGTCTGCTTGAAAATTAACTGAATTTTTTGTGTGTAGCGTTATCCTTTTATAGGGTTTCAGTTGCGTAGTCAGTGAATAGTGTTCACCCCAAATGTTGTTGCTTTCACGTGCGCGCAACATGAGCTGTGGTCAAAAATTGCGTCATATACACTATTGACCACTGCGTTGTAACGATTACAAAAACGAACGCAATTCAGGTCAACACGTGCATGTGACACTGTAAAGAACATTTGAGGCTGGTTTTTATATACCCTAGCATCAAATTTTACTTACAAACTCATAAAAAAACGCGCCCTCGGATAGCTATGCGTTTCTTTTTTTGAACAGTATATATGTATATATATATATATATATATATATATATATATATATATATATATATATATATATATATATATATATATATATATATTTCGGTCATCGACCGAATCCAATTATCCCATAGTGGAAAGGGAATTGCTGGCCATCATCTGGTCAGTTACCAAGCTACAGAGTTATCTGCTCGGTGCTCGTTTCGTCATCGAGACGGACTAGAAGGCTTTGTCATACCTTCAACATGCCAAGTTAAAGAACCCAAGAGCAGCCAGGTACTTGCTTAATCTGCAGGTTTTTTTATTATGAGATTAGGCCGATCAAGGGAAATATTTATGTGGTTGCGGACACATTATCCAGATTACCATAATCAGACGACGATGCTAACCAGTCCTCTGACATTTGATTTGAGTAAAGGCCTGGTATACAAAACTAAATAGATAGCCTAACTGAACAGTTTAACTGTGGCTATTGTGCACGCATTTCTACATAAATCTATGAACATATACGATGTGCGGTAAACTTTCTTCACTATTGGATGGTATGCTGAGTTGATGAGCATGCTTGACATTTCATCCTTTTTTAAATCTGCGCTTGAAGATGACACTTTGGATGACACTTTTCTTCCTTGGATTGATCAGATGACAACAGGACATTTACTTTTGATTCTGGTCAGGTATTCGGAATACTGTCCTTTATACTCGATTCCCCCTTAGCAAGGAGGAGTTTCGCATTCCACATATGCAGAGCGGAGCTCACAGTACTGGTTGACAATGCTCATTGTTTATTAACATTGGTGATGGAGACTTGCCCCAGATTCGGTAAAAGACAGTGCTCATTTTATTTATTACTTACCTCTTTTTGCGAGAGCACATTGACATTATGAACAGAAACCATTCCAGTTAGTGAGATAATACTCTGATCAATACTCACATTCGTTTATAATACTTTTATGTGATTCGTTAGATTACCACGATGTGTAAATTGGTTCGTGATCACTTAATTAGATCTTCTTCACTTACACACTCATTTCATCCAACACTTTTATTCATTTCCGAATACTTCATACATTAATTCATATCATCAGGACCATATGTTCACTGGATACTGTTAATTTTTTCTCTTGGACACCTTTTGATGACAGTCAAAATGATGTGTTTGCATTCTTTACTGGGACACAACCCAGACTTCACGCGTTTTGACATGTGGCGAGGTAGTTCGTCCTTCTTAAAAAAAACTTTCAGTTTATTTTCGGGGGGGGAGGGGGGGGGGGGGGGATATATGTGTTACGCCTGTGTTTATACACATCGGTGCATTCCCTAAGGGAAGGCATTGCTGTGAACGGATGAGGCGACACCAAGACGCACCACTGGTGAAACTGCACCATTGTAATTATTAGTGACGACAATTTTCAGTAAAATATTACGTATGCATGTCTGCTTAAGATCTGTAACGGTCTCTTGCGACTATGTACTTCAAGGTGTTCGGACGCATGTGTAAGCGCTCCGATTATGTGTAGATGTCCCCTGCATGATTTACAGATTCATTGAAGAATATATTTCTGTGTGTGCCTGCGATGGCTGGATATTAAAGGGGAGTTTTAATTACGAGAATAAATTTCTTTTCGACGAGTTCGACATGCAGTTTAAATTGTGGACATCATCACTATTACTGATGGTACTTCTGCCTACCAGTCATTGTATTTGATCGCTCATTAATATGAAATCACATGCCAGCATATTGCATTAACATGGAGCTCATCGTCTGTCCAGTGTCAAATAAATGTATGAAAATTACTTCGAAGTGAACTTCACTCATTCGCGTTACATATTGCAGTGATCATACGTTCCAGTTCTAACACCAATGACAATGCCCGTATGAAATAATATAAAACGTTTGCAACAATCATCATCAACGTCATCATCACGTCAAGGACAAGAACCTGACACTATACAATAGCTCACGTAAGCAAGTAAACTTAATATGTGGCCAGCCTTCTAGAGGGTGCAGTAAGACCCTGCGAAACAGGTATAACCAACTAATTCTCTTTGTGACAAGTGCTATGGTACAAATTCCTGGGGGAGTTCCAGTTAAGTGGCTGCCCCGGGTCGTTAACGGGCGATTTTGGAAAATTATGATATTTGTGTGTATATTAGGCCCTATATGTATTGTTTATTGCAGTTAAAGATGAAAAGTGAGATAAGAGCTAGCATTATTTTGCAAAAGCTGTAGAAGTGAGCTGAATGTTAGTTCCCTTTGAGTGGATACTGTTTCTATGACTTAATGTTTCTGGTTCTCACTCATCGTCAACATCACCATCATCATCATTTTTATTTGCAGTTCTTACAGAGCTTGAAACCACCACTGCAGCTGGTCTGATTACATGGAGCCTGTATCAAGCAGTCACATGCTCTTGCAGCAGTGGTTTTTGTATCAATTTGTTTGACATGAGGTTGCCAGCCCGATACATATCCTCACATTTTAGTGGCCTTGCACCACATGTGTGAGGATTCAGTAGCCCTATTTGTTCTTTATCTCTTTAGAGATCCTCTCCACCCCGGAAATACGGGGCAGTTCTCACTCAGTTAGTTTTTTTTTCGAGTAAGTTAGGTTATGAAGGCTACTGTTCCATTGTAGTAAATTCATGTCACACCACTAATTTCAATCGGTCGCATCTACTGACTTAATTAACACAATGTGTAAACAAACTATCGTTAACGGTCCCACCCACACGATGAAACGTTACTATTATCGTTGAACAGAATCGACATCATTGCACTCCGGAGCAATGGTGCTCAATTTCCCTCAGTATATGTCGAAGAGTGTGAATGATGTTCCTGTAGCTGGTTGTATACACGACGGATGCATCCTTTCATACATCCATCTCTGCTAGCCTTACGTTTAATGCCTAACTAACCTTAATGCCTAGTCTTAACCTTGATGATTCATCGATTGCAGTGTATTCTCTAACCGGCAATTATTAACTGTTCTCATCTCTCCCTTATCCATATTCAGTGCACCTTCTATTGGTGCTCTTGATGCTAGTCTATCAGCTCTCTCATTACCGCGTATCCTTGCATGACCAGGACAGTAGATCCACACCAACTCCTGCAGATTCGAAGCTTCTATGAATGTTTTCCATTCATGCCTAAGCCAACCATTTTGAACCTTTCAAAGCAAGGACAGAGTCTGAGACAATGACTTCCTGTGTTAATGAAGTTTCAAACAGCCACCTTTAAGGCTGCAGTAGCTGCTTCTACCTCCATTCTCATGCTCGAAGTTGTTATCTTGTAAGCCCCGCTATTTTCTTCGATGAGTCTGCCTTTTACCCTAGCAGAGACGTGTGACAGTGTCGTCTCTGCATGTAGTCACAAAAAGTAGGGGATATTTTAAGATGGTATGTATTATTTTACAAAAGAGTGGATTTCGTATTTTAATGGTTGTATGGACATATCGAGCACGCTCTTCTCCACTCTCACGTGCAATATCATGTTGACCTGGTGACTCGTGATGAGTAAGCCAATCCCAAGAACAGAGATGGGGCCCATCCGTAAAGTTCACACATTATTCTTTTTCACAAAACTGCGTGTATCTCGGGTTTGATGAACACTACTCACCATGGACAGGTAAAAGACTCTGCAACAGATAAAATTTCTTTTCTTTGTCATGGAACGTTTGACAGAACAGCAGAGATGGATAGGCATAGGCATGTTGCAAACCGGAAGTCGGCAAGTGGATGTTGCTTGGAACCTCAATGTTTCACAGTCAGTTGTCAGCAGACTGTGGAACAGGTATCAAAATTTCCGCACAGTGGCTGATCTGCTTCGGACTGGCCGCCCAAGAGTCACTACATGCAACACCTTCAACAGACCACTGGGGTCTGGGTCTCAACTCAGACAGAACGAAACCGTTTGCACCAAGTGCAACTGGCCTCACGCAGACCGTTTGTAGCTTTGCCCATGTCACCACAACACAGGCGAGCAAGAATGGATTGGTGCCAACGTCATCATCGGTGGACCAATCAACAGTGGGTATCAGTGATGTTTTCTGATGAGTCCCGTTTCGTTTTGGATTTTCATGATCGTCGAATACGTGTCTGGCGACGGCGAGGTAAGCGTTACCAGCCTCCTGCAACTGTTGCACACAACCGTTATGGAGGTTGCAGTGTAATGGTGTGGGCAGGCATCTGTATGAATGACAGGACCGACCTTATATATGCCAGGTCAATATCACAGGGCTCTACTACCGTGACAACATCATCGAGCCTATCGTTGTTCCATTTGCTCAACGGCACGGACCAGATTTCATCTTCCAGGATGACAATGCACGTCCTCACTGTGCTCGCGTCGTCCAAGATCACCTTCAGATGCAGCATATCCGAACGTTACCGTGGCCACCGATGTCCCCCGACCTGTCTCCTATTGAGCATTTGTGGGACCTCCTAAATAGACGCGTCCAACAACGTCCAACCGCTCCACAGACTCTTCAGCAGTTAACCCAAGCCCTTCAGCAGGAGTGGCAGAGAATTCCTCAAGACAACATCAGAAGGCTTGTTTGCTGTATGAGACGTCGTTGCAATGCATGTTTAGCGGCAAACGGGAGCCCTACACGTTTTTAGAAATATTGGAATATTTTTGTGAAAATGAAGTACCTACCCCGCCTTGGTCGCCAGTGCGACTAAAATCATGTGAGTAAAGCCATAACACTTCTTATACCGCAAATGTCTTGTTATGATGCTCAAGTTTACTTGTACGAAGGAATAAATAAACTAATTTGAAATATATTGTCTTTGGATAACTTTTAAATTCAATATCCCCTACTTTTTGTGACAGGTATATGTTTTAACTTGTAGAAAAGTCAAGTGTTCGAAGTTCATATAAGACCGGGTTGCACCTTGACACGAGGCGCAGGTTACATTCTCATGTAAGTATTCAGTGGTCTGAAAGGCTATACGCCATAGATGTTGATTTCCACCAGTCTCTAGAAATGTGTGCAGGCTGGTTCAACCCAGGTATGTTCTTCTGGATGATAATGTGGCTACGTGTTGGTTTTTTTTGGCACGTGATGTTGCCTGTAATGTAATGTTATCTCTCACCTTTGTTTGTTAACACAGTTCATCTTTCTGTCGCACAGACTAAGTCATTAAAGACACTTAACAAAGTCACCTCGATTACTAACTATTTCATTGACACAAATTTTCAACGCCACAAACAATAATTAGTTTGATCACTGATGAAGCATTCCAAAATATGATTACAACAGATTATAAAGATTATGCAAGAATAAATTTAAAAAAATGTTGAGCATGCACTGTACAGTAAAATCGTTTCATCTATATTTTCTTTTCTAATACTAACATTAAGAATTATTAATCCTTCCAGTATTTAATAGTTTGAGAACCTCTGTTCTCATTCTTTTCAATAGATATACTTTGGTCCCCATAAGGACAAAAACCTGAGAACTATTGCTCTCATTATTACATAAAAACTGTTTCAACTCAAATGTTACACTGATTATCAAAATCTCATACAGAGTAACAATATCATCTTCCTTAATATTCAAGGAACATTTATTATTAAGTTTTGCCGTAATTATAATTAAGTATTGAGTCAGTGGTTCTCATGATGTTTGTTTACAAGTGGTAACAAAAGGCTATGCACCCGGAATAAATTCGCCACTATTTATTTATCTACTACCTGCCAGTCTGCAGGATCACATATTATATATTTCTGAATATTGCTTCACTACAACCGCTCCACTAACGGAGTGTTATAAATGTGTATTATATATTCTATAGCGTCAACACGCAGAATAATATTATCCTTATGTGGTGAACTTCTAAATACAATATCTAAATTAGAATATAACAATATAGTGCATAAAGTCAAAGATAGGATAGCACTACAAAATTTCGGCGAGAATCGAAATCGTCGCCTACGCTTTCAGCGTATTATTTGATAACGCATTGGCCGAACCACAAAGGGTACACGTAGCAAAATATGCGAGAATAAACGCTCAATTCAGTACGATTTAGGCATAAAACGATAATAAATACATTAGCCCGCATGTGTCTGACGGTTGGCATCTTCGAAGCCAGCAGCGCTGCTTTTTGCACAGTGCTAAGCCTATAGAATGATTTCACGGAAAAAGTCTGACACGCTTTAGTTTCGATTTCGACAAACACTACTAATATTTAACTTTTGCCCAATCTGCTGATTACACTTTGTAGTCTAGCCTTACAATTAAATATTGGCGGAAGCATACCGCAATATAGCTATCTGAAGTAACACTTTCTGTCAACTTTGTAGCAAAAATTAGTAGTAATCCTTACATTGTTTGGTAGTATTACACGACACAATGCTAACTAGTAACGCAAATCCTTAACCCGCCCCGTCTACACCCCGCTTCGATGACACAGTCTGCAACGCATATATTCACACTGCGGAAAAGCCAGCCAAGGCATCACCACGCAGACAATTTTATTTCCTCCTAGTGGTAGCATTTCTGATGTAACTAAAACAAGTAGTTATTTGAAAAATACATGCTCGCAAGACGAAGGAGAGGAAAGATGGCGGACTTGTGTACAATTTTAGTTGACGATAGACGATGACCAAAATTGGAAATTTTAAACCATTCTGAAGTTCCCCATAAGAATTGTATGGTAGTATGACGTAGAGCTAGCTGAGTAAGAATGTACTTTAAATAATATGATAGTCCCAGTATTAGAGAAGTTATTGAAGAAATACTAATATCTAGGAACACACGACCAGACACACTGGCGTACCTGCTCATGTGTTTTTGGTAACGTTAGGGGGACGCGAGCTGGAAAAAGAGGCAGGGAGGTACATTCAAATTAGCTTGGGGTAAACAGAGTATGAATGGGAAAGGGGAGCGGTAGGAGAAATGAAATCCTAAACGTAATATCTTTTGTATTGGGCATGACTAGAGCAGACGGGCCACTCGACCACCAGTTATTCAAAATTATTTTGGGTTTTTCATTCAAACTGCATTTGAATTCAAGTAGTAGAACGTTACGATTGGCTAGTACTGGTAGATATTAGCAAAAGGCTTTGATTACACTAGTCAACAAATTTTCAAAAGTTATTTGTACCAGAAATTAAATATACCATTTCTTATTGATTTTGACATGCTGATTTCAAATATCATAATGAAATTCACCAATTGGCTTTGTTTTTTTTTTAAATGATGAATTTACATTACAGTAATACAAATAATGTATGCTTGTTTAATTCTCTGGGGTGAACAGCTAGTCTTTCTACTTTAGCATTATAAAAATTGTGGTTACATACTCAATGAATTGATATTTCAACATAAAATGATAGAAAAAATAAAAACAAAATTTAAAGTTCACATATCATGTTTTAAAAAGGCACATTTGAACCCATTCCGTCATTATTCAGTCGCTGTTTGAGCTCTCTTTGCTTGCTTCTTGTAGTCATTCGATGAGGCGTCTCTTGTCACATTCCAACAGTAATCAGCAAGCATTGAAGGGCTCCAATTGCCTTGATACCTTGTCTCCATAACAGCAATGTCCTGATGAAATCGTTCACCATGCTCATCACTGACCGCTCCACAGTTTGACATAAAGAAATCCAGATGAGAATCCAGAAAATGAATTTTCAAAGACATGTTGCAGCCAAGACTCTTATACTTCAGAACGAGATTTTCTACAATTTCATTGTAATTATCAGATCTGTTGTTTCCAAGAAAGTTGTCCACTACTGACTTAAATGCTAGCCATGCTGCTTTTTCCTTGCCATGCAACACGCAAAGAAACTCGTCATCATAAAGAAGTTTTTGAATTTGCGGACCAACAAATACTCCCTCTCTTATTTTAGCTTCACTCAGTCTTGGAAATTTTCTGATGAGGTATTTGAAAGCCTCATCTGTTTTCTCCATTGCCTTGACAACGTTTTTCATGAGACCCAGCTTAATGTGCAAGGGTGGCAACAAAATCTTGCTGGTGTCTGCAAGTGTTGGGTTCTCAACGTTCTTACTGCCAGGCTGCAATGAATGCCTGATTGGCCAGTGTCTTCTGATGTAATGGTCACTTCATGCACGGCTATCCCACTCACAGAGAAAGCAACAGTACTTGGTGTATCCACCCTGTAGTCCAAGCAAAAGAGCGACCACTTTTAAGTCACCGCAAAGTGACCAATGATGATGATCGTAGTTTATACACTTCAAAAGCTGCTTAATGTTTTCATAAGTTTCTTTCATATGAACTGCGTGCCCAGCTGGAATTGACGGTAACACATTACCATTATTCAACAAAACAGCTTTAAGACTCGTCTTGGATGAATCAATGAAAAGCCTCCACTCTTCCGGTATGTAATTGATTTTGAGGGCTGCCATTAAACCACAAATGTTGTGGCACGCAGAAAGGTCACCCTCTTTGAAAAAGAATGTAATAAGCGGCTTCTGGCGGTTCCTATACACAGAAAATGTAACTTCTTCTGCCAGGAGACTGTTGCAATCTGGAACCCAAAAGCTCCGCCTTGTGCTTCGGTAAATTCAGATCTTTTACAAGATCATTCAGTTCACCTTGGGTTATTAAGTGTGGTTTAGTGGATGTAGTTTGCTCAAAATCTGGGTCGCTTAAGGTTGATGGTTCAGGACCACCAATGTCCTCTTCTTCATCAGTGGAAGCAGCTGAAAATGATTCTGGCAATTTGGGAACTGGTAGGTCATCGCCATGTGGTACCGGACGTATTGCAGAGGGGATGTTTGGATATTCCAGAGTCCATTTTTTCTTCTTTGATATGCCTTTCCCAATTGGAGGGACCATGCAAAAGTAACAGTTGTTGAGATGATCAGTGGGCTCTCTCCAAATCATTGGGACTGCAAAAGGCATAACTTGCCTTTTGCCAGTCAACCACAGTTTAAGATGTGCTGCACATGTATTGCAGCATATGTGTGGCGCTCAGCTGTTATCTTGGCCTCCTATTCGGCAGCCAAAATACAAACTGTACGCCTTCTTAATCACTTTAGTTATATTTTGTTTTTGTGATAGAAATGTCACCTCACCACATATATAACAGAAATTATTAGCACTGTTCACACATGTCCTAGGCATTTCTAACTACGATACTTTTGAAAAGGAGTAATGCACTAACTAATGGCAAACTTTCATCAGAGATAAGATATTTATACACAAAGGTGATGTAATCATAGGTAGGATTGCATCATCAACTTCTAGTTATATTTTTATTGGTCATTAGAAAAAAATTATGCAATCGCCCGCAACAGTTGCGTCATATATATAAATTGGCCGTAATTAAATAAACTAGTAGCATATATCTTGAAAACTAGAGCCAATCAACATTTTTTAATGTCATTTTCGTTTTCAGCACACCAAAATTAGTTAAGATCAGCTATTTTCATTTCTGGTGCATTTTGGTTGTTGACTAGTGTTATTCATTGCCATTTGAACTAAAATTTGTATACAGATACGCTGAAAAACAGCTGTGATAATTTTAAACTTAAATAAAGAATAAATTCACAGTCTGTGCAGTTCGGAGGAAGCTGAGGCCATTTCTTCACCAAATCAGCGTCATTTGTTTATATATTTCTTGATTGTGGT
This sequence comes from Oreohelix idahoensis, assembly GCA_024509875.1. Classification (NCBI taxonomy): domain Eukaryota; kingdom Metazoa; phylum Mollusca; class Gastropoda; order Stylommatophora; family Oreohelicidae; genus Oreohelix; species Oreohelix idahoensis. The sequence continues at coordinate 853,330 of JAMPIV010015063.1, forward strand.
AAGGATATTTTATGAAATTTAATATGTTTGGTCCAACTACAAAAGTTAGATACTGCTATTGGGGAAAAAGTGAAGGACATGTCGGAAGCAGACATTGTTGAGTCCACACATTAAACGGTATCTGACTGATGTATGTTGTTATAATTATGTTGACATATTATTGTATTAAAATAGATTTGTAAGCCTCTGTGTTCAATGAACACTGTTTACATGCCTAAAGCAAATATAATTGAAAAGAAGAGAAGATCATATCACAGGGAATGTGGTTACTCCACATTATTGTATGGAGGAAAAGTATGTGAACGTACAGTGGCGTAACTACTATAGGGACTTGAGGTGTGGTCACAACCAGGTGGGAGTCCTGTACAAGTCGGGGCGAGTGCATTTGTAAGGCACGCGAGGCTGACCCCATACCCACGTAGGAAATTAAGTGTTAGAATAAATGATCAGAGATAAAAGGCCAGGGTGTCCTTTTGTTGCAGAGGGTCTATGTTCCTGTTGCCGGCTGGTGACAGGAAACCTGCTGAGTGCTTATAAACGCCAACCAGTCTCCAACCAGACTTATATGCTGTTGAATATCCAGTAGGAGCTTTGGCGAGTGTTGAACTTGAAATTTCTGCACCTACCCATTGAATTATCTTACAACAAGGACTCCCAGGTGAAGAGTAAAACATCTGGGGCATCTCTGACATTTTCTTGTGTTTCAAGATATTACACAGGAATTTTATGGGGGTAGGATGAACTACAGCCCTCATATACAGTGACTCTCCCGGTAGATAACTAAAGTGAACTAATTTAATATTTCATACAGGAAGGACATTTATAACTACATAATAACTTTTAGTTATTGGGCAGATTGTCCCAACATTTTTAATTGTTCTATTCTGTAAACTATCTTGTCCTTATTTTCAAAGACCTGTCCACAAGCTATGAATGGACAGGCAAAATAAATTGTAAATATTTGTTCAAAGAAAATTTTAACTGCTAGTTATTAACTTCTTTAATAGAAACTTAAAGTGTTTGATTGTTGTGTACCATCATTCATTTCTCCCCTGGACACTAGGTACACCATACACCATACACTAGAGCCAGAAGATTGACCGTGTGAGACCTAGGGAGGTATCATTAGGTTCTCTGCACATAATTCATCATCATCATCTATAGAGTCAGAGACCTACATTTGCTTGACCTCACACGGTTATAGCAGACACCTTTTCATTCTTTTTTAGGATACCATCATAACCTCCCCAGCAAAATCCACTTTGCTACATAAATTGGTAGGCTTGTCCGGGCATCTGAATTTCTCTTAGTACTACATTCATTGGGGTCTGAGGTTTAGCTTTAACAACAGTCTATTTTCCCAGGGAATCCCCATATAGTATTACCCAAGATTTGGGAAGTGAAGAAAGTGTCAGAGCCCAGATTTAATTAAGTAAATTTATAATTAGTTAGAGATTTTGTTAGAACCTTTTGTACTTATTAGAATGGCAGATCTGGCCAAGTTTCGCTCTGCGGCTGTACAGACTGCTAAAGAGATGGGCATGGATGGACCAGAGTTGGTTCAATATGTGACGGTAGAATGTGACAAATTTATTGAACGAGATAGGGAAGACAGGAAGTTATAAACAGAAAGAAAGTTAGAGGCTGAAAAAGAAATTAAGAGGCTGCAGATTGAGGCTGACAAGAAGGCTAGGGCATTGAAGGCTGATAGAGAGGCTGAGATAAAGAGGCTCCAATTGGAGGAGAAAAAATTAGAGGCAGAAGAAAAAAGATTGACTGCCGAAAGGGAGGCAGAAGAAAAAGGATTGACTGCCGAAAGGGAGGCAGAAGAAAAACGACTGCAAAGGGAGCAGAAGAAAAACGACTGCAAAACGAGGCAGAAAAAGAAGAAAAGAGATTACAGAGGGAGCATGAGCTACGACTAAGGGAGTTAGAATTTCAAGGCCATGCTCCTGAAAATGGTGCCAGCCCCTTCGCCTCAGATGCCACTACTAGTCAGGGAGCCTCAACCTCAGCTATGGGTTTCATGTAGACCATTTTGTTGAGAAAGACGATGACATAGAAGGATATTTAAGCAGGTTTGAACTTTTAGCTACTAGTTATGGGTTAGAAAGAGAAAGATGGGGGGTAAAGTTGTCTCAGGGACTTCGGAGAACAGCTTATGAAGTGTTTTCCAAAATGAGCAAGGATGACCAAGACAACTATGACATGTTGAAACCAGCTCTTCTGTTAAGATATGAAAAGAACGGAGAGTTTTATAGAAAGAAATTTAGGAATGCCAGGCTACTGTCGGGCCCGGTTGGAAACGTATATGGAGAAATGGGCTACTCTGGGGAAAACCCAAGATCTCAAAGAGATGATACTCATTGAGCAGATGAGAGAGTCCATGGCTCCAGACATGAGAAAGTTTCTCATGGAACAGGGTGCGGAGAGGCTGGGTGAGATAATAAATGTCGCTGAGAGGTATCAGGTAGCCCAGGCAGAGGTAGCTGGCACGAAGAAGAAACAAATAGATCAGAGTAAGGCCCCTCAAAACCATAACAAATTCGATAATAGAAATAAGCAGAACTTCGATAGGCCTCGAAATGAATTTAAGAATAGACCCTCACAATTCAATGATAGAAGAAATGATGAAAGAAAACCTTTTAACCAAGGAAAGAGGTATTGTAAAAATTGTCGGATGGACAACCATAACACTGAAAATTGTAGAAAGAAAACTCCAAGTTTCGCTGCCATGAAAACTGGGAAGAAAATAGTAAAGGTCAACTCTATTGAACAGCAGGAACCTTACCACCCCCCATTTTGTGAAGATGTAACATGCAATGGAGTCACCATAAGGTGTTTGTATGATATGGGATTGGATTATGATTCAGTTGTGAGTTCTCACTTGGTGCAGGCAGATCAATACACCACAGAAACAGTGGAGATCCAAGCAGCAACCAAGGACGTAGCGACCATGACACTTCCCATCGCCAGGATAAATGTGAAGACGCGATATGTGGAAGGAGTAATAAAGGCAGCAGTGTTAAATGATCCAATCTACCTTCTGATATTGGGGTGTAGATATGTCTTCTTGGGGAATCCCAAGAGACCGGTGATCATGGCAACAGTCCAGACACGATCTCAATCCCGAAAGGAAGAAGATGAACCCATAAATACTCATCCAGAGGAGATGAGAAAGGCACAGGCTGAAGATAAGTCACTAAAAGCCGTGTTACAAGAAACTCCCAAAGAGCCATACTCCTCCTAATAAAGGAGAATTCTATATGAAGAATAAATTTCTATACAGGAAGGCCGGCACTGGTTCAGCTGGGCACGCACAGCTGATCCTTCCTAGTTTTATATAGGGAGAAAGTAATGGAGTTAGGTCATACTATCCCTTTCAGTGGTCACATGGGGATTAGCGCAACAGGACAGCGTATAGCTTGTCATTATTTCTGGCCAGGGATAACGGAAGACATTAAGAGATATGTGAAATCCTGTCCCGAATGCCAGAGAGTAGCTCCAAAGCATTGGACTGCTCCAGCAACTCTTGGGGAAATGCCCATAGTGGAAAACCCTTTTGAGGGAGTTGCAGTGGATATTGTGGGACCTCTCACTCGGACCAAGAGGAGGAACAGTTACATCCTTACTCTGGTAGACACTTGTTCTATGTGGGGAGAGGCGGTAGCCCTGTCAGCATTCGATTCGAAACATGTGGCAGAGGCATTACTTACCATATTCACAAGGTTAGGATTCCCGCATCAAATCTTGACTGATAATGGCTCTCAGTTCAAGGGGAAGCTAACTGAAGATGTTTTCAAGTTGTTTCAAGCCAAGCACTTTCATTGTAGTCCGTATCACCCCCAAGGGAACGGCCAGGTAGAGAGGTTCAATGGGACTCTCATTTCTATACTGAGAAAGCTGGCACATGAGAAACCTGAGACGTGGGACCACTACTTGCCCGCCGCATTGTTTGCCTACCGGGAAGTACCACATAATTCAACTGGAATGGCACCCGCAACACTCCTATTTGGGAGGCCTATAAATGGTCCGTTGGAAGCTTTGCTAAGGACCTGGACAGATGAGAAGGCAGAGGAGACTGTTACCTCATCATACCAATATGTGAACGAACTGTCCACTCGTTTAAAAACCAGTTGGAAACTGGCAAATGAAAATCTGAGACAAGCCAGGAAAAAGCATGCTGCTTATTATAATAAAAAAGCGAAGGATCGAGAACTTGCTGTAGGGGAGAAGGTACTTCTTCTATTGCCAGGCAGCAACAATAAACTTCAGATCAGATGGCAAGGGCCATATACAGTTTTGGAAAAGGTATCCAGAACAAATTATAAGATAGACAAAAAGGGAAAAGAGAAAGTCTATCATGTGAACCTTTTGAAGAAATATCTGGACAGACAAATCCAGGAAGGATCACATTTAATGGCCTTGTCTATCGCAACCGAGATGAAAAATGCACCTCTCTCCTCGGTTGAATATCCACTGAAAACCAGTGAAACGTTTGCACAGGTGAAAATCAGTAATCACCTGACAAAAGGACAGAAGGAGAAGGTTCAACAGGTCCTTGAGAAACATACAGATGTGTTAACTGATAAACCGGGACACACAAATTTGTTGTCATATGATATGAAACTACTAGACCCAGCACCCATCTGTATGAGGCCTTATTCTATTCCGTTCGCTAAGGAAAAAGCTTTGAAAGAGGAGATTGATTATTAGTTAATAGAAGGGATTATTTCTCACAGTGAGTCTCCTTACAGTTCCTGTGTAGTTTTGTTGCGGAAACCATCAGGAGAACATAGACTGTGCATAGATTACAGGAAACTGAATGCAGTCACAGAAGGTCAGGTGGATCCATTACCTGATACTACTCAACTTTTTGCCAGGCTGAACAAGGCAAAATATTCTTCTAAGGTGGATCTTAGCAAAGGCTATTACCAGATTCCAGTAAAGCCTGAGGTTCGACCTTATTTGGTCTTTAGCACCTCGGAAGGTCATTATGAGTTCAACATGTTACCATTTGGTTTGAAAAATGCCCCGAGTGTGTTTTCTAGGATGATGCGAAAATTGCTGGATCCCCTGAAAAATCCATGTATTTCGAATTTTATGGATGATATCCTCATTGCTACGGAAACATTTGAGGAACACGTTACCTCTTTGAATATGCTGTTTGATAGACTCAGAGAGGCTAACTTAACCGCTAGGCCAACAAAATGCTGTATTGGTTGTAAAGAGTTGGAATTCTTGGGACATACAGTACATCAGGGCAGCATGACCCCTGATCCCAAGAATCTGGAAAAACTAAAAAGAGCACCTAGACCACAAACAAAAAAAGATGTGCGATCTTTCGTGTCTCTGTGTGGTTTTTACCAAAAGTATATCCAACATTTTAACTCTATATGTGCTCCTTTGACCGATTTAACTCGCAAAGGTCAACCTGATACTATAATTTGGTCAGCACAGTGTGAATTGGCTTACCAGGAGTTGAAAGAGAAGCTTACAAGCAGGCCATTGTTGCATATGCCTGACTTGACTAAAGAATTTATTGTGAGAAGTGACGCAAGCAATGTAGGCCTGGGCGCTACATTATTGCAAAGGTCCTCCTCACAAGATGGGGAATTGAACCCAGTTGCTTATGCTAGCCACAAATTGAACAAGGCGGAAAAAAATTACTCAAACAGTGAAAAAGAATGTCTCGCTTTAATATGGGCTATAAAGAAATTCCAGATTTGTTTATATGGCAGGACATTTGTGGTCCAAACGGACCATTCCCCCCTCGTGTTCTTGTCACAGGCCAAGTATGAAAATTCTAGATTATTGAGATGGTCTCTCTTGTTGCAACCATACTCATTTTAATAGAATACATTCCCGGCCCTTTGAACGTTGGCGCAGACTTTTTGAGCAGACATCTTTATGATGAAGATCAAAAAAACGAGTAAGACTTCATGGAGCTAAGTTATCTCGCATATTATAACCTGCAAATGAATGCATGTTTTAGGATGGGAGGTGTGTAGCAAAATATGCGAGAATAAACGCTCAATTCAGTACGATTTATGCATAAAACGATAATAAATACATTAGCCCGCATGTGTCTGACGGTTGGCATCTTCGAAGCCAGCAGCGCTGCTTTTTGCACAGTGCTAAGCCTATAGAATGATTTTACGGAAAAAGTCTGACACGCTTTAGTTTCGATTTCGACAAACACTACTAATACTTAACTTTTGCCCAATCTGCTGATTACACTTTGTAGTCTAGCCTTACAATTAAATATTGGCGGAAGCATACCGCAATATAGCTATCTGAAGTAACACTTTTTGTCAACTTTGTAGCAAAATTAGTAGTAATCCTTACATTGTTTGGTAGTATTACACGATACAATGCTAACTAGTAACGCAAATCCTTAACCCGCCCCGTCTACACCCCGCTTCGATGACACAGTCTGCAACGCATATATTCACACTGCGGAAAAGCCAGCCAAGGCATCACCACGCAGACAATTTTATTTCCTCTTAGTGGTTGCATTTCTGATGTAACTAAAACAAGTAGTTATTTGAAAAATACATGCTCGCAAGACGAAGGAGAGGAATGATGGCGGACTTGTGTAAAATTTTAGTTGACGATAGTGTTACGGTATATGTTATTAACGCCGTCTGCTAAAGGTTAGCAGACGTGCAATTGTAAAGGTTAAGACATTTAATATATTGCGATAGATGTTTCAATTATTGAACGCTCCATACACGATCGATTATGACGTGTCTAGCGTTGTTTGGGTCACAGTCGGTAACTAGGAGACGCTACCCTTTGTTACTTGACCGCCAAGCTGAATAGCTGCGTTTTCTAACCTTCCAATTCAATGGCATGATATAACCATTTATATGTGCATTTATGATGGACCAGGGTCAGTCCTAGAACTCTATATGAGAGGAAACTTACGGAGGTTAGTGTTTAACTAGAATCCTCAGAAGGAGGAGAATAATCGTCCAATTCGTATGAAATATTCAGACTCGCAGTCTCACTGTCGGCAGGTAGCCATGTCTATCTGCGCGTGCATATAGCTGTGATGTTCTGACGACAATACTGCATTGTATCCTTAAACGGACATTGACACGTAAACCAGCAGTCTACGTTATTGATTAATTTATGCATGACTTATACGGACTTATGTTCTGCTCATATTTGAAATGATCATCCTGTGTGTACATGTGATTAAATATTACGGACTCAACCTGAAGGCATTAATTACTTCATTAATGTTGCTGAGTTCAAGTATTACATGTTACTTCTTCATATCATGCTACTGAGTTGTATGAACGCTTCACCCTAATTCGCGTAATGATAAAACAAGCACGATCAACAAGAAATCATTAAAATAACTATACTCAGCACATGATCTTCAACCGGCAAATAACTCAGCAACAAAGTGGCGGCCGAATGCGGGGAACGACAGAAAAAAGAAACAAACTTCTGTTCCTTACGCACATGTTAACCATAATATTTACGATCAAGTTTCGATCACATGATCCAGTCGAAGATGACGTTGTACTCATTCTAATGCCTAACAACATGACGTCACCGAAGGTCGTGTAGGTGAACTGTCGGAGAAACCAAAGCCGTTTTCTAAGTCTAACCAGGGGAAACATGAGCCATTGAAGCAAACACACGATATGGACTACAGGAGCAGACAGTCAGGGGCATTAGCCTAGCTGTTGACGACCTCTAGCACTGATCTAAGCAACGGAAAAGATAAGTCTAGTTGTTTTAATACTGTCGTCATTGCAAACAGTAATACTGAGTCCATGCCTTTTGCCTGCATAGGCATGTCTTTTCTGAATGTGTTTCATGTATTTTTTGGGTTGTTTTAATGTGTTGTTAATTAGCGGGCCGGTTGGAGGGAACTGAAATCTCTGGGGAATGTCGCGAACAGCTGACCACCTAGATTTCAGTCGGTCTTAGGGCAGTTAAACGATCGCACTTTTTGGGAGCTCCATCGAAGATTCTGCCGAATGGACTGCCTGTCCAAATCTGCTGTCGTTTGACGTTTGTGTTAGCTGTACCGTTCCGTAGATAACTGGTGTATTTTATTTGTACTAAGTTCACATTTTTATTCAGTTTTGTATCATGTTCGTTAACTATTTCGTCCAGTCTACTCTTACTATCATTTATTTGATGATTGTTAAATGTTCGTCCGTTATGAGTCCTGTGATGTCATCATTTTTTGCAGTCATTTTTTTTGTGTACTTTGCATATTCAGTTGACCTCGGGTCAATCTTTGACCCTTCGTTTTCCGTGTGACACTTCCGCTTGTTTTATTTAGTTCATAAATTCATTTTTAATTGTGAAAATGTCTTGTTTGCGTCTTGACATTGTTTGTACCCTTTAGTTGCATCATTGTTTTGTTTGTACTCATGATATATATTAAATACTACATTAATAATATGATATTATATTCAATAATACACTTGTAATTTAATTTAATTAATTTTTTCGGACATTTAAGGTTAATATGGGACATTGCATAATTATGCAGTGATAGTCCAAGAAATTAGCACTACAATTTATAAGAGATGCCTAGGGCATCATAATAATAATAATATAATATATATATATTGACCAAATAAAATAATCTTATAGTCTACCTTTGAGGTGACAGACCCATTGTATATTATTTAATATACTTTTCCGGTACTAAGAGAGTGACTTAGTACATTGAACAATATAATTACTAGGAAACATACCCAACATTATTGGATATTGAGATTAATTGTGTGATGTAATTACATTATAGTTAACAGATATCATAACTATTTATGATATAGTTAGTACTTAGATACAATATTGTTACAAAATATTGTCTATTAGTTGAACTTAGACATAAGAGTTCAGTACTATTGTGATTATTTATATTGAATATTCCTAAGTTGAGTAAGTATAATAATTACTCTGAAGCTACTATTGACTATTTTAATCAGTAATTATCAATAATTACTTACCAGATAAAAGTCAAAATGCTTACTATAGACCATTTCGTTAAAATTGGTAAGGAATATGGTTATAAATCTCAAGAACTTCGTCAGTTTGCTGAGGCAGAACTGGAAAAACATAAAGCAGAAATGGAGGAACGTGAAAGAAAAGAAGCAGAGAAAAAGGCTGCATTAAAGAAAGAGGAGGAGGAACGTGAAAGAAAGGAAGCAGAACGTGAGATGAAGCAAATTGCCAAGGAAAATAGATTAAGAGAAATTGCTCAACAGGAAGAAGAGAATAAATTGAAACGAGAGGAAATTATTTTACAACAAGAAATGGAATTGGCGCGTATTAAATTGGAGACAGCAAGATTACAAGCACAAAGTGCTGATGCAAACCAGAATAATAACGCACAAAATGGATCGTCATCCAGCCAAACTAAACATTTCTACAACTTTAAATTACCCACTTTCAACTTAAACGAGGACGACCTTTCATCATTCCTGTCACGTTTTGAACAGACTTGCAAAACAAATCATTTGCCTGAAGAGTCATGGGTACTCAAGTTAAATGAATTCTTGGTTGGAGAACCATTGACGGCTTCTCAAAATGCTGACCCATCAATAGCAAATAACTACGGTGCTATTAAGTCCTTGCTTTTACGAAGGTTTCACCTGGACGAGGAACACTGTAGGTTGAAATTTAAGGGAATTTTACCTGAATCTCCAAAAGATTTTGCAGGATTCATTGCGAACATACGCAATACATTTAATAGATGGGTTGAATTGGCAGAAGTTAACAAATCGTACGACAAATTAGTTGATTTGCTACTACGGGATAAGGTATTATCTTCGGTTAGCCAGCCATTCTTTGCATATTTGCAGGAGCGTAAACCAGGTACTATTGACGAGTTGGAAAAAATTTCTTTAAACTACTGTTCGGCACATCCGAATGCACCCATTTCTAACTCCTCATTAAGAGAACCTCTACCTGTGGCGTCTAATATGGCCTACAATCATAATAACAAACAAAGACATCACAGTGTAGACAGAAGTAGGTTCCAAAGAAATCAAAATGTTAACTTTCAGAAGGGACATAATAATGATTTCAACAATAAAAATGAGTTCAACAGAGGTAGATCACGAGATAGAAATTATTCACCTCAAACAAACTACCACAATAGTCAACATAACACTAATTATAATCGATCACATACCCCGAAAAATAACAATAACTGGAATGGTAATAATCATGGCTCGAGACATCGAGATAATAGTTACTATAGAGGACGACGAGATAATTCTAACAATTATACTCGGAATCGATCTCATTCTCGGGGATCATCTCAGTACAACCATAATACAGGGGCGGCAGTTACAAATAATACTACCCCTATAGCTCAGGTCCCACTTGACAATAATACAACACAGTCTTCTGCTGCATGTTTTGCTATTAATTATAATGTGGCAAATAGTTGCCAACAATGCAATCTTATTTTTCAGAAGGCGAAAGAAACAGTGCTTAACTGCGGACATATTACACCAGAGGTAGGTCTTGCAGTCAACGATGGAACAGGCTTACTAATTTTTAACAGGGGAATCGTTAATGGATCCGTCGTCTCAGTGCTGAGAGATTCAGGATCCACGACGATTGGTGTACGTCAGTCGCTGGTACATCCTAGCTGTGCGACAGGAGAATACGTCCGCTGCATGACATTTGGTGGAACTATTGAGTTTTACCCCACAGCTATTGTTCATATTAGAACACCCTTTTTCACAGGGAATGTAAAAGTATGTATGCTAAAAAAGCCTATTGCTGATCTGATGGTTGGTCGTATACACGGCAGTAAAGATTGTACTCCAGATGAGATCATAGAATGGGAGAAACATAACCTATGCACTGGAAACGCCGTGACGACTAGAGCGCAGACTCAACTCATGGAGAAAGTTGGTGATAATAAAATGGATGCAGACAACCAAGAGGAATTTGTAGTCAATTCACCTATTGACAGGGAAACATTTGCAACCAAACAAAAAGAGGATAAATCTTTAAAAAAAATTTTTAAGCTGGTTGATAAAGTTGACAATCTATCCTCAGGTAATAATAACAAACATTGGTTTGTTATTAAAAATGACATATTGATTAGATGTTTTAATGACAAATCACAAATGAAACAACAAGTTATGGTCCCGTATACTTTTAGACGGTACATTCTTCAACATGCGCATGACTCACAGTGTGCTGGACATATGGGATATACTCGAACACGATCTCGAGTACTGTCTTCATTCTTTTGGCCAGGAGTGTCAAGAGATATTTCGCAGTATGTACGTTCCTGTACTACATGCCAAGAAGTGAAAGCACGTGGGAGCTTTTCACACGGCGCCTATTCAGGCTTGCGATATCTCAGTAAGACCGTTTGACAAGATGGCCATAGATATTATTGGTCCATTGCTACCATCGGCCAGAGGACATAGATTCGTCCTTACGTGCATTGATTTGTGCACACGATGGCCAGAAGCTATCCCATTAAAGACCACCACTACCACAGATGTAGCTGATGCACTACATCTCATCTTTTCTAGAATAGGGTTTCCTAGAAAACTTTTATCAGACCATGGGTCACAGTTCATATCTGACACCATGAAGGAAGTCATGAAAACTTGGAACATTGATAGGAATTTAAGTAGTATTTATCATCCTATGAGTAATGGTGCAGTTGAAAGACTTAACCGTACACTTAAACAACTACTACATAAGGTTACTGTTAAGCACCCTCATGACTGGGACAGAGCACTCCCAGCTGTTCTATTTGCTTATCGGGAGGTACCGCATGAACAAACTGGCTTCTCTCCCTTTGAATTAGTTTTTGGTGCTCCCCCAAGAGGTCCTATGGGACTAATAAAAGACTTATTAATTGACGCAGAGATGACTCAGGACACTCAGTCATCTTACGAGTATGTGATTAATCTTCGGAAGAACATTATTGAGTCTTGCCAGTTGGCAACAGCTTCTTCTGAGGCTGCAAAAGCTAAGGCTCGATCTCTACAAAATAGGTCTCGACGATTACGCCAATTATTCCCAGGCGATGAGGCTTATGTGTTACTTCCTCACAATAACAATAAATTATTGATATCTTGGAATGGTCCTTACAAAGTCATTGATAAAATTTCCGACGTTGATTACGTCTTAGATATCAAGGGACACAAAAAGATATTTCATATTAACATGCTCAAGCAATTTCATACACGTCCTGAACACTTACAGTCAATTTTTCATGAACTAGATGACAACACAGTATCTACTTGTTATTATTCCAACTTATCCGTCATCCAGGAAGAAGAATCTTCTTTTCCTGAGGTACAGTTACCGTTACCGGTACCAGTAGTTCAACCTACTGAATCTTGGCGGGATGTAACCATCTCTTCAACGGTTACACCGCAACAGCGTCTACAGATTGCTAATCTCTTACAATCTTATCCAGATGTGTTGACCGACGTCCCGGGTCGCACATCGGCTATCAGTCATGACATTACTCTCAATGACGATACACCTATTCGTGTACATCCCTATTCGGTTCCTTTACATTTCCTTGCTAAAACTACTAAGGAACTTGAACAGATGTTGTCTCTGGGAATCATTGAGACTAGTAATTCGCCATTCTCTTCTCCATTAGTGATTGTCCGGAAGAAGGACAATAACATCAGACTATGTGTTGACTATAGAAAATTAAATGCTAAGACTATAGTTGACAGCGAACCACATCCACTTATCGACGACTTACTGCCACGTCTATCCAACGCAACTATATTTAGTAAGATAGACTTAACTAAAGGTTATTGGCAGATACCACTGACCGAAAAGGCTAAGTACTACACCGCATTTTCCACTCCACAAGGTCTATACCAGTGGAATGTGATGCCTTTTGGGCTTGTTAATGCGCCAGCTACCTTCATTCGCCTGATGCGACAAATTTTATCAGGTAGACCAGACGTTATTACATATATTGACGACATATGCTTGTTTAGTTCGTCGTTTGAGGAACATGTTTCGGGACTTAGATATGTTTTCGACACTCTAAGGAATTATCATCTAACTGCTAAACCTACAAAGGTGCAGATCGCGTGTAATGAGATAACCTTTTTGGGACATATCATTGGAGCGGGATATATCCGAACGTTACCTAGTACGGTCTCCAAAATTCTAAACATAGCAGTTCCTCAGACGAAGAAACAGGTCAGGAGTTTGTTAGGACTTGTTCAATATTACAGTAGATTCATACCAAACTTGTCATCCATCACGGCTGTATTGTCTTCATTGTTAAAAAAAGACATGCCGGTGAAGGTGACATGGACTGGTATATGCAATGAAACTTTCAACAAAATTATAAATTTGTTTTCGCATGAACCAATTTTAAGACTTCCCGATGCTTCCAAAAGATTTTTCTTACGAACAGATGCTAGTAACTACGGCATCGGTGCATGCCTGCTCCAGAACCATGATGGCGTTCTACATCCTACATTATATATTTCAAGAAAGCTAAAGCCGGCAGAAACAAAGTATTCCACAGTGGACAAGGAACTTTTGTCAGTTATATGGGCAATCACAAAACTGGAAAAGTTCTTGCTTGGTGCTCCATTCACCATTCAGACTGACCAGCGTGCTGTAGCATCTTTGCGTAGATCAAACCACAAAAGTCCAAAACTCGCCAGATACGCGATCATCCTGCAGCCATTTGAATTCTCCATTGAACATATTCCTGGCACTGAAAACATTGTGGCGGATGCGTTGTCACGTAATCCTATTGACGACGAATAATCAACATTGACATTCCTAAAATACGTCAATCATCACTACATTGGATAGAACGGAGTATCAACTATAAGGGAACTAACCTTGACTTCAAGTTAATAATTATAAACACTATATGCATCACAGAATTGAACTAAAGACAATCAAGGTATACATATTGACATTGAAACTTCGTCTAACGTCCATACACAATATATGAATATTCGTTGAACAATCATGGAACAATATCTGACGACAAGTCGAACTTATTATCCTATGTGCACTTAATTCTTGGATCCTAGGATAATTGACATTTCTGTCCGACGGAAACGTTTCAACACTTTGTCTAAAAGAATTCATCAGGATCAGGACTACGGATGGATCATCATATCCTATACTAATTAATTAGTTAACTTAACTTCTTAATTGAATTAATATCAATAAAATGAAATGTGAGAAAAAAAATGAAATGAAAAAAAACAAAAAAGAGAACGAAATATAAAAAGAAGAAATTATGAAAAGAGAAAATAAATCTCACACAAGTATTAGATTAATATTTTTTTTTAATGTACCTATACGTTATTTAGTTAGTTAAATTAGATAGTTATTATTCACTAACACTTAACACACACAATTAAGTTAAACTTATATTCGAATTTCTTTCTATTTCTTCTCACTTATTTTGTCTTTTCTCTCTCATAACATCGTGTTACATTAGAATCTTAATAATTTAACTCTTAGTTTAATTAATTAATTTAATTTTAATTAGTCAAATTAATTCCTATATGACATACTAATACGACAGACCTTACTTTAATTTAATTCTATCATTCACTATTGACATTACACATTTTATTTAGTTGATATAATAATATGCATAATATTGATATATAATATGATTAATGTTAGATGACTATGACAAATAGTTAGTTGACATGACCGCGACACGGTTCTACTCAGAACATCGTCGGCCATATGTCACAATGGTGTTAAATTTTTTGAAAAATTGTTAAGTCGGATAGATCTTGAAAAAAAATCTATCGATTTTTTTTCCCCGGTGTACAGGGAATTGTTACGGTATATGTTATTAACGCCGTCTGCTAAAGGTTAGCAGACGTGCAATTGTAAAGGTTAAGACATTTAATATATTGCGATAGATGTTTCAATTATTGAACGCTCCATACACGATCGATTATGACGTGTCTAGCGTTGTTTGGGTCACAGTCGGTAACTAGGAGACGCTACCCTTTGTTACTTGACCGCCAAGCTGAATAGCTGCGTTTTCTAACCTTCCAATTCAATGGCATGATATAGCCATTTATATGTGCATTTATGATGGACCAGGGTCAGTCCTAGAACTCTATATGAGAGGAAACTTACGGAGGTTAGTGTTTAACTAGAATCCTCAGAAGGAGGAGAATAATCGTCCAATTCGTATGAAATATTCAGACTCGCAGTCTCACTGTCGGCAGGTAGCCATGTCTATCTGCGCGTGCATATAGCTGTGATGTTCTGACGACAATACTGCATTGTATCCTTAAACGGACATTGACACGTAAACCAGCAGTCTACGTTATTGATTAATTTATGCATGACTTATACGGACTTATGTTCTGCTCATATTTGAAATGATCATCCTGTGTGTACATGTGATTAAATATTACGGACTCAACCTGAAGGCATTAATTACTTCATTAATGTTGCTGAGTTCAAGTATTACATGTTACTTCTTCATATCATGCTACTGAGTTGTATGAACGCTTCACCCTAATTCGCGTAATGATAAAACAAGCACGATCAACAAGAAATCATTAAAATAACTATACTCAGCACATGATCTTCAACCGGCAAATAACTCAGCAACAGATAGACGATGACAAAAATTGGAAATTTTAAACCATTCTGAAGTTCCCCATAAGAATTATATGGTAGTATGATAACGTTAGGGGGACGCGAGCTGGAAAAAGAGGCAGGGAGGTACATTCAAATTAGCTTGGGGTAAACAGAGTATGAATGGGAAAGGGGAGCGGTAGGAGAAATGTAATCCTAAACGTAAAATCTTTTGTATTGGGCATGACTAGAGAAGACGGGCCAATCGACCACAAGTTATTCAAAATTATTTTGGGTTTTTCATTCAAACTGCATTTGAATTCAAGTAGTAGAACGTTACGATTGGCTAGTGCTGGTAGATATTAGCAAGAGGCTTTGATTATTCATTGCCAGTTGAAATAAAATTTGTATACAGATACGCTGAAAAACAGCTGTGTTAATTTTAAACTTAAATAAAGAATAAATTCACTGTCTGTGCAGTTCGGAGGAAGCTGAGGCCATTTCTTCACCAAATCAGCGTCATTTGTTTATATATTTCTTGATTGTGGTAAGGATATTTTATGAAATTTAATATGTTTGGTCCAACTACAAAAGTTAGATACTGCTATTGGGGTAAAAAGTGAAGGACATGTCGGAAGCAGACATTGTTGAGTCCACACATTAAACGGTATCTGACTGATGTATGTTGTTATAATTATGTTGACATATTATTGTATTAAAATAGATTAGTAAGCCTCTGTGTTCAATGAACACTGTTTACATGCCTGAAGCAAATATAATTGAAAAGAAGAGAAGATCATATCACAGGAAATGTGGTTACTCCATATTATAGTATGGAGGAAAAGTATGTGAACGTACAGTGGCGTAACTACTATAAGGACTTGAGGTGTGGTCACAACCAGGTGGGAGTCCTGTACAATTCGAGGCGAGTGCATTTGTAAGGCACGCGAGGCTGTCCCCATACCCACGTAGGAAATTAAGTGTTAGAATAAATTATCAGAGATAAAAGGCCAGGGTGTCCTTTTGTTGCAGAGGGTCTATGTTCCTGTTGCCGGCTGGTGACAGGAAACCTGCTGAGTGCTTATAAACGCCAACCAGTCTCTAACCAGACTTATATGCTTTTTTTTTTTTTTTTTTGGCGTTCGCCCGCTAATACTCGAGGCGAAATCTCAGGTTATTATTTTTTATGTCTAACCTGACATTGATTTTACGTGAGTATCCCTTTATTTCTTGTACAGAGACAGGTGTCCCTCGCCATTCAGGCAAATACTCGCCGATTTGGGAGGTACCCATTGCAGCTGGGTCGGCTCAGGAGCCGCCAGTCCCTGGTCGACGACACTCCTTCAAATGTCCTCGCCAGGTCTCGGAGTTAATCCAGTCCAAATCCCGGTCGACGAAAAATCCTCAAATGCCGTCGCCCGGGTTTGATCCTGTATCAACCGGTCGCCAGAGCGGTGTTGTAACCACTATGCTGTTGAATATCCAGTAGGAGCTTTGGCGAGTGTTGAACTTGAAATTTCTGCACCTACCCATTGAATTATCTTACAACAAGGACTCCCAGGTGAAGAGTAAAACATCTGGGGCATCTCTGACATTTTCTTGTGTTTCAAGATATTACACCGGAATTTTATGGGGGTAGGATGAACTACAGCCCTCATATACAATGACTCTCCCGGTAGATAACTAAAGTGAACTAATTTAATATTTCATACAGGAAGGACATTTATAACTACATAATAAATTTTAGTTATTGGGCAGATTGTCCCAACATTTTTAATTGTTCTATTCTGTAAACTATCTTGTCCTTATTTTCAAAGACCTGTCCACAAGCTATGAATGGACAGGCAAAATAAATTGTAAAAATTTGTTCAAAGAAAATTTTAACTGCTAGTTATTAACTTCTTTAATAGAAACTTAAAGTGTTTGATTGTTGTGTACCATCATTCATTTCTCCCCTGGACACTAGGTACACCATACACCATACACTAGAGCCAGAAGATTGACCGTGTGAGACCTAGGGAGGTAGCGTTAGGTTCTCTGCACATAATTCATCATCATCATCTATAGAGTCAGAGACCTACATTTGCTTGACCTCACACGGTTATAGCAGACACCTTTTCATTCTTTTTTAGGATACCATCATAACCTCCCCAGCAAAATCCACTTTGCTACAGTACCCTATTTTTCAAATTCGTCTTTGAGACAAACGTACCACTTTCCAAGTTCAATGAAGCATTTGCCTAAAATACATTGTGGAAGGGAAGGGTACGGATAGATAACCAACGCAAATCACGTCTCACATTGTTTCTAAAAATAAAACTAATTTGCTAGCCTTGCCCTTAGGCGATTTTCAGAATACGAGGAAAACGTTAGAAAATGTGGACACTACGGTTATGAAAACACGTTTAGCTCTTATTGCGGATGACGTAATTCTAGACGTGTTACGAGAGACTCTCGTAATTAGCTTGAAAGTACATGGAAAAAGAATTGAACAGGAGGTAGTTTAAAAAAAAACAACTAACATAGAAAAAAGATAGAATTTTGAACCAAGCCACTTATCCCCATAAAAATCATATATTCGTGTACCTGAAGACTTGTTGACCAAGAATATGTAGTTAGTTATCTAAATAGTCCATTAAATAATCAAATATTGATAATAATACATAGAGAATCGGAGATACTGTCAGGTCAAGTCATGTCTGCTTAGATTGGATAGCATATTTTTTTTGGGGGGGGGGGGAAATTAGGTGAAAAAAAGGCTAAGATAGTACGATGATAGGGATTGGATGAAATCTGAAGGAAGCCGAAATATTATTGGCTAACCTAAATATACAAATCTAGTTGGTAGTAGTAACGCATAGTGGTTTGAGATATTTTTTTTCAAAAAGGTTTCATTCAAAAAAAAAGAGATGCTTGGTCTCATTGGCCAAAGCTTTTCACATGATAGGAAAAGTAGGCTGCTCGCTGCCATTTTTCTAAAATATTCAGAGGAGCAAGCAGCGATGAGCAGACCTGTGCTTTGTTTTAAAATAAATACAGCAGAAAGCAGTCTGAACAGAGGCAGTGATTAAAGTGTGCCATATTCTATTGCCTAATTCATCGTTACTTGTTTATATTTCCTTGATATGGTAAGATTGATTTTATTGACTTTTTAATTAAAAAAGGGTTGTGTGAAAAAATAAAAGGCCATGTAAAAGATTATAATTAAATGGTTCCATAGCAGACTTAGGCATGGCCTACATGTTGATCCATCATATAAGGGACTATCTAAGAAGTTTAGAACTACATGAATATATATATGATGGTCATACAGGAACATTACACCTATCTTATTGCATGGAAAAGATTACTGCAGGAATGACAGAGGCGTAGCATCCATTAGGGAAGAGAAAAGAAAACTGGTACCATTTGTTCCATCAAACTAAAGTGGAGAAGCAGGGTTGTCAGAGAGAGCTGACCATGTTCTTTTGTATTGAATGTATGTTTACATGTAAATTAGGAGGAATTAGTTTGATATTAAGACCGAACCATAACTTGCATTGACAGGGGTTCCTGCTGGCACTTGTCTGGTGCTGGTACTCGATGATAGAGAAATTCAGCACGATTTCTAAGAGTCTCTGGCACCTGCTGGTATTAAAGAAGTTCAAGACCAGAGGAGACTGAAGTGTTTGGCCAAACCAACTGCACTGCTGTGATTCCAGGATCCAGATAAGTGCAATATCTGGCCTGGGACAACTTATCACGACTAAAGACAAATCTCCCGTATAGACCAAAACGTTCCTCCAAAAGACTAACATAAACAATTCTAGTGAAACAAAAGAACATTGTGATGATGTAAATCCCCAACCTGCATCTCAGTACCAGTAGTTAAATAGAGTAATTATCATCAACTTGAAAATTTGTAACAATGTACTATGGACATATTGTCTGTTGTATGTAAATATCTTTATATATATTTGTAAATATATCTATCCATCTAAATTGATTCTCATTGAACTGTAGTCCTGACCAAAACAACTTTAGGCTCAGGACCAATAAAGTTTAACAAAAGAAATTTTAAATATAAAATTTAACAGCTGGAGTTGGTTGATTTTATCATAGTATTTAGTATATGTTTGTATATGTTTTTGTAATGAGATTCTTTAACAACACTCTTACAATACCCTAGACACTTTAAAGGCTTTTCACGCTAGATTAATGTAATATCAAATGAGTGAATTAGGGTGGTCAAAGGTACCTCACAGTTGTATTTAGTTATAATGAGACCTATTCCAGTACCATATAAGACAAACTTTGTAAATGTTATTTTAGGTGTTCATGAAAGAAGGAATAAAGTCTTAAAACAAAAACACTTATTTAAATATTAAATTTGTTGGCTTTTTACATTGTAACTTGGATACTAATTGGTATAAAAGTTGATTTTCATATACATTTAGTCATATGAATCTTTATAAAAAGATATACTAACTTATTGCAATCATCTTAAAAGTGAAATGGTTTGCGGGTTGTGAAAACTATAATATTTTTATTAGAAAAGGAATCTTCAGGGTATAAACAAGCAATCTATTTAGAGGTTTAGAACTGTAAATAAAAGAACAAAATACTCTAGAGGAGATTTACAGTGATAGGTTAATCACACTAGTTAATTTAATTAATTATAGTAGTTGTCCAGTGATAATATTGATATTGATTACTAAGAATTCTTATTAAACAACACTGAGATTAAGACAACTCTGTGCTTTCAGCAGTCATAATAATGTGAATATAACTTAGAGTGATCGTAGGGTTTAACAAGAAAGGTCAAGTTGTCCATTGTTTACCTCAGAGACCTTCACAGTTGATCTCACTTAAGTACAACTATACGCACACCATTCTTCTTAACATCTAAACCCACCACATATATTGGGGGCTCGTCCGGGATTTGAATTTGGCATATATAGATGAATGTTTGAAATAGGAATCTCATACAGCATATATTAACTAACTCCAGGAAAAAAAATTAGCAGTAGTATATAAATTCAAGATTGTATAACTAGTGTTAGTAGAGGTTAGGAACACCCCCTAAGAAGATAAAAATAATTAAGAGGAGATTTACAGTGATAGGTTGTCACAGCCAGTAGTAATTAGTTAATTATAGTTGGTATCTATTTTAGTTAAGTTTAAGATTGTCTTAGAACCTTATTAGACCTGCTTGAGTTAGAAAGGCTGATTTAGCCAAGTTCAGATCTGCCGCTGTGCAGACTGCTAAAGAGATGGGCATGGATGGACCAGAGCTGGTCCAGTATGTAACTTCGGAATGTGACAAATTTATTGAACGAGATAGGGAAGACAGGAAGTTAGAAGCAGAAAGAAGGTTAGAGGCTGACAAAGAACTTAAGAGGCTGCAGATTGAGGCTGACAGGGTCACTAGAGGCAGATAGGGAGGCAGAGATTAAAAAGCTCCAATTAGAAGAAAAAAAACTGAAAGAAAAGAAAAGAGACAGGCTGTTGAAAGGGAAGCAGAGGAAAAGAGATTAGCTGCAGAAAGAGAAGAAAAGAGACAGGCTGCTGAAAGGGAAGCAGAGGAAAAGAGATTAGCTGCAGAAAGAGAAGAAAAGAGACTGGCTGCAGAAAGAGAAGATATGAGATTGCCGAGGGAGCATGAGCTACGACTAAGAGAGTTGGAATTTCAAGGCCATGCTCCTGAAAATGGTGCCAGCCCCTTTGCCTCAGATGCCACTGCTAGTCAGGGAGCCTCAACCTCAGCTATGGGTTTTCATGTAGACCATTTTGTTGAGAAAGATGATGACATAGAAGGGTATCTAAGTAGATTTGAGCTTTTGGCTACTACATATGGGTTAGAGAGAGAGAGGTGGAGCCTCAAGTTATCCCAGGGTCTTAGGGGAATGGCTTATGAAGTTTTTGCTAAGATGAGCAGAGATGACCAAGACAATTATGACATGTTAAAGCAGGCTCTTTTGTTAAGATATGAAAAAAATGAAGAATTTTATAGAAAAAAATTTAGGAATGCCAAATTACTGTCGGGTGAGACCTATTACCAGTTCTCTGCACGGTTAGAGACCTACTTGGAGAAATGGACTGCTCTGGGGAAAACCCAAGATCTTAAGGAAATGATCCTTATTGAGCAGCTAAGAGAGTCCATGGCTCCAGACCTGAGAAAGTTTCTCATGGAACAAGGTGCAGAGAGGCTGGGTGAGTTACTCAATGTCGCTGAGAGGTATCAGGCAGCGCAAGCAGAGGTGTTTGGTAATAAAAAGAAACAGGTAGACAATTTTAAGGCACCACAAAACTTTAATAGGTTTGACCATAGAGAACAGAACAAAGGTAAGCACCAGTTTGATAGGCCACGCAATGAATATAAAAATAAAACCCCACAATTCAATGAAAGGAAATATGATGAAAGAAAATCTTTTAACCAAGGAAAGAGGTGGTGTAAAAATTGTCGGATGGACAATCATAACACCGAAAATTGTAATAGGAAACCTGTAGTAATGGCCACGCTTCAGGTCAGGTTGACTCCTAGAAAGGAGGAGGAACCACCAAAAACTATGTCTCGTAAAGAGTGTAGGAAGGCACAGGCTAAAGATAGATCAATGAAGCCGTGTTTTTACAAACTCCAAAAACTCCATACCCCTTCTAGAAAAGGAGAATTCTATTTGGATGATGGACTGCTTTACAGGGCGGATAAAGCAGGATCATACGGGTGTGCACAGTTAGTAGTGCCATCGAAATATATAATGAACGAGTTATGAGACAAACACATGTTCAAGACGGTGGACATCTGAGGATGGGTCGCACCTGTACAAGGACATCTATGTCTTATTACTGGCCAGGAGAGGTTGAAGACATAAGAAAATTTGTCGAGGCCTGCGACCAGTGCAATAAGAAAAATTCCACAGGGTGGAAAAATAATAACGAAATGCGAGAGAAGCATTATGGAAAACCTGGGCCAGAAAATAAAGAGGAAATACCCACACGTTGGAAAATTGATCAGGACCTAGACACGCCACGGGGCAAACTTAGGCCTGGAAAGAAAAATAATTATAATAAACTGGACAGAGGGGAATGGGAACCCCCTTTTCACAGACAGTCTTCACTCGAATGTTTTACAATGGCCACTATGCGACGAGTACAAAGAGATGTTTTACCTCAGAATAAGCCGTCAATCCCTCGGTCGGAATTATGTGAACTGGGTGAAGATAAAAGAGAGAGAAGATCTCTCACAAGGAAATTAAAGTGGGAAGAAAACCCCAGGAAACGAATTGGTAGTGGACGATTTGTGAATGATGATAAAAGGAAGAAACGTCCTCACTATAAGGCTTCCAATGGAAAAGACCATACCGGTGCCTGGAAAAATAGGTCAACAATATTAAAGGTCCATATGTAGCCTTGTTAAGGACATGGACCGATGAAAAGGAAGAAGAAAATATCACCTCATAATATTGAATGCTGTCACAGGTCAGGTGGATCCATTACCTGATACAAATCAGCTGTTTGCCAGGCTGAATAAAGCTAAATATTTCTCTAAAGTGGATCTGAGCAAAGGCTACTATCAGATTCCAGTAAAGCCTGAGGTTAGACCTTATTTAGCCTTTAGCACATCGGAAGGACATTATGAATTTAACATGTTGCCATTCGGGCTGAAAAATGCACCAAGTGTGTTTTCGAGGATGATGAGAAAATTACTGGATCCCCTGAATAATCCATGCATCACCAACTTCATGGATGATATTCTCATAGCGACTGAAACATTTGAGGAACACATTAACTCTCTGGATATGTTGTTTAATCGACTTAGAGAGACAAATTTGACAGCTAGACCGACGAAATGCTGTGTTGGATGTAAAGAGCTGGAATTCTTGGGACACACAGTACATCAGGGAAACATGACCCCTGACCCCAAGAACCTGGAGAAGTTGAAAAGAGCACCAAGACCACAGACAAAGAAAGATGTGCGATCTTTTGTCTCATTATGTGGTTTCTACCAAAAGTATATTAAAAACTTTTAACTCCATATGTGCTCCATTGACTGATTTAACTGATTCCGTACGCAAGATCTAATAATAGATGCAAAGGCCGAACGCTGTAGACGTAAGATCTTTTAAAAGACGCTAATTTATTTCATTGTTTCTTTCTATTCTGATATTTTATACTGCCCGGAATTTATCTCGAACGGAAGTAAACACAAAACTGGGCAAATTTCAACAAGCTTCAACGTCTTTTATTTGCGTTTGAACGGATTTTTTCACATTTATCTTCATCTTTAATCGTGTTTTGTCGTATCGCCATAATGGCCGAAAAATACACAGGATATGTTACTAATATGTGAACAGTGAACAAACTGTGTGATCAACCATAACTTTCTTACTTTTTATGTGTTTCTAAATGGATTACCTGCACAAAGAGAGCAGTGAAACTGTATTGTGATAACAATTTATGTTACAAGCCTTACGTAAGTCGAACATTTTTGTTCAAAATTTCAAGTTATCTTTTTTCCATGTACATGTTATCTGTTATAACATAAACATAACATAAAATTAGCTAGAAAGTCATATGGATTTATATTGTTCATCCAATGTACTTTAATTTGATATATAATATGTTATACTTAACTCATGATTAGACACACATTGTCAGTAAACGTAAATTATGTTTGAGTAAATTTTTGGGGCTTAAAAATAATTCCGTCCAGAGCTGAAAATAATTACGTACGGAATCAGTTAACGCGCAAAGGAAATCCTGATAGAATTACTTGGTCAGCGCAGTGTGAATTAGCCTACCAAGAGTTGAAGGAAAAGCTCACAAGCAGGCCTATTTTGAAATTACCTGACTTGAGTCAAGAATTCATTGTGAGAACGGATGCTAGTAATATAGGTTTGGGTGCAGCTCTATTACAAAGGTCAAATTCCCTTGATGGGGAATTAACACCAGTAGCTTATTCTAGCCGTAAGCTGAACTCAGCAGAACAAAAATATTCAACAAGTGAAAAAGAATGTTTAGCTGTCATATGGGCTATAAAAAAGTTCCAGATTTATCTCTATGGTAAATCATTTACGATCCAAAAAGGTCATAAACCACTCGTGTGTCTGTCACAAGCAAGGCATGAAAATGCTAGATTATTACGTTGGTCGTTGCTCCTACAGCCATACCAGTTTACCATAGAATATATTCCAGGCAAAACCAATGTAGGTGCAGATTTTTTAAGCAGACATCCGTACGACGAACATCAGAGTAGTCACCAGGCATAGGTAGTAAATTTATCTATGTGTATTTAGAAGTAGGAACTGACATATGATAGTCTGTTCTAAGTGGGGAGATATGTGGTGAACTTCTAAATACAATATCTAAATTAGAATATAACAATATAGTGCATAAAGTCAAAGATAGGATAGCACTACAAAATGTCGGCGAGAATCCAAATCGTCGCCTACGCCTTCAGCGTATTATTTGATAACGCATTGGCCGAACCAAAAAGGGTACCCTATTTTTCAAATTCGTCCTTGAGACAAACGTACCACTTTCCAAGTTCAATGAAGTATTTGCCTAAAATACATTGTGGAAGGGAAGGGGACTGATAGATAACCAACGCAAATCACGTCTCACATTGTTTCTAAAAATAAAACTAACTTGCTAGCCTTGCCCTTAGGCGATTTTCAGAATACAAGGAAAACGTTAGAAAATGTGGACACTACGGTTATGAAAACATGTTAAGCTCTTATTGCGGATGACGTAATTCTAGACGTGTTACGAGAGACTCTCGTAATTAGCTTGAAAGTACATGGAAAAAGAATTGAACAGGAGGTAGTTTAAAAATAAACAACTAACATAGAAAAAAAGATAGAATTTTGAACCAAGCCACTTAGCCCCATAAAAATCATATATTCGTGTACCTGAAGACTTGTTGACCAAGAATATGTAGTTAGTTATCTAAATAGTCCATTAAATAATCAAATATTGATAATAATACATAGAGAATCGGAGATACTGTCAGGTCAAGTCATGTCTGCTTAGATTGGATAGCATTTTTTGGGGGGGGGGGGGGGGGAAATTAGGTGAAAAAAAGGCTAAGATAGTACGATGAAAGGGATTGGATGAAATTTGAAGGAAGCCGAAATATTATTGGCTAACCTAAATATACAAATCTAGTTGGTAGTAGTAACGCATAGTGGTTTGAGATATTTTTAAAAAAAAAAAGGTTTCATTAAAAAAAAAAGAGATGCTTGGTCTCATTGGCCAAAGCTTTTCACATGATAGGAAAAGTAGGCTGCTCGCTGCCATTTTTCTAAAATATTCAGAGGAGCAAGCAGCGATGAGCAGACCTGTGCTTTGTTTTAAAATAAATACAGCAGAAAGCAATCTGAACAGAGGCAGTGATGAAAGTGTGCCATATTCTATTGCCTAATTCATCGTTACATGTTTATATTTCCTTGATATGTGGTAAGATTGATTTTATTGACTTTTTAATTAAAAAAGGGTTGTGTGAAAAAAAGGCCATGTAAAAGACTATAATTAAATGGTTCCATAGCAGACTTAGGCATGGCCTACATGTTGATCCATCATATAAGGGACTATCTAAGAAGTTTAGAACTACATGAATATATATATATATGATGGTCATACAGGAACATTACACCTATCTTATTGCATGGAAAAGATTACTGCAGGAATGACAGAGGCGTAGCATCCATTAGGGAAGAGAAAAGAAAACTGGTACCATTTGTTCCATCAAACTAAAGTGGAGAAGCAGGGTTGTCAGAGAGAGCTGACCATGTTCTTTTGTATTGAATGTATGTTTACATGTAAATTAGGAGGAATTAGTTTGATATTAAGACCGAACCATAACTTGCATTGACAGGGGTTCCTGCTGGCACTTGTCTGGTGCTGGTACTCGATGATAGAGAAATTCAGCACGATTTCTAAGAGTCTCTGGCACCTGCTGGTATTAAAGAAGTTCAAGACCAGAGGAGACTGAAGTGTTTGGCCAAACCAACTGCACTGCTGTGATTCCAGGATCCAGATAAGTGCAATATCTGGCCTGGGACACCTTATCACGACTAAAGACAAATCTCCCGTATAGACCAAAACGTTCCTCCAAAAGACTAACATAAACAATTCTAGTGAAACAAAAGAACATTGGGATGATGTAAATCCCCAACCTGCATGTCAGTACCAGTAGTTAAATAGAGTAATTATCATCAACTTGAAAATTTGTAACAATGTACTATGGACATATTGTCTGTTGTATGTAAATATCTTTATATATATTTGTAAATATATCTATCCATCTAAATTGATTCTCATTGAACTGTAGTCCTGACCAAAACAACTTTAGGCTCAGGACCAATAAAGTTTAACAAAAGAAATTTTAAATATAAAATTTAACAGCTGGAGTTGGTTGATTTTATCATAGTATTTAGTATATGTTTGTATATGTTTTTGTATTGAGATTCTTTAACAACACTCTTACAATACCCTAGACACTTTATGTAGCTTTCAGTCACGCTAGTCAATAAAGAATATAACTTAGAGTGAGATCGTAGGGTGGTAACAAGAAAGGTACTCTGTAACACAGTTGTCCATTGTTTACCTCAGAGACCTTCACAGTTGATCTCACTCAAGTACAACTATATGCACACCATTCTTCTTAACATCTAAACCCACCACACCTTATAATGACTTAAGAGCCGCCTGGGAATCACTATTCACGTTAGCTGTTTAAGATCATTGTTCAACAGCCTGAGAACCACTATCTTTCTTTCCTACTTCACTTCAATCCTCGGAGTTATTTGGAATATTCAGAGCCGCCCCAAAACTCTGCAACTCGACAAATACTCTGTCCTACAAAATAGCAAACCACAAAATATATCGGAGTCTTACACAGCCTTCCCAAAATTCTACAGCTCGACGAATACTCTCTTCAGCTTTCTGTATATATAAAAATACGTTTTCCTAACATTAGCTAATATATTCTAGAAATATTCTTAATATTTGTTACCATAGCTATTCTCTATACACATATTTTCTATGAAAATATATACGGGTTTTCCTAATTTATCATTTGTCCATGTTCTGGCTAGTCCAGCACACGGACCTATAACAAACTACCTACATTTTTTAATCTGTTAAAGTCTTCCTTCACATAAGCTAATACAGATGAAAAACCTATGGCAAGGCACAAGCAAAGAAACAAAGTTACAACTGATCAGAGCATGTATATTCCCAGTAGCAACATACGGCTGCGAGACTTGGACACTCAATAAAACAGTTGCAAAAAAGATTACATCATTCGAAATGAAATGCTACAGAAGGATGTTGAGAATACCCTGGACAGAAAAAAAGACCAACAGAGAAGTACTGCACTCACTAAACGTACAGGAACATTGGCTCCTAAATACCATCGCAATAAGGAAGCTGAAATTTTTCGGTCATATAAAAAGACATAATAGTCTGGAAAAAACAGTGATGGAAGGCATGGTCCCTGGAAAAAGGGGAAGGGGTCGACCTAGACGACGGTGGACCCAGGACATCACAGAGAGTCTGAACTTGTCTTTGGCTGATGCAGGTCGACTTGCCCAGAATCGTGATGCGTTCAGAGCAGCTGTAATGGAGACAACGTTCTGGAAAGAATACGTCACATGATGATGCCTGTCTAAAATCTCAAAGCTCTCTATCAATCTCTCTCGGACTCTCTCTCTCTCGGACTCTCTCTCTCGGACTCTCTCTCTCTCTCTCTCTCTCTCTCTCTCTCTTGTCTGTACGGGCTAAGATATTTATTTGCCAACTATTTTACACTTGGCACCTGTTTTTTCGGCTGCTGTATGGGAAAGTGTCAGGAGTTCATGATCCTTTCATCACTGACGATAGAGCAAATGCATATCTTGATTCTTCTCACGTCCCAGTTAAGCAACCTAATTGTACTACTGCGCGTGTTCTCGTGGACTGATGTCCACTGTTTTTAGTTGCAATTTCATTCCTTTTCCTATAAATGTAATAAAACTTCATTCAAAATTATATTACTTTGTCTTTATTTTTAGAACTATTTTGGAGTGCTCTCCAAAAGTGTGAGAACTACTTTATAAGCCTTCAAACAACTGTCATTCAAAGTTGCCAGGAGTATACAATGCACAAATGTGCAGCGCCGAGTAATCTGTACGTAATTCTACCAAACATCGAGAGTAATGGAGTTGTTTTATCTATCGCGTGTAGTACAGTGACCCTTGCTGACCTCAGGGTCATCAAAAAAAATGCGCTTTAGTTTTGTAAAAATAAATGAGAGAAATAATGTGCACGTTTTCATTGTGTGTTATAAGTCAGCTTTTAAGCTTATAACAAACACACTAAACTCTCTATCCTACGAGATTAATGCTCCAGGGGGAGAAGGAAATGTCGAAATTGTCATCTTTTCACACAACATGCCTAAGGAAAATTCACCGAATCTTTTGGCCGAATACCATCACCAACCAAGATCTGCTTACTTGGAGCAAGCAAGAGGACATGCACACCATCATAGCTGGCAGACGCTGGAGCTGGGTTGGCCATGTCCTCAGAAGAGACCCCGATGACATCACAAGAACAGCAATGCTATGGACCCCTGAAGGAAAACGAAAGAGAGGCCGACCAAAAACAACTTGGCGGAGGACTGTGGAGGCTGAGATGCAAAAAATGAACCAGAGTTGGGGCACTGTACGAAGGATGGCCACCGACCGAGCAAAGTGGAATCAATTTGTTGTTGCCCTGCAAGACGCCATCAGGCGTGATGGCCACTGACTGCTTTGACGGTCGGCGGCTAAGGATCAAAAGAGAAAAAAGGAGTACTTGCAACGCATACACACTGATGGTGCAAGAGGAGCATGGTGTACACTTTCACAGAAGCCCCAACCTGATTTCTAACCATGGATCACAGACCCATCAATGTACACAATGGCATCGTTTTCCCCGGCATGATCGTGTATCATTTGAATTATTTTCCAGTTCTGCTTTCCCACTGCACCAAGTTCTACACTCTCTGCCAAGACTGATGACAACTTGTTGGTAGTTAATCCAATTCTCATCCTCCCCTTTGAATATATTTTCAACTATGGTCGCCTGCATGATCGTTGTGTCTGGCTGTGCAATCCATGTTTGTCTGTGGTTACTCGCATATAGGCTTTTGCCTAGGCTATTGTATATCTGGATGATTAAACGTTATACTCAAATACGTACCTGCGCAAACAGCTGAATATTTTCTTCGATACTTAAAACATCAAATACTGAATGTTGCTGTGAGCAAACGCCCATAAAGGTGGGATGGGTCTTGAGATACTCCTTTAATGGTGTGCCACAGATTGTTACTATGGCAGAGGCAGTACTAACCTGACCTGTTGATAAGTATATAAATAGTTTCAATAATAAAATATTTTTTGTAGCGTTCAAATCATTCAGGCATTATTATTTTTTAACATTATCTAACTATAAACTCTCATCTGTTGTGCTTTTTATTGCATTACCTTGTTATTTCTTTTCTTATGTCTTTTTTTTTAAATTGTATACTATTTATCTTCCAAGCACTAACTTTAAAAAAAAATTACTAGACTGTTAATGGTGTAAAGTTCATCTCCGAAGCATAAAAGATGGCAGCGTCTGAAAAATCGTCGTTCTTATTCATGTATTGCTATGACTTCTAAACATAAAGTTTTCATTAAATGCAGGACTTATAAAGACTGGGAAACTGAGGATCGTTTCCCACTGTGCTTAATATTTACTTCATAATAACATTACATTGTAGTTGTCACGGGATTGCCTCCCGTGCTCTGTAGTGATGGTCCAACAATGGCCAAAATGTAGAGCATACAATGAGGGTCTTTATAGGTCTCTACCTTCGCTCAAGATCACTCTTGGTAGAGTTGTTGATAGAAGTAAAAATAATAATATAATAGCCCCTTCAGTCATAACTGTCCATGGGAATGCGCCCCTGAGGTGACAGCCCTCCGCTGCTTATTTTTCGCTGCTCGCGCCATCCTCCGGGAGGGGGGGGGGGGTAGGGGGTATGTTACGATTGGAATCGACACATATATTGTGAGTCTTATATTGAGCTAAACAAGGCTGTATTTATTATATGTTTTACGGAATTACGCCGTAAAGGGATATGACGTCATACCGATTCGGTAAGATAAGCAGACGCCAGTTCTGTGCATAAATTATCTTCGCGTCTGCTGGTGGTCTTCTTCCATTGTTGTTTTATGGCGAGTGGACGCATGTGTGTATGCTCCTGACTTTCAGTGTATATCCCTGAGTTATTCCATCACTAATACATCAAGATCTTCTGTGAGGTGTATCTAGTTATCTGCATTTACAGGGAGTATAGTTTCTCAGTGTCGAGTGTGAATATATATTTAAAATTTTGAGAATGAAAAGGACAACGTTCCAGACATGAACGGACTGCCTAGAGTTATATGGAAGACTGCATATTATATGCCATTGTATATTTGCCCGAACTGTATTGAATTGGAGTTGCGTTTGAAGTCTTAATAAAAATGTATACCGTCCACTTCGTCCGTTATGGCTCATATAATTATGATTAATGTTGGCTTGTTTCGTTGTCTGATACGTCTACTACCCATAGAAGTGAACTTGGCCACAGGAACCATCCTGTCACTACAAATGAACAATTTCATATAAACAGACTCGTAACAGCGTATTTAATTTTTTCTGTATTTTTGGTAACCCAAAAAATTGGGGAACGCACTGCATTCTTTCGAATGAATACTAACTAACTGCTTTATGAGCTTCCACACACAGAGTTAACCTGTCAAATCTAGGTCACCGCACTGTGTGTGTGTGTGTGGGGGGGGGGGGGAACAGGGTTGGTTGATTTTTGGTGGTAATCTGTAATGCAGTGTGAAAATAAAATAAACTTATAGTATAATATGTTAACTAATAGGTAACATGATTTGTATTTCGCAGAAAAGATTCCAGAGAGCCCTGGCAACGAAAAAAGGCCCTGTGATCGCCTTTTTTTCTTGGGCACTTGCCTGGATCTTTTTATTATGATCCCATTTGGTGTATCGCCTTTCCTGGATCCACATGCAACTAGCATTATAACAACTTGGTTGCAGAAGTTGAGAGCAGTAAACCACCGAATCCGTGTATATACGGTAGATGTCCCCTGGATTGTTAAGATATCCACAGAATAATCAAATCTACAGCAGTGAAGGAAGATAATATATTTTTGTGAAGTTACTTAGCTCAAATTAAGACTAGTGTTAGTCAGAAGGACGCAGGGATATTAAATTGGTGATTTCCACCTAAAGAGGTGTATACCCCTCTCGAGTTAGTGAACGAAACAGAGTTAGTCACCCTTCTAGAGAGGACTGGGGACCGATTTCTGATAGTTTAATCGAGAGATTTGTTGTTGTTATTTAGATTATTTATTACTCTTTTTTGTTTTCGTTGTTAATTTTTCTGGTGATAATTTAAGTCTAACCATTTCTAATGTGTTCTGTACAAATAGTAGGTGAACATATATATATATATATATATATATATATATTATATATATAAACATGTTCTAAGCAGTCAGAATTTTCTTCCTATTTCATCTGTCACTTGAATGTTGACCTGTCCTGTCTTTACTGCAATATTTATTATATTTCGGGGAGGAAGCGTGCCTGTATGACATTTTAACAAAAGAGAATGGCAGGTGTTAAGGAACTTTCCTTCTGGCTCCAGTATGTTGAATGATGTCTAGGGATATTGTATTAATGTTCTGAAATGTAGTCACCAAAATTCTGGCCACAGTTTTTCTATTCGTAATCGAACTGTTCTTTGTGTTCTAAGTCTTTTCATCTGACTAACTGTCATCAAATATTAAATGGTTATATCTCTACAAACTCATGCTTCCAACTGGAAATCATTTCTCGAAAACTTCTGTGTTTAAACGACTTTCACTTTATTCAACACAAGAACTTATATGAGCGACACATTGCTCTTAATACAATTTGACAGTTTCATTTAAATCATCGATTCTGGCATTTCATAAATTATTTCTGCATAAGTCCATGCTTCTTCAAAATTCTTTAGGCTATCAAGACTTATCTTTCTTTTAGTGCTTCCATAGCATAATTATTATTTCCTTCATATATTTTATTCTTAGGAATTCCACTGGACATATTTTGTCTTCTTTAAATATACATAATATTTCACTTCGGTGCCTTCCTGCACATCTTCTTTTAGTCGGCAATCATACATATTTTCTTTGAGCATCCATACCCTTCCATGACGGTTACGATACCCTTGATCTGTTCAAATATCTCTGGTGGCTATACTAGCCTAAATCTTACCCGAATCTCAAAACTCCTGACGAGATGGGTTTATCCCCTATTGAATTAGAATCACACTAGATTTCTGCTTGAAATCTACATCTAATATATAAACACTTTGAAAGTAGAATCAACTACACTGCTATAAGTGGACCTTGCCACACAAGCCGACGCTATGGAATTCTGTCACTATGTCTTCTACGTCATTTTATATTACTTCGTAGTCATAGTTAATGATCGCATTTCTTTTGTGTTTGGTGAGTGTACAACATGGTGCAAAGCGATCTCTCTCCAACTCCACTTTAACATAATCGCTATGCCCCATGATGCGCACTCAACAGCAGGAGAGAAGTGATTTAATACATACGTATATCTTTCTTCTTGCCTGACTGTCATACTTCACTCTCCTTTCACATTCCTGACTCTGTTTCTATCTACTATCACGCATCTCACTCAAAATTGTCTTACATCAGACATACTCTTAACCGCCTCACGACAGTGACAACCGGCAATTTCAAACTCCTCCCATATAAGGTAGCAACACTACTGGTGTTTGCATGAATCTTCAGTTTAAATGGTTTTCATAAATGTTGACAAACACGAGTGTTTTCCAGTAAGTGTTATGTAACTTTCCTGCCCGTAAATTCATGTTTATCTTCCGATTGTGTGTCAAATGTTGCCTCCCCGTGCTCTGGAGTAGTGGTCCAACTGTGGCCAAAAGCTAGAGTATCTAATGTGGGTCTTCAAAGGTGTCTACCTTCACACAAGATTACTCTTGGCTCAACAACTTCCATCTACGGTGCCTACGATACATCCTTGGCATTTCTTGGAAAGATAAAGTGACAAATGTCGAGGTGTTGTCACGTGCTGGCCTTCAAAGCATGTATACACTGTTTAGACAGCGAAGACTACGCTGGATTGGCTATGTCCGCCGCATGGAAGATGGTCGCATCCCAAAAGATATCTTCTATGGCCAACTAGCAGATGGCAGAAGAACAGTTGGGCGACCGCAGCTGAGGTTCAAAGATGTGTGCAAGAGAGACATGAGGGGACTGGACATAAATCCAGCAACGTGGGAGGATGAAGCTGCCGATCGCACCAAGTGGCGATGCTATCTACAGCGCCACCTCAGATTGAGCGAAAAGAAACCCACACAACAAGCAGAAGAGAGGAGAAAACGTCGAAAACCAGGAAAATAAGCAGCTGAGGGCTGTCACCTCAGGGGCGCATTCCCATAGTCAGTTATGACTGAAGGGGCTATTATACTCTTGGCAGAGTTGTAGATAGAAGGATAATGATGCTTCTACCTCGAGGGATTGTTCACAAGATATTTCAGAAGTCAAGAACAATGTTGAATGAGTCATAGCACGTTAACTTTGTATCTGACGTGCCGCGTTTTGTGAAGATGGATATAAATGATTTGTTCGTTCAAGCCTCCAGTTGATTTAATTTCAGCGAAATTCTTTTTATTAGCTCGATATATATATATATATATATATATATATATATATATATATATATAGATATATATATATATATATATATATATATATATATATATATATATATATATATATATAATTAAATGACTATATACTAGAGGTTCTGGACCATACATATGCCTTTCTCTCTGTAATGATTAATTCAACAATGAATTTGTCAAAATCAGCATATACAGATTTAATGATCAATTACTTTGAAACAAATGTAAATAAATATAAAATGGTAATTGTGACGTATAATGGAAATACAGCATACAGTGTCTTTCGTGATCCCGTTAGAGTCTAAGATTCGCTAGCACAGCAAAGCATTTGACAGCCAGCGTTACTCCCCTTTAATCCACGCCTCTTTTTTCTTGAGACGTAAACAACCTGAAAGTTACCAACTTCCGCGATCTGTCAATAACAGGGAGCGAACCCGGTCTGTTTACCTTAGTTTCTCACGCGAGCTGATCTGTCAATCATCAAGGTATCAGACAGAACCACGTGGAAACACGAGACCTCTATCAAGTAGCCGAACGGGCAGAAATATTTCCCGAGGGACCCTGTGATGTTCGTACATTCAGGGGGAGATAAACGCTTTGATCTCCAGAAACGGGGAAAATCTACGGACAATCCCGTTACACGGTCTAAGTCTCTGTTGTCGACTGGCAAGCGCCGACAGGGCACCGTAAAACCTTTCATCTGGGAAACGTAGTTTCCTGAGTTTCTGCTATGCACTAAGAGTGTGAAAATTAACATCCTCTAGAGATCATAATAACATGATGTATATAAACTGCGTCTTCTCAAATCAGTTATCAGTTGTCACTCAGAAATTTTCGGAGAGTCTAAACAAGAAGTCTAGAACCATTGTGAAAGATGTGTTAATAGTTTCGTGGGGATCTCATTCTGATTTCTGACCTGATCAAACGGCGACCAGCTGTTTATTTTGGTCCTTTGTCTTCATTTACTGAGTGATTAATGTGGTCAATAATTAACAGTTTTTAGCAATCAGATGTTTTCCTACTGTTTACTGTGAACACCAGATCTCAGAAAGTTTCTGCATTAACTATTCGAGGGGACATTTGTTTATTCAGGAATCAACCACCAAATTAGGCGTTCCCCTTATAAAATTTAATTATTGAAAGGAGGGACTGGGGCCAAATTTAGAAGACCAAAACACTGGAACAAATAGATATACATATATGCATGGATTATATGCCCAAGAGATTTTCTTCACCAAGAATAGGGTAAGAAGCGTGATTGTGTGGCCACGTATGACAGAGAGAGAGTGAAATATTTTCTTTGTTATAGGAAAAATTGTATCATCTAAATTCTGTTTAAATATTGTTTACTTTATTGGATAACGTCTAGTAGGAACTTTGTTTCTTTCTTTACTGTCTATACTGTAACCTAGTGCTAACCTTTAACCTTTGGGGTTATTAACTTGTTGGGTTCTTTTCTTCTCAAGGAGGGGATGGCACAGGTATTCTGTTATTTTTCTATATATGTAATTCTGATTTATATGATCTCTTTTAGATATTCGATGTTGTAAAGTTTAAATGATAATAAACAACAAAAGAACTAAACTTTCTTCTCTGTGGCAAGGGCATATCTCCAAAGCCAAAGTATTCTAGAGGTAACCGCTTCCAGTCAAGGCAAGGATCTACACCACTCGTGGGATGTAGGTTTCCCGTGTCGATCTCAAGCTTCGAACCACATACTACAACAGCTGGTAACGTGAGTAGAACCTCAAATGGTCTCTCTAATCCATACCATCAACTTTAGAGGGAATAAAAGAACACATTCTGCTGCTAAGTATTTGTTTTCCTGATTTAGATCAGGCGCCTTTCACCGCTGTCCGTCACCGATTCTTTTATCAGAATTTGTACTCTCCCTGAGTGTAT
This sequence comes from Oreohelix idahoensis, assembly GCA_024509875.1. Taxonomy (NCBI): domain Eukaryota; kingdom Metazoa; phylum Mollusca; class Gastropoda; order Stylommatophora; family Oreohelicidae; genus Oreohelix; species Oreohelix idahoensis. The sequence continues at coordinate 889,591 of JAMPIV010015063.1, forward strand.
ATCACATAACTCAGGGGATGAGATGAAAAATCACCATTCTTTTAGTTAATGTAATGAAAATTTTCAACTGGACAGCGGCACTAGCCAAATCACGTCTGGGATATTATTTCTTATTCTAGAATTCCTCTGTGACTTGTGAGTAGTTTCTGTAGGAGTCCGGTTCCGTTTTAATATTGGCGAGTTTTCTTTTCCAGTGGATACAAGATGCTCTAATATGTTCTTCCGTCCCTAGAAATACAGAATCCTGACTCTATTTTTTTCTATGGTAAGGTCCAAGCTGTCTACTTTGATGATTTCAGGAATGCAGTGTCGTATGCTAGAAGTTCTACTTTATATCGTAGCTCTCGGCCCATGCTTCCTGCATGGCGTTCTGACAAGTCTTCCAATCGCGTGGTTTGTTGTTTATTGGCGCCTCAAATGTCAACCAATACAATAAAAGTTTATATTATGAAAACTTTTCCTCACGCAGTATTACTCATGCATTTGAAAATTTCAAACAGTCATCCTCCGTATATGGAGTTGCTGCATCCGACAATTCTTGGTAATGTTTACGTTACAGCTTCTTACATTTTTCCTGTAGAGTCGGAAGTAATTTTGCAATCTTAAGCAAACACTTCGTGCCCGCATTTACCTGGAGTGAATGTGGTATTATCACGTTTTAGGGACTCAATTAAAATCTTAGGGATGGGCGATACGCCTGTCTGGCCCTGTCATGCATCGAACCGTGAAACGTGAACAATGACAGAAGGGGAAAATAGAGTGCTAACAAATAAATAATGCACCTAATTCAGTACGCACAACAAATGTAGTTCAATGCTGCCGGAGAGGAGAAGAGAGCGCAAAAATTATGTCACATTGTCAATACGAGAAGTATGGGTGGCCAGCTTGGTATGAGCGAGATACAACCCCCCTAGTGTTAGTTTTTTTTAAAAAGGTAGGGTAGTGTTTATCTGTCTGCTGCCAGCTGGGTTGTTAATGTTATTTCTTTCCATGGTAGGTAAGGCAAAATAACAACATGAAACCTGTCATGCGTTCACATAGTGAGAGAAAATAAGGGTAAAAAGAATAAATGAAGGGAAGAACACAGGATAGAGAGACAAATGAAACACTGACAACATGAAGAGCTCGGCATTTCGTAACAGTAGTAAGAGACGACTAATCTGACGTTGTGCACAAGACGAACAACATCATATAAAACACATTGGTAAAGAGAATATGCTGCAGTGGTAGTCTTATGTTTCTTAAGGAGTGAAAAGAAAATGAATGAATAAATAACGTAATATTTTTGATAAGTTTAAATAGAATGTTATGAAATCTGTAATAAATAAAATTTTACCTGACAAAATTCTAATTACTTCCGAGTAGTCTGTTGAAGGATATCCAAGCAAGACGGTTGTTCTCCTACTGTAAACTTTAAAATGCAAACCCCTTTGTTGGAGCTTATGGTTGCCTACCAGCTGGGAACAATCAGAAATTTAGAAGGCCGATTCATCAGCGCAAACACTGACCATTAATAGCTAAATATTATCGATTTGAATTGGCCAATACACACTACATTTATTTTAAAAACATCGTGTTTTCGTTTCGCAGTTAGGGTGAAGCAAGGAAGATAGAAAAGAAATGTAGAGATCTCGAGTGAGTTCCCAAGAGGTATAAGATCAAATTTTATTTCAAGTAGGGATGTGGGGATTTAGTTATCACTGAATAGACTAAAGGAAGCGACAGATGAACATCGCTGTGCTGCAGAAAAGTGGAATAGGGTACACAGGATAAAAGCATTCGTGATAAAGCATTCTAAATGACACAGCTCATGTAAGTATCTGCAACACTTCGTTTCTCTTTCCCAGAGGCGTCAAACTGTCAAACTCTGTTCTTATGTGGGGCCGCAAAGGGGCATAACGAAGTTGAGAGGGCCGTCCTAAACATTGTTGAGTCACATTTTGAAATATATATTTTGGTTGTTGTTTTTGTTGTTCTACATGTTTCAGAGCAACACAATAGGACTAACTTGACATCTGAGTTGAAGATTCTTATTTTAAGATTGAGTTTGATTTCTTTTTATCTCCATATGTTTCCCAATGCAATGAAAGTTCCTGTTGTTTTTTGTATTCTTATTTTGATATCATTGTCTGTCCCTCCATCTTTGTCTACATTGCTGCCAAGATATATGTATGATTCTACATCATATTTTGCTTTTATTCTTATTATCTTTGTCTTTACCCTGTGTATTTTCAGACTCACCTGCCGTGATCTCTCATCGAGCATTTTCATTTTGTCTTGCCTCCAATTATGGTTATGGGACAGAATAGCCATCTAGATATCAAGCTGGATTCAATTTCTTTTGTGTGACGTCGATATTTGCATAATGCCTCATCAATTTCCAAAGTCTTTCTCTGTCTACACTGTCAAGTGCCTTTTCACAGTCCACAAATCCAATGTATAACGATGAATTCCATTCTAGACTTTGTTCAACTATTATTCTCAATGTGGCTATCGGGTCTGTGCAGGATCTGTTTTGTCCAAAACCTGCTTGTTCATCTCTCAGTTGTCTTCTATGGAGTCTTCTATGGACTCTTTTAATCTCTCAATGATCCTGTTTAATATTTTTTCTGGCGCTGCTAGTAACATTATTCCTCCGTAATTTGTGCACTCTTGTAAATTTTCCTTTTTCTGCAGCTTCTTCCCTTACCAATTCATCGATACATTTCCTCTTGTCTCTTTTGATGTTTCTTCTAACGTTTTTGTTTTCATCTATGAACGCTTCATGAGCCTTGGCTTTGGAGTGTTGTAGCGTAGTCCTGAAAAAATATCTAAGGGCAATTAACGAGAGCCTACCTTGCCTACATATATCAAAATATGTCAACAAATGTTTTCTACAAATTGCTGCACGAGCTGTAAACTGGTCTCAGTAACCGTATGCGGCAGGATTGCTAGATGGAATCTGTGCAAACGGTAATATGTATTTGTGACCTCAGGTCAAAGGATAAGGTATGTCCTTCGGAACAGTGAGCACCGTAAAATACCAGGAATCTTAAACTTTCATTAGATACATGGATTTAAGTTGTAGAAGCATGGACATAGGAGTTATGAGTGATTACATGCAGTATAACTTGGAGCGAAGGCTGGTTTCCCCGGTTTCAACTGTGATTGCAAACACTATAAGGGAGGCAGAAAAAGGTTAGCTTGTTTAAATGGTAGCGCCCAATTGGCCGGTTTAAACAAGACCTGGATCGAAGGAATCGGTTGGGAAACAACGGAAGAATAAATTACCGAAGTTTTGTATGATCGACAGATCGGGCAGAAAGTGGTTGTTTTACTGAAATTTTGGTAAACATAAACTGACCCAGCCAGCCAATCGAATCACTTGTCTTCCGTTTGTCCGCTACCTGTAATAAAAAGGGAAACAAATCTGGAATATTTCTCTTGAACCGCCAGAACCAAATTCAGCAGAGGACAGAATCAGATTCTACCCCAGCTCCTTCGCCATTTGCCAGTGAAGCAGACTGCATGGGTTTATGAAAAGCCTGTTGAATCTGAGATTGTGGGTAAGAGAATTAAGTCATAATATGTATAATATTAATTACTAGTGTTTAAGGGAAGTGATTGTGTGTGTAAAATCTCATTTTGTGATTCATAGAAGGAAAGCTGCTTTGTGCTGTATAAATTATGTTCTACATTTAAACTAAGGCCGGACGGAATGAAGGTTGTTAGTTTTAGAAGCTTTTAAAGCCTTTTCTGATTGCTGGACTAGACAATACTATCAGGAAATAGTAAAAGAGGAAAGATTGTAATTTAAAGTATTGTTTGAGTAGGCCTAGACACTCAACACTCACTATAAGGCCTATGCATTTTTAGTATTGCATAAAACTTATTTAAACACTCACCATAAGGCCTATGCAGTTTTGGTGATGTCGGTCATGGACATATTAGGAAAGCATGTGTTGTAATGTTGTTATATTATTGCATAAACCTATTTGTCACTGACTGAGTCTACCTTTCCTGTGTGCTGTAATGTATTATATTATTGCATAAACCTATTTGTCACTGACTGAGTCTACCTTTCCTGTGTTATCATCACTTATTCTGAACTGCCTCACTAATCTACAATCTGGGTAGGAGGATTTTAGAGCCAGATGCTATGGAAGACCTATTACATTTCAGGTCAGAGGTATCCTGTCACTCATCTTGTTAGCAGAGAAGAACATTGGTGTTGTACCTAGCGGTGTAAGATTTGAACAAGCACCCTGTACCTACATCAGTTGGAAGAGTGGGGACCCTCAGTGTTGGGCTTCTCCATCTTATATTCTGGCTTCAAGGAAAAGGCGGAAGCAAAGAAGTTAAGTCAAATTAGACAAGACTGACTCGCAGAGCATTGGCGTACCACACCCGGTTATAGTAGTAGTGATGAAAACAGTGATGATTAAATTAGTCTGGAAGCAACATAGACTTTAGTCAGTGTGACATTTTCAAAAGCTACATAACATAGAAATACTTTGAAGATAAATTCAAGTGATCTCAGTAACATTGTAGTCAGTGTGACATTTTCAAAAGCTACATAACAAAGAAATACTTTGAAGATAAATTCAAGTGATCTCAGTAACATTGTAGTCAGTGTGACATTTTCAAAAGCTACATAACAAAGAAATACTTTGAAGATAAATTCAAGTGATATCAGTAACAGTGAAGTCATTATGACAGTTGTCAATATCTACTCCCCTAATACTGAAAAAAAAAGCAAATTATATACTCTGGTAGTAATGATAATCGTCACACAGAGGGAGTAGCCATCCTAATGACACAGAAAGCAGCAGCATCGCTTATCAGCTGGGTACCTATCAATGAGAGGCTAATATTAGCTAGATTTCAGACACGATTTTTCAAGCTCTCAATTGTACAATGTTATGCACCAACTAACGACGCTCTTGATACCACAAAAGATGACTTCTATGAAGCACTTCTAAGTACCATCAACACAATACCCAAGCATGACATAATAGCAGTCATGGGTGATTTTAACGCCAAAGTAGGTGACAACAACGATGGAGTACAAAGATATCTCGGTACTCATGGCATAGGCTGTTTGAATTAAAATGGCGAAAGACTTCTAGAACTTTGTGAAATATCAAACCTCGTTGTGGCAGACACCATCTTTCCACATAAGAATATCCACAAGATAACATGGAATTCACCTGATGGCAGAACTAAGAACCAGATAGATCACTTCTGCATAAGCGCTAAATTTCGCTCATCAGTTCAAGACGTCAGAGCATACAGAGGTGCAGAGATCGGAAGCGATCATAACCTCTGCATAGCTAAAATGAGAATTAAACTGTAGAAGTTATACCAACCGAATAAAAATAGAAGAATAGATGTACACAGACTGCAATCAAATGATATAAAGAAGGAATATAATGTCAAAATGAACAACTATTTCGATGCTTTAGGCAAAATTGACAACGATATCACCACCAAGACAATCGATACTAAATGGGAACAACTGAGAACAGCAATGACAGAAGCAGCTGTAGCGACCACCGGATACCTAGTACATAAAAAGAAAAAATGGATGAGAGAAGATACTTGGGATAAAATACAAGAAAGGAAAACAGCAAAACTTAAACTACTAGCGGCAAGTACACATAATGCAGTTGAATCTTGCAAACTAACTTATAACTTGTTAAATAAAGAAGTGAAGACAAAAACTCGAAGAGATAAAAGACATTTCATCAATGAACTGGCCGTAGAAGCTGAAAATGCTGCAAGAACTGGTAATAGTAGGTGCCTTTATCAAATTACAAAACAACTATGTCACCAGCCTACTGCTATGGAAACACCTGTTAAAGGTAAATTAGGGAATTCAATACCAACAGAAAAAGAACAAATGAAGAGATGGGCTGAGCACTTCATGGAGGTGCTAAACAGACCACCACCAACAGTAACACCTGATTTTAATAATGAAACATCCACAACCACCTTGCCAATAACTTGCGATGAATTCACGCTGGACGAGATCAAACAAGCCGTTAAAAGATTAAAAAAATTTTAAAGCTGCTGGAGTTGACGAAATTTCAGGGGAAATGATTAAAGCAGTTAATGACAACAACCTCTTGAGAATTTTAGATATTATAAATGAAGTATGGAGAGAAGAACAACCACCACAACAATGGAAAGACAGTATTATTGTAAAGTTACCGAAGAAAGGTGATCTATCAGACTGTAATAACTGGCGTGGTATATCTCTATTATCAGTACCTGGAAAATTATTATGTTGCATGATGTTAGAAAGACTTAAATTGCATGCTGACGAAAAGATCAGAGAAGAACAAGCGGGTTTCAGGCCGAAACGATCATGTATTGATCAAATATTCACACTAAGAACAATTATAGAAGAATCAGTGGAAAGGCAATCGCCACTTATTATCACCTTCGTCGATTTTCAAAAAGCCTTTGATAGTCTACACCGCCCATCATTGTGGAAGATACTTACAATCTATGGTTTTCCAACAAAATATGTGAATATAATCAAAGCGCTATATGACAATGCAAGATGTTGTGTTAGAACAAATAAAGGGAATACAGAATGGTTTACAGTAGAAACAGGGGTAAACAAGGCTGTATTATGTCACCACTACTTTTTGGAATAGCTATTGATTGGGTTATGAGAAACTATACCCACAATGAACAATTGGGTATAAAATGGACAAATGGAAAATTCCTGGGGGACCTGGATTTCGCAGATGATGTAGCATTCTTAAGTTCAACACCAAGACAATCCCAAGAAGCAATAAATAATTTGTGTCATCTCTCGGTTAAAATAGGTCTCCAAATAAATGCCTCTAAAACTAAAGCTATGAACTTTTCTAACGAGACCTTTGATATCATCTTGAACGGGGAAAAACTACAGAAAGTTGAAAGTTTCAATTATTTAGGCAGTAAAATGACTCAGGATGGTGACACAACAAGAGAAATCCATACTAGAATTGCTTTGGCAGCTAGCGCCTTCAATAGATTATCTAACATTTGGAAATTACGATCATTGAATATACATACCAAGCTTCGTCTGTTTAATTCAAATGTTATCTCAGTGTTAACATACGGCTGTGAGAGTTGGAAAATAACAAAATCATTGGAGAACAAGCTGAATACATTCGAGAACAAATGTCTTAGAAAACTCATGAACATCAGTTGGAAAGAATTCAAGACTAATCGACAAATAAGAGAAGACTCTAGGCAGAAATATGTCTCCGACTATATAAGGAAAAGACGATGGTCATATATCGGTCATGTCCTACGAATGCAAAACAACAGAATACCACTACAGGCGCTCACTTGGGTTCCTGAGGGTAAGCGGAAAAAAGGAAGACCAAAAGAAACACTCAGAAGAACAATAATAAGAGAAGGAAGAACGTTGGGCCTAAATAATGTGCAAGAGCTAAGAGGAGTGGCGTCACAACGAACAACCTGGAGAGCACTGGTTTCTGCCTTATGCGCCGTGTTTGGCGCTTAAAGAATTTATTATTATTATTATTAATACTGAAGATAAATTCAAGTACCATCATTAACATTGGTCCCAGAGGATTAGTTGCACTAAGACTTTTCATAACAAGGGAGCCTTAACAACTAGGAAAAGACTTTATTTTTAGTGATTGACTTTTATTTGGTGTAGATACATGCAACATCATCAGTGTGTTTTTATTTTTAGGGTTTGTGTTTACACAAACAAACTAAACAGATGACTGTACATAAATAAAATTAATAAATTGTAGTGCACTGGTTTTATTACTTTATGTCAGCTTGAATTACTTTGAATTTAATTAAATCCCCTAGATACTATAACAGCCAATAGGTATAATTCTGAGAGGGGCACCATAGAATTCTGGTACTGAATATTACTATCTCGGCCAGAAATTCTTTACAGCCTGACTTTATACCTATGAACTCTATACACCATTGCTCTTTTCTGAGAATGGGGTATTTCTTTTAAGACCAGACTCTTCTCTGGCAACTATCCTAGTATCATCTGATACACCTGGTTGTCTTATTCTTCATAAATTAAGGAACCTCTTGCGACAAGTGTCTGGTTTTGAATTTAAATTTGCTTTCTTGTTTTTCTTGTCTTTTATCTTGTTGATCGTTTTTGTTGTTATCCACAGGGATTTGGAGCAGTCAACTCGTTTAATTGCTCCGCTCCAGCTTGACTCCGGCATTGATACTGACTGCTCCAGCTCCGCTTCACGCTCCGACCAATGATAAAATTATTATTATTTTTTTTTTTTAAATTTACCGTCCAAAACTATGCACACTGGGATTTGTTAAACGGAGTTTTATTTATTAAAGCATTTTCAAACAATTTAAATGTCACTTAAACTAGAATCATTCCATAATGCTTATATTTACAATTCAATCTGTAAAATATTATTGCTGGAATCAATCCATATTTTCATGACCTGGCGCAGATAATTTAAAATTAACGCAAGCCTAAATATGGTGTCGTTAGCTGTGAATGACTGTAAAAAAAAAAAGTCGTTTTAGCTTGTCACAGACGAACTCAGCTGGCCCTGAATCGTTGTAGCACGACCCTTTATAGCGACCCCTTCGTTAGCACCAGAGCCCCCGAATAATTTTGGTAACTCTTCATCAAACGGGAATTTATTTTCACCTGGACTCATTGCTATGAAACCGTTCCACGCAGATGGCCAACACGTTGGCTGATTAATATGTGGACAGTTTATCTACCGGTCATTCTGGTCATCGCATTGATTTAAGGAAAGATTAAATCACGCCCACGGACATCGCCTGAGCAATGATATGAAGTTATTTTCATTAACTTGGGCAGTGGGGGCGTTGTCTACTTCAAATAGAGAGTACGGAACAGGATCAAACAGACACGGAAGTGGTTTCAGGAACGTTGAGCGGGAGAGATCAAAGCAGTAGTGGTCCCGGAAACGAGACGCAAGCTTTCCTGCCGGCATTTTTCGCACCTCCATGCTAAGCGCTAAACCGACCGCAGATGGCGCGAACGGGGGAAGATGTCGGATGCAACGAACGGGGAAACGGGAAACCAGGGGACGGCATCTCTCTTTAGTCTGTCGGTCAGATCCCCGAAAGTCTCCTGAGATCAAAAAAAGTGTCAACTTTCTCGTGCCCCCCTCATCTTTAATTCCATTTTAAATATATACAGACCACTAGAAAGCCAGGCTATCATTCAGTGCCAGAGATTTTTAAGATTCACTAGCTGTTAGTAGAAAGTTGCTAGATTCCAATCTGAAATTGGTGGCTACAAATTGGAGTGTTTTTTTTTCTGTGCACGGTATAATATATTTGTTAAAGTGATCAGTGGTCTAGTGCTTTCATTTTATTTCACTGAATTTTGTGTTTATTTAATCTATTTAATTATTAAACTCATCCCATAAGTTCCAGTGGTAAATGTAATGATATATCTATTATAACATTTCCAAAAATAATAGATGTTTAAATGTTAAAGTAACTTTTAAAGTCGCGAAGGAATTTATAATTAATAAATTTAGTTAAGTCATATATATATAGATGTGTATTTTAACCATTAGACTCGTGACGTGGTTTCTTAAATACATAATTAAATACGCGAGTGTATATATATATATATTATTATTATTAACGGTAAATTTATCGCGCGTTAAGAATATTATTTGATTTTGAAGTATGATTATGATTGTCATGGGTTTTATATCTTTTTCTCTAGAATGATCACCTTTGCGATCCCAGCATCATTAATAAATCATACAGAGAGTTTCCATACTCAGTTCTTAAACTTCCAGACAGTTTGATGAGACATTTTTTTAAATTTAATCTTGTGGCGGTCCGGTGCGGCCTAGCGGTCATAATTACATGAAAGAAAGCCTACCCAAGAACATTTAAAATATTATCATCAAATTTAAATTTCAATCTGTGAGATAAACTGGAAGATGAACAGTGCCAGTAGCAATAATTTATGTACGGCTCTAAATGTGAGAGGATACCGATTTACCTGACTGTGACCGAGCCTAGTTTTTCCTCACTGGATTAAAAACTTTACCGGTCAGTGGCTATCATCACGCACTGAAGGATTATACCATCACCTCATTTTTTCACCCCTATTATCGAACTGCGTCAGTGCCATCCCATGGGACTCGTTTCTTTTATAATAAAAAACACAAGAAACTCTTAGAACTTCAAGTCCGGCGATAAGCGGGAATATTTGCTCTCATTGAAACATCGCATTATCTGGGGCGGGACATAGAAGGACTAGACAGTTTTCACATGTAAAGAGTTTAATTACTGTGTATATCATGCTATGGATTGTCTGATGCTGCAATCGGTAAGTGTGTGGTGTATATGAGTGTGGATCCTCACAGAGTGTATGAATGACAGGAGATTTTTTTTTTTTGCAAAACCTTTTGTTAACTTGCCTCCCGGGTAATACGTTTTTCTGTATACCCGGCACTGCTCCTTTAAGTGGGATAATTTGTTAACTCTGTTTCATCCCCCCCCCCCCCCCCCCCTTTTTTTTCTTTGCTTAGTAAAGGGAAGACACAATTGGGATAACAGTATTTTTGTCTACCACCATACCTAATATTGTAACACCTCTTTCAGAGAAATTAACTTCATTGTTAGGTTTCATTACCTATGTTCCTGATAACTATCTATCTTGGGACTGGGTTTACCTTTGTCTAATAAGCGGGAAGGGCTTAGTCGATACCAATCTTCTTTACCCCATCCTCACCTTGTTAATTGTATTTTCTGTACTATGATAATTTTTTATGGAACCTGTTGGATGTTGTGATTGAGTTTAAATGCTAATAAACAGCATAAACATATATAGTACTGTGTTGGACTACCAAGGCCCAAATCCCTCATATTTGTTTTAAGATAGTTGTATCTACGTCGTCTGTGTGTCTGAAGCACCAAATCGGTGTGAGCGCAGATGTGTGTCTGGAAAACTGGCAAATAATTGTTTGACCAGGAGAGTGGAAGAGAAGATGGAGAGAAACGATTTGTCGTAAATAAGTCTGTCTTTACTCTCCTCCAGCACTCTGTGGAGCATCATATTCACTCGCTAACCTTTTCCTATCACTGAGCCTTTCATCATCAGTCTACACTCTAAACCGGACTACTATTTCTAAGACTCTTTCTCTCAAAATAAATTTACGACAATATTTGGCTGGCTCGCCGGGATAAAGATATTTTGAGTCTGATCTAAGTCTGGGTCTAACTAGATAGAGTGTGAGTGATTTGTCTTTGTGATTTAGGGAAATATAAATAAATAACTAATTACACCCCCTAGACAACGCCCTTTTAGTATTTTTGGGTCGTCCCACACAGCATACTTACAGGTTGTTTTCTTTCCACAGCAGTAGAAAGTACGGATTAATCATAAAATTCGGGTTGCTAAATTATCCTATGGGCGGAGTAAATTAAATTTTTTTCTTTATAAGATTTGCTGCGTGATCGCGTGACTGGTTTTTACAGTCACTAAAGGTTTTTTTGAAGCGTTTGAGTTGAGCTAAGCTAAAGACGGATTGTTCTGATTTTTTAATTAAGTTAACAACGTCTCATCTCATAATTGACTTCAGAGGACGGAGTTTGTTGTTAGAGAATTAAAATTTTAAGGAAAATTTTTTTTTTCCTTTGGAATTGTTTTAATATAAAATGTTCTCTACTGTTAAGTAAAAGTAGATTGTTTCCTAGTGTAACTTACCAATTAATTGGCATAGTTGCTTGCGTTATAAGTCTTAAGTGACAATAATAGCGGCTGTAAGTTAACACAGGAGGTCATTAAGTAAATTTGTTTTTACTTTCGGTTTTTCTCGTAGCGGCTTTGATTTTTTTTCCCTTCTTGTTCTTTCGTACTATTCTGTAGTCATACTACATCTTATTCTTTAACAATGGCAGAAAGGATAAAGATGAGATCCATCCTGAGGCTGGAAGCGAAAGAGGCAGGACTAGACACAGAAGCTGCGAATCTGTTTATCAACCAGGAACTGGAAATATATGACGCGGAGCAACAAAGAGCAGAAGCAGAGAGGAAGGAAGAGAAAACAAAGGGCAGAAGCTGAGAGGAAGGAAGAAAAAAGGAGAGAAGAGAGGGCAGAAGCTAGGAAGAAAGAAGCGGACGATCGTCAGTTGGAGCAGAAGAAAATTGAGGCAGAGATGGAAGCTTGCAGGGAAAGAGAGAAGGAGAGACAACGTGAGTGAGAGAGACAGGGAAAGACAGCATGAACTGGCGCTTAAGGCTTTAGAGAGTCGGGGCGCCTCTACTTTCAAATAACGGAGAGCCGTCTTCGCCCCAGTCAATGGATCTCTAAAGCACTCAGACTGCCCAATTAACGGGCGATGTCTTTTGCTTTAGAATCTTTTCCTAGCCCTAATGAAAAAATTGACAGCTTACCTAGAAAAATTCGAAAGGCTCGCGAATCTGTATGGGTTAGAGAGCTTTCCCGCTGGGCACTTAAGCTCTCAACGTCACTAAAAGCTCATAATGCTTATGACGTATACACAAAGCTGGGAAACCGAACCAACATGATTACGACATGCTGAAAAAGGCCTTGCTAGAACGGTTTGAGATGACCACCCGAAAAAATTCCTGCAAATGTTTCAGGAACAGCCGAAAAAGAGAGCATGGAAACATTTTCACAGTTCTCTTCACGTCTCACGGGCTATTTGACAAAAATGCCATCGAATTATCGGACCTACCTCTTACATATGAGGGACTTCTTGAACTTGTTCTTGTGGAGCAGATAAAGTCAACTTTGTCAAAGGAAACCCGTAGATTTCTGGCGGAACAGAGCGCAGTCAGACTTGAGGACATCCTCAATAAGGCCGAACGCTATACCAATGCAATGGCCGAACTTCCCAGCACTAAACGTAAACCCACAGGTGAGCCATCATGAAAATCAAAAATCTAGAGCAGTCATCCTATTTCTTTCTAATTCCTCTCAGAATTATAACCAACGAGAAAATAATACCCAGAGACCTCCCCAGGAAAAATCGAAATTTCTAACAAAACCCGATACCCCCCAACAACAATTCTGATCAACCCACCAGGACCTACGTGGCAAAGCGCGGCCACCAAGGTCCAAGAAAAGGAAAGACCCCTACACCAGGAAACGTCTGATCAGGGCAAACAAACCGGTCCAAAACCACGTTGGATGTTGCATACAGCCTCGAAAGGTAGAGTCAATGTCAGTGATTCTCAACCTGAGGGGGACCGACCCTCAACTCGAGGAACTGTAATTTTGAATGGTACCATCAACTACTTGTCTCTTTGACACTGGACTAAGCTTCAGTTGTATTGTCGCTAGGGAAACTAGTCAAACCCGGTCAGGAGACAGAGGAAACCGTCAAACTTAGTGGAGTTTTTAAGAGTGATGCGCCCAGGACGATGCCTATCGCATGGTTAAATAGAAATACACCTCTGATTTTGTCAGAGGTGGTATTAAAGCGGCCATAATGGATGATCCGATCTACCCAGTGATCCTGGGATGTAGATATGTGTTTATTGGGAGACCAAAGGAGCCGATTGTGGCAGCGGTAACCACAAGAGGGCAAGCCAAGAAGGAGAGGGAGCCTGCGCCAAATTTGTTGCCGAATGAACTGAAGGAGGCGCAACAAAACGACCCTACTCTGGAGCCCTGCTTTGAAAGACTGCCCATGGCTAAGGACCCCAGACACAACGGAGACATCTTTTCTAAGGATGGAGTATTGTATCGTAGAACGGGCAACCCGGACACGGGGAATAACCAGCTCCTAGTACCGACGCAGTACAGAAACCAGATCTTAGAAATGGGGCACTCTCTTCCCTTTAGCGGACATATGGGACAAAACGCCACTATGCAGCGAATAAAAAACCACTATTGGTGGCCAGGAATGAACTCGGACATTATCAGGTATGTGAATTCCTGCGCCCAGTGCCAACGGGTAGCACTAAAGCACTTGACACCCCCAGTACCTATGGGGCAAATGCCAATAGTAGGGACTCCATTTGAACGGGTTGCTGTCGACATTATTGGTCCTCTGGAAAAGGACAAAAGAAGGAACAGGTTCATCCTGACCTTAGTCGACACTTGAAATTTGTGGGCCGAAGCTGTACCGCTACCATGCATAAATTCCAAGCATGTCGCAGAAGCCCTCGTGCAAATCTTTATACGGTTGGGATTCCCTCAACAAGTTTTGACGGACAATGGATCCCAATTCCGTAGCCTGTTAATGGAGGAGATCTTTAAGATCTTGAGGGCCAAACATATCCACACAAGTCCCTACCATCCGGCCGGAAATGGGCTCGTGGAACGTTTTAATGGTACCCTCACCACCATGTTACGTAAGCTGGGTCAGGAGAAACCGGAAGACTGGGACCTATATATATCGGCTGCCTTATTCGCCTACCGAGAGGTACCCCAAGCGTCTACGGGATTCGCGCCAGCTACACTTTTATTTGGCAGACCTATTAAGGGGCCACTAGAAGCCTTACTTTGGTCCCTGACAGACCAAAAGGCCGACGAGACAGTCGTCCTCTGCAAGCAAAGAATGTAATCTGAGCTCAAGGAAAGGCTAAAGCTTGGTTTGGGATCTAGATACCTTAACCTACCTTAAGAAAGCCCGCGCAAAATACAAGCTATAAGATTACAATACAAAAGATGCAAAAGAGAGAGATCTGCAACCAGGGGAGAAAGATTTGTTGCTACTTATCCAACCGGAAGCAATACACTTCGCATCGGATGGCCAAGGTCCGATAACCGTCCTCTAAAAAAGAACACACGAACCAATTACAAGATCCCTCCATCAAAGGAAAGGTGTAGGTCTTCCCACGTAAAATTCTACTTAAGAACTTTCTGGAGAGACCCGTGGTGCCATCCTCCGAGCCATCTTCCTGGGCTAGTCCGCAATTAAAAGCAACGGAAGGACGAGGAAGAGGAAGATGTTGATGGTTTGCATGGAGTTATCCAAAGCAATCCACAGAAAGCCTTTAAAGCTGTCAAGTTTCGGCGACTATCTCCTCAATAGGAACAAACCAATAACATAAACCATGGTTGCTAACTAAAACAGTCACAGTTCTAGTCTTAAACGGATGTACCTTGGTTCGAACAAAAAACACATCGAATTTGGTATGAAATTCAGGGGTCAAAAAGAGACACCCCATGTTACGAACCAGGAGTTTTACCCCATCCCATTAACTCTAAGCTGTAACATGATGCACTTACGCGGAGAAGAGAAATAAGGACGAAGCTTGCGTCAGGCGAGGAATTATCTGTGAGGTCTACAACTCCCATACAGTTTCCAGCTGTAGTGCTGTTGCAGAAGCCCAAATAAGGAAGTTCGGCTGACGTATAGGCTTACACGGAGCCTGCCTAAAAACGATGCCTACGGAATTTCCAGCCAGACGATACCACTCTCCAAACTGTTTCTCCTAGTTTCTGAGTTTGTTCACCAAGCTTAGCATGGCAAAGATTTTTCCTCCAAGTTTGACCTCAGTAAAGGTTTATCAATCACAAATATCCAGTCAATGGAGGAAATTAAACCCTTGTTAGCTTATCAGCCCTAGTGAAAGAACACTTACACATTTAAATGATGATTCCCATTCGGTTAGCTTATAACGCACCCGGAGTGTTTCACACTGGATGATGAGGAAGCTTCTAGAAAACCTTTGCAAAGTCACACTTATCCCCATAATATTAATGGACGAACATATTTAATTGCATCGGAAACCTTATACTTACTTACTTACTTAGTCGTTCCCCTTCTACCGTGAGGTGTAGAGGTTTTGGAAGAGAGAGCGCCAGAACCATTCTATCACTGTCTTCATTCCTGGCCTGGTTTTCTCATTCTAGTCC